>QJSC01007097.1:0-22860 GCA_003697955.1 Calidris pygmaea | reverse complement strand
TGCTTTTTTTTTCTTTTTTTTCTTCAACAGAATAAATTATATATCCAGGAGATTCTGCCATTTTACAGCCTGGAAAAACAATGCTTCCCTGGAAACTGGGCTAAGCTAAAGAAAGCCATCCGCTGCTAGGTTAAACTCCAAGAACACTTTATTAAGAACATTAACAGACTAATTTCCAACATTCACTTGTTTATTTTTTAAACAGAAAGTTTTTTTCTCAAGATATAAACAATTTTTTGTTAAACTATAATACAGTGGGAGTAAAAATGAACTGAGAAGTTTCTGCTGCACAACAGCGAAGGAAGCTCCCACATAAATGTTTACCAAACATTTCCTTCTTTTTTCCTGCATCCCAGGTTCCATTCTTACTCTTCATTTAACTGATTTTTTTTTTTTGCCAGAAAGTTGATATTTCAAGTTTTTCTGTTATTTCAATTCCTGTAAATTTGGCTGTATGTACAAATTCATTAGCTGGAAGTTCCATCCTTGGCAGCATACAGCGATCGTAAAGTCTGAACAACTTTATTAGTCAGCTTATTAGCACTTGTTAGAGCAATTTTTTTGTAAATAATGTCTGACTCTTTAATAGTGTCTACCCAAGGCACCAGTTTGCGGCCATCACGGCGCTTAGCCTCAGTCCAGGAGCCACTGTAGGAGCCTGCCATCCACTGAACACTGAAGCCATTGCTGGTTTTCTGTACTACTCTTGCAATTTGTGGTCGGTCTTTGTACTTTGGACAGCAAATAGCGATGACATCCATGACATCAACACTTTCATTCATCTGTGCTGCCAACTCCGTAGAGTCTGAATTTCGTTTTGACCTTCTCAATGACTAAAACATTGGGGGGGAAAAAAGACCAAGTGTTACACAAAAGAACTTTAGTGAAATTATTGCTTTTATTGCTTTTAATCCCTTGACGCCGGGAGTTGGGATTTCCCAGCACACATTCCATTGCCGGCAATGAGACGCACCGCGACCGCCAGCGCCAAGGGGTTAACATATCCTTGTAAAACCACATACTCTTAATTTGTACCCGTGTCTTTATCTCTTATTGATATATAAAATTATATATACACACAACTCATAAAGCTACATAAAAACTTGGCAACAATAAAAAGGATAACACACAGTACATTCCAAAGGAAAATTAATAAATTTTTATACGGGATAAATCTCATTTTCTAGTTTGTTTGTTTTTTTATTGTCTTTTCTGTTAAACTTTCTACAAAAGTTGTATAAATGGTTAAGTAGAGAATCTCTATCTACAAAATGCTTTCTTTCATGTGGATTACATTACTTGGTGTACATTTAATATAATAGACTGACATTTATAAGCGCATAAAAATAATTTTACGTAATACGCTGCGAAATACGTTGACTCCTCCTCCGCCTCACCCCTGAAGTGCCTCCTCCTCTATCTTCCCCATCACTTTCATCATCCTCTGTCTCAGCTGCATTGTTTTTAGGGCTGCTGCCTCCAAGTAGCGAGATAATTGCTTTGTTCCGAGCATTTGTGCTTGCTGACACCTCTCCATCTTCTTCCTCTTCATCAGGATCCAAATGTTCCATAAGGAGCTTGAACTATTAAAAAAAACCAACAAAACAGATCAGTCCATAGTCTAACTTTAAAAATAGACATTTATATCACGCTACATTAAATAAAAACCAAATGAAAAGATAAAGAAACAGGGTAAAATAACTGGCAGACAACTTCAAACTTCAAGAGCTTGTGTTTTATTCTACAGAATTTTTATTTTCATTTTCTAGTAGACATGTAAAAGCTTTCTTCCTGTGTTTCCAAAATTGAAAGTTTTCTCTAGTTAATATTTTAAAAAAGGGGAGGGGGGGAAGGTAAATACACTAGATCTAGTCTCCGTTCCTATGATGGAAAGTCAGGGATAAAGTGAACAAGTTATATGGTAGAGGTATACAAGATGGATACCAGAAACTAGAAAATACTTTTTAAAGATGAATATCCTTTAGTTGAAATTCCTTTTTATTGTGTTTAAAATTATTAGAAGACTTTGAAAGATACACCTGCTAAACATCCTGAAAGGAAATGGTGAGTTATCAGTATATCACATAAAATTACTAGGAACTTAACATTTTGAAATGTTCACCCAATACATCAGCATCTACTTTCAAGTTTATACTGTGTTATCTAGTTTGAAAAGATTTCAGATTTTCTGCAAAGCAACTTTACTTACATCTAAGTACTGTTTTACGATACTCCTCTTCACTTCTTCAGTAATCTTGGAATTAGCCATATCACTCCGCAGAAAATCCAGAGTTTGTTTTGGATGAAAATGAACTCCTGTCTTTCTGTTTATCGCTTTATCATAAACTTTTGCAGATTCAGAGGGAGAATATTTCTGAATTTTACTTTTTAAAGAAAACAAAAGGAAAGAGCATTTAAGGAAAGTCCAAAGCAATTTCAAGGAAAAGCTTTTAATACCTTCAATATAAGTAGTTATATTTTAATTATTCTGTATACAATAGACGTCCTGGTAAGAAATCAAATTGTTGCTTTTTCTAAGCCAAAGTTATCATTACATTCAACCTATTACATTTAGGTTTTTACTTTTATATAAATCTACTGCTTAAACAATTATTAACAATCAACTTCAAAAAAAAACCACAACAACTTCCAAACTTAATCCTTACAAAGAACTCACTCGATAACAAAATGGCCTGTTATCTAAATATCCTTACCTATCAGAGAATCCACAGAGGTTCTTTAAATGCTGTTTCAGCATCAAAAGTAATAATATGCCTTGGGAGACGTTTGCAAATTCAATTAAAGGAGCTGAATTTTCTGGTAAACATTTCATCACAGCATTTATATCATTTTCTTCATCAGAATCTGAATCAGAGTCTACTCGTTTCCGTAACCTCCGAGGCTTAGAAGCTTCCTCCTCGCTTTCACTCTCACTACCACTGTTACTGTCACTCTCAGTCTCCTCATCTGACGAAGGCTTTCTTTCCTTTTTTTTGTCTTTCACCATAGACTGCGAAACAGAGAAGTTAACACACATTCCAAAATTAGGGTAAGTAGCATCGTGTACGTTTCTAAAAAATCTTTCAAAAATCATTATTGGCTTAAATTAGGAAGAATTCCCTGAACAATGTTATTAATTCATAACTTGATATTCAAAGACTAAAATTATTTACGGCAAAAAGATGCTGAATCATAACCTAAGGCCCCTGAAAAACTGATCCAAAGTCCACTTTTTTTTGCAAGGTGGCTACAGAAGGAACTGAAGCAATAAGTACTCCACTGGCATGTTATTCTTAAAAAACTGCTCAAGTTTGTTAGCGGAGATGGTAAAATGCAGCAGAAGGCCAAATACAATAAAAAAGAAGAGAAATCCATTTTGTTTCACCTGAATAGAATTTTTGCAAAAATATGTTACATATGTACTTTGGTACAGACTAGTCCAATCTGGTTTTAATCCTTCTCTCTGTTAAAATTCTATGACACTAATTATGCTGCTGATCAGAGAAACCTCCAAGTCATCATATACAGTATTACTAATAATCAGTTCTATTACTTGCAGAGCTAGAGAATTTCACACTTGCATCATTACTGCATATAGTATGATTTTTTTCATAACACAGAACTTAAGATGTCCCAAGTAGGATCTCATCCTCTTATGTGCTGGTGCTACACATTGGTCCCCCATCTAAAGAATGCACTGTCTCTTTCTAGCAGATTAAAAATTGACTTTGGTAGGGTGAGAATTCAAAACAATGTACTCTTTAGGTATCAACTCTGACTTGTACTTACTAGTCAGATTAGAAATTCTAGAAATAGGTTTGTTCGCTGACAGTTTGGACCTTCTACCATTAAAGTTGTCCAGGAAATGAAGACACTGAAGTCTTTAAGAAACAGAGGCCTTTTTCTTACAGGGTTGTGTATTGCCATAACAATAGATGCTATACCATTATTGGGGTTCTTATATGCTACCTTAAGAAAAGACATATTGTGCACTCTTTTCTTGCAATAAACAGTGTCTCTCAGGCGACACACACGCAACTTTCATTAGCTACTTGACAACAAAAGAAACAGCAAACTGGATTTTATCATTGAAATTTTACAAACAACCACAATAAACCAATATTTTATGATGATTCTGGATTCATGTACTTCCCAGACGCATGCAATTAATATTAATTCCAATTAATTCAGCAATATTAGGGAATTATATAGATTTGATATTAAGATCTCAAAATCTGTGATTCTTTTTTAATAACATAGGCAGACATGTAAGGAAAGTTTTTAACTACTGTCAACCAGATACAGGCCAGAACAGAAAGGGTTGTTTGTAACTACTGGTTACAAAGTAATGCTACTTGTCCATATCATAATAATGGTACTGTATTCACTGAAAAATTGACCAAATTATAGAGAAGCTTATGCTGCCATCATAATAAATATACTAAAATATAAATGCACATACCTCTTTAAATGACTGTAGTAGGTTGCTACCAGAAACTGATAGTGTGATGTCTATATGATGCATTATAAACAGTGGCTCTTCTTGTGTTTGATAAGGAAAACAGGCTAGATTGTCTGCTATGTACAAGAGCATATTCACCTCTGTTTTCTGGAAGTTAAAAAAAAAAGTACATATAGATATACATACAAATATCTTAGATTTATTTATTTATCCTGTGTTTCTAACAGTCGAGAGCAAAAACATGATCACAATTTTTATTCTACATACCCCCAAACCCACTCTAAACAACATGCAAAATTTAGTCATACCTGGAGACACATTATTTCTGATCAATCCAAACCAAGTACAGAAAGGTACAGAATGATGCAAAAGGAACAAATGTATTCTGTTATATAGGCAAATACCTTATATTACAAAGCAAAATCAAAGTACCTTAGGGAAATAAAGTTTTCAATAATTACGTCATAAAAATACATTGTAAAAGGAGAATTTAATCTTCTAATGCTGTATTTTATTTTCTTTTTAAGTGAAGAAAATGAGATGCTTACTGCAGTATCATCAAAGAGGTTGAGTAAAGAAATTAGAAACGCTCGTCTGTGTTGACGGTTCCCTCGGATCATGGAGTACAGGTGTGAACACAATGCATTGGATGATTCATCATGTCTAAAACCTCTTACAGGATCCTTTGGGCAGGTATTGATTGCCTGTTGTACCTGGTAAGACATCTTCATACCAGCCACTGCTTTCATCTGAAATGTAAAAGTATTTATTTTTATTTAAACCATTGCTTTCAAGCAGTAAAACTAAAAGTGGAAAATAAAACAAATGCCTGTCAACGGAAACTGCTAGCTCATTTTTTAGCTTATTTCCTTTTAAGTGGATGCTCATCTGAAATTTAACTTTCAAACATTCAGTGAGGTGCACTACTACCTTTTGAGTTGGCAAATCAATTAAAACAGAATTTGTGGCAGAGATCAAAATGCCTTGTGAACTGCTTTCACCGTAAATTCTATAGTAGAAACATACAGCTAATCTGTTTACCCAGTGCAGCCAGATATTCCAATTTAAACAATTTTCAAGAATACTGAAATGTTTTCATACGTGAACAAAATATTTTACCAAATGTGTATGCCACTTGTAGCGAAACCAACAACTGAGTCCATATTAGTACAATAGGACTGACAAACAGAAAATTAGGGTTTTTGCATATATTCTGTAATTTCCAGCTGATTTTACTTACTTCAAGGCACCTACTCTAGTTTCAGAACAAACAATCTCTAGCGAGGCTGCATATCCAACTCTCCTCATACCACTTCTGCTTCTGTTCAGTGTAGTTGTCTCTTCATCTATACATTGTCTTAAATCCCAGCTGTCTACATAGTAAATTTCATCTGCAAACCTTCACCTACTGGATTAGATATCTGTTTGGATGCCATGAACAGTGCAACGCTCCAATTTTAGTGGAATACAATCAGATTTGGTAAGTCCCACAATGTAGTACACACACTGAACTAAGACTTCTGAACTAAGGAGAGGGTGCTGCAGCTCAATTTCAGATTTTAAGCAGAACTAATGTCACTATGCCACAACTCCACAAATCCTCACTTAGCCCTCAGATTTTCCTTTCAGCAAGATCCCTCAATTCTTAACACCTTCCTATGCTCCTTCTGCTTAGATTACAATTTATAAAGCTTTGATGCCTTAACTTTCTAATACATATACACTAAGAACCTCTACTTTTACAAGGTGTTCTCTTCCCTAGTCTACTGATACAGGAGAATCATTGCTAAACATTATGAAACAGCTGTCCTTACCTCTTATCACAGAAATGCTCTTATGTACTATTCAGCGAGGAAAACGCTACTGAGAATTATAAATTAAAGGAATTTTTAGACTGGAAGAGATGCTTCAAATTATTATATCCTTTCTATTTCTAAGAACAGAAATCTCCAAACAGGGGAAAGAGTCGCGATCTTCTTTACAACTGCTTATAGCTATTGTTTATTTTTTACTTTGTATCCTTTTTGTGCAGCAGAGGCCTATTCAAGTGTTAAGTCACCAGAGAACATACCAGTATTTTGTAAAATGAAAAATTACTTACGTGAATGAATCCAGCAT
Source organism: Calidris pygmaea (assembly GCA_003697955.1). Lineage (NCBI taxonomy): Eukaryota > Metazoa > Chordata > Aves > Charadriiformes > Scolopacidae > Calidris > Calidris pygmaea. The sequence continues at coordinate 16,280 of QJSC01007097.1, read as the reverse complement.
ATTTTTTGTCTATTTCCACCAACTGTTGGTCAGCTTTGTTTCGCATAGAGGGCTCTGGATCTGTGCCCATAGCAATTAAGTATGGCACACACTTGAAAAACAAATGAAATGATTATTCAGAGTTGTTGTACCTCCTCTTTCTCACTCTTTGTTCTTCTATTACACTGTTGTTCTTGTTATATTCTGACTACTGCAGAAACTAGAACATGAAGCTCTATGCAACTTACTACCTGACTATATTTTCCAAACAAATAGTACAAAGAAACAAGACACCAGCATTATAAACAGCAGAAGTTGTGTGAGGTTTCAGGTAGTATTACCATTTCTCTCAAACTCTAAAGTCAATTTACACTACAAGAAAAATGCCATTTAAAAAAACAACAACAAACACCACTTATGACTGAACATGCACAATGGTTGTGGTATAACAAATAATTACAAAAATATTATGTAAGAAAATAATGGAGATGATAACTGAAATTCTGACATTGACTCTGGAATTCCATAGTGTTTGGAGGACATGGGGATTGAAGTGGAATCAATCTGACGCAGTTTTCAGGATAAAGAATCAAATAAAGAAAACAGCTTGGCATACACCTGAAATTTATAACAGAAATATGCTCCAATGTACTCTTGTAAGTGCTCTTTAGGCATCGGCTGGCTGGGCCAGAGCATCTTGATCCAAAGACAAGAAAACACAGCATTTGGAATCTCACTGGCTAAACAACATAAAACAGATATCAAAATATGCTTTCTGTAAAGGCCCCTGCTAGAATAAGAAATTACTGTAACATAGCTGGAAAAGAAAAACTAGAAATTTATCTAGCAAGCGTAAAAACCTCTGAAAACCTGAATAACAAAAACCCCCATCATAAAAGCCTACCATACCTGAACAGGATGGATGAGACCCTGGTTTAAAGTCAGTGCAATGACATTTAGAGCAAAGTGGCGTACACTAGACTGGGTATGAAAGAAAGCCTCAAGGATCTGTTTGAGATATAGCTGCATGATGGAACTACTCATCCCTGAAGAAATATCACCCATTTCTTTCAGGTCTTCCTGCTTCGCTACTTTTTTCCCTGTAAAAAGGACAAAAGCAATAGCACACTCATCACAGTATAATAATTTACTTTGCCATTACTTGATGCATACTGACCTTTAAGCTTTACAATACATACACATTTCAGCTATCTTAGAATGGGTTTATGATCTCACGAAACATAGAACAGTCTGATGGCAAATTGTCCTGGTTTCAGCTGGGATAGAGTTAATTTTCCAAGCTGTGTTTTGGATTTAGTATGAGAAAAATGTTCATAACACATATTGTTTTAGTTGTTGCAGTCAAGGACTTTTTCAGCTTCCCATAGAAGCTGAGAGGGAGTACAGACAGGACAAGGTGGCCAAAGGAATATTCCATACCATAGACGTCATGCTCAGTATATAAATGGGGGTTGGCTTGGGGGCAGGAATCCATGATTGCTGCTCGGGACAGGCTGGGCAACTGATCATCGAGTGGTGAGCAATTGTATTTCATCACTCATTTTGTATATTCTTTTATCATTATTGTTATTATTATCTTCTCTTCCATTACTGTTTTATTAAACTGTCTTTATCTGAACCCACGAGGTTTTCTTTTCTTCCAGTTCTCCTCCCCTATCCCCCCTGGGGGGGAGGGGGAGTGAACAGCTGTGTGGTCCTGGTTGCTGCTTGGGTTTAAACCACGACACAAATATACTTAAAAAAACTAAAGAGACGTGACTTTAAAGTCTTGTTCCTCAATAAAGGTTTTAATTTTTAAAATTTCTTATTTTGTATCTGCAAATTAACCTTAGAAAAGATTTTGATAAAAAGTATTACTACCATCATTACATCAATTATGCATTCTGGATTGCTTTCAGGATTTATACATCTTGAAAGTAAATAGTAAGCTACATTTCTCAATATACCTATGCACATAATGAATTTTTGAAAATTATTCTAAGATACTTTGTGTACAATATTATTGATTAGATAACAATCTTAAGTGACTCAGTTCACATATACAGTAATTGTATGCAAGAAAGTTAGGTTTTGAATGCCTCATTAACACAGAGCTCCTCAACACTTACAGTCTCTGTCTGCCTGCTGCATACGTGTATCCTCCTCCTGCAAGTAGGTCTGGAGGTTTTTTAACACCTGGATTTTTAAGTTTACTGAAGAGTTCTTATCTGAAAGAATGCTGTTGTACAGAGTCTTCACTTCCTGTTCGAACATTAAACTTGGATGTTGTATAAATGCAAATCCTAAGGGTGGAAGAAAAGATGAAATATCCCACATTACTATCTAGAAATTTTATTTCTGCTTTTTACGTCTTTCTTCAAAATAGAGGTATGAAATTTATCTCCTCCCAACAGCATAGCTTTTTCTAGTACAAACAGTATTGATTTTTCACATGGACACCATTCAAAGCTTATAAGCCATTCTATTAGTCATGACAGTTACAGAATCGCAGAATCACATGGGGTTGGAAGGGACCTCTGGAGATCATCTAGTCCAACCCCCTGCCAGAGCAGGTCCACCCAGAGCAGGCTGCACAGGAATTTGTCCAGGCGGGTTTTGAATGTCTCCAGAGAAGGAGACTCCACCACCTCTCTGGGCAGCCTCTTCCAGGGCTCTACCACCCTCAAAGTAAAGACGTTCCTCCTCATGTTTAAGTGGAACTTCTTATATTCAAGTTTGTGCCCATTTCCTCTTGTCCTGTCCCTGGGCACCACTGAAAAAAGACTGGCCCCATCCTCTTGACACCCACCCGTATAAGTATTTATAAGCATTGATCAGATCCCCCCTCAGCCTTCTCCAGAATAAAAAGACCCAAGTCCCTCAGCCTCTCCTCATAAGAGAGATGCTCCAGGCCCCTAATCATCTTTGTAGCCCTCTGCTGTACCCTCTCCAGCAGTTCCCTGTCCTTCTTGAACTGGGGAGCTCAGAACTGGACCCAGTGCTCCAGATGGGGCCTCACCAGGGCAGAGTAGAGGGGCAGGATAACCTCCCTCAACCACCTGGTCATAGAATCATAGAATCATAGAATGGTCAGGGTTGGAAGGGACCTCAAAGATCATCGAGTTCCAACCCCCCTGCCATGGGCAGGGACACCTCCCACTAGAGCAGGTTGCTCAAGGCCCCATCCAGCCTGGCCTTGAACACTTCCAGGGATGGGGCATCCACAACTTCCCTGGGCAACCTGTTCCAGTGGCTCACCACCCTCATAAGTAAAAAATTTCTTCCTGATATCTAATCTGAATCTTTTTTCTTCCAATTTAAAACCGTTTCCCCTTGTCCTATCATTACACTTCCTGGCAAAGAGTCCTTCTCCAGCTCTTCTATAGGCACCCTTCAGGTATTGAAAGGTTGCTATAAGGTCTCCCCGGAGCCTTCTCTTCTCCAGGCTGAACAACCCCAGCTCCCTCAGCCTGTCTTCACAGGAGAGGTGCTCCATCCCTCTGATCATCTTCGTGGCCCTCCGCTGCACCTGTTCCAGCCGGTCCATGTCCTTTCTATGTTGAGGACTCCAAAGCTGGACACAGTATTCCAGGTGGGGTCTCACGAGTGCAGAGTAGAGGGGCAGAATCACCTCCCGAGACCTGCTGGCCACACTTCTCCTGATGCAGCCCAGGACATGGTTGGCTCTCTGGGCTGCCAGCGCGCACTGCCGGCTCATGTTGAGCTTCTCGTCCATAAGCACTCCTACGTCCTTCTCCTCAGGGCTGCTCTCCAGCCATTCTCCACCCAACCTGTATTTGTGCCTGGGGTTGCCACGTCCCAGGTGCAGAGGTCACACTCTTCATGATGCACCCCAGGACGCCATTGGCCTTCTTGGCCACAAGGGCACATTGCTGGCTCACGGTCATCCACCAGGACTCCCAGGTTTTTTCCTTAGTGTTGCTCTCCAGGAGGTCAGCCCCCAACCTGTACTGGTGCAGGGGGTTATTCCTCCCCAGGTGTAGCACCCTACACAGTTCTATTAGCCATGACTGTCTCACAGATAAAGATGGGGTGCCGACCCAAGGCAGTTGCACTAAGAAGAGTTATACAGGTCTGATAGCATGTCTACTGGTCTGCATCTCAATGACTAGGTCTCCCAAGAGCAAGGGAGGAACACTGCTAAAAATTACCCACTGTTTTTCTAATACATTTGGAGAAAAACATTCTGCTGAAACTGTGAAGTGTTATTCATATGGAGGCAGAGCAGATGTGGAAAAAATGATAAATATCATGAGTATTTAAAAAACATTTTAAAAAAAACCATAGTGAACACAGTAAAATAAAATTTATACCTTTCACTCTTATTATTCATATACTTATTAAGATCTTCTCTTGAAAACTATCTGAAGCATTCCCAAGACTACATCTTTTGGAAGATATACACTATAGAACTGCTTTTAGCTGCAGCCTTATCCTTGACAAAGAACTGGTTGTTATTAGTCAGGGAAGTCTTTATTTCATAAAAACTTTAATCTAAATTAGTGACAGTATATATCATTTTAGATCATGTATGTAGATTCAGAAGTGCTGCTGACAAATTCTTACAAAGTATCATAAAAAAACAGTAATGGGAACATAACTTCCTAATTTAAACTATGTTTAACTACTTGATTCATTTTTTTTAAGACTGTGAGAAAAGCAGACATTAAGTGCATTTTTCACAACCACAGAAAACTAAGATTCTGAATGAACACACAGAAAACATATAAACATAAAAAAAGAACAGGGGAAAAAATTAAAGAAAATAAAATTATGCAAAAGTGGCTGTAACAAAGGGAATACTGAGTCAGGTTTTTAAAACTGGCTCTGTGCACCCATAAAAGACAGTGTAGGTAAAGGCAAGACCTCAGTGTGTTTAAGATCTCATTTCAGTCTCAAAACAGGAAGAGGAGAGAAAGCAGGGGAGATGGAGGGGAAAGAGGTGAAAGGAAAAGGAATGGTTCTCCTCTTTGGAGTACACAGTATAATTGTGCACTCTATAGAGATATATATTGATGCTTATAACTTGGCCCCCTCTGAGAAAGTCCAACCCCACTTCTAAAATGAGAAGTACTTGCATGTACGTGTAACAATCCATAACTCTTTCTTTCCTTCATTCACCTACTTAAAAGAGTCTAAAACCAGCAGTATTATCTGTGAAATTCTTATTTTTCCATCCCCTGTAAGTGGGGGAGAAATCTTAATTGGCATAAGAATTTGTCATAGGAGATGAAAAAAGGCATCTGCTGTGTTCTTTTAAGGACTGACTTCATCTCGGGGTTGCCATCACACCATTTCTCTTAGAATAGTCCATCCTGCCCTGCAATGAGCAGGGACATCTTCAACTAGATCAGGTTGCTCAAAGCCCCAACCAACCTGACCTTGAATGTTGCCAGGGACGGGGCATCTACAACCTCTCTGGGCAACCTGTGCCAGTGTTTCACCACTCTCATTGTAAAAAAATTCTTCTGTATATCTAGTCTAAATCTACCTTCTTTTATCTTAAAGCCATTACCCCTTGTCCTATTGCAACAGGCCCTGATAAAAAGTCTGTCCCCATCTATCTTATAAGACCCCTTTAAGTATTGAAAGGCTGCAATGAGGTCTCCCCGGAATCCTCTCTTCTACAGGCTGAACAACCTCAATTCTCTCAGCCCGTCCTCATAGGAGAGGTGCTCCGCCCCTCTGATAATTTTTATGGCCCTCCTCTGGACTCGTTCCAACAGTTCCATGTCTTTCCTGTGCTGAGGGCTCTAGAGCTGGATGCAGTACTTCAGGTGGGGTCTCACCAGAGCAGAGTAGAGGGGCAGAATCACCTCCCTCAACCTGCTGGCCACACTTCTAACACTTCAACCTGGGCCACACAGCCCAGGATATGGTTGGTCATCTGGGCTGTGAGCACACATTGGCGGCTCACATCCAGCTTTTCATCCACCAGTACCCCCAAGTCCTTCTCCTCAGGGCTGCTCTCCATCCCTTCATCCCCCAGCCTGTATTGATACTGGGGGTTGCCCCAACCCAGGTGCAGGACCCTGCACTTGGCTTTGTTGAACCTCACGAGGTTCACAAAGGCCCACTTCTCGATCTTGTCCAGATCCCTCTGGATGGCCTCCCATCCCTCAGGCCTGTCAAGCGCACGTCTCAGCTTGGTGTCATCTGTCATCATTCAACTTGCTGAGGGCGCACTCAATCATAGAATAGAATCATAGAATTGTCCAGGCCGGAAGGGATCTCCAAAGGTCATCTAGTCCGACCTCCCCACAGTCAGCAGGGACACCCCCAACTAGACCAGGTTGCCCAGGGCCTCATCGAGCCTCACCTTGAATATCTCCAGGGATGGGGCCTCAACCACCTCCCTGGGCAACCTGTTCCAGTGCTCCACCACCCTCACAGTAAAGAACTTTCTCCTAATCTCCAATCTAAATCTGTTCCCCTCCAGCTTAAAGCCATTGCCCCTCGTCCTGTCACTGCAGGCCTTTCTAAACAGGCTCTCCCCAGCCTTCCTGTAGGCTCCCTCAGGTACTGGAAGGCTGCTATTAGTTCTTCCCGGAGCCTCCTCTTCTCCAGGCTGAACAACCCCAGCTCCCTCAGCCTGTCCTCATAGCAGAGGTGCTCCAACCCCCTGATCATCCTTGTGGCCCTCCTCTGGACCCTCTCCATCAGGTCCATGTCCTTCTTATATTGAGGGCTCCAGACCTGCACACAATACTCCAGGTGAGGTCTCACCAGAGCAGAGTAAAGCAGAAGAATCACCTCTCTGGACCTTCTAGCAATGCATCTTTTGATGCAGCCCAGGATGTGATTGGCCTTCTGGGCTGCAAGTGCCCACTGCCTGCTCATGTCCAGCTTCTCGTCCACCAGCACCCCCAAGTCCCTTTCCTCAGGGCTGCTTTCTAATACCTCATCCCCTAGTCTGTATTGATACCAAGGATTGTTCTGGCCCAGGTGCAGAACCCTGCACTTGCTCTTGTTGAACCTCATGAGGTTCACCTGGGCCCACCTCTCCAGCCTGTCCAGGTCCTCCTGGATGACATCCCATCCCTCTGGTGTATCGACAACACCACACAGCTTGGTGTCATCCGCAAACTTGCTGATGGTGCCTTTAATCCCCCTGTCTATATCATTGATAAAAATGTTAAACAGTACCGGTCCCAGCACGGACCCTTGAGGGACACCACTTGTGACTGCTCTCCATCTGGACTTTGAGCCATTGAGTACCACCCTCTGGTTTCGACCATCCAGCCAATACCTTATCCACTGAACAGTCCACCCATCAAATCCGTACCCCTCCAATTTGGCAAACAGGATGTTGTGAGGGACTGTGTCAAAGGCCTTACAGAAGTCCAGGTAGATCACATCCATAGGTTGCCCCTTATCTACTGCCCTAGTCACTTTATCATAGAAGGCCACTAGGTTTGTCAGGCAGGACCTGCCCCTAGTATAGTCATGTTGGCTGTCCTGAATCACCTCCCTGTCCTCCATGTGCCCCAGCATGGCATCTAGAAGGATCTGTTCCATGATCTTCCCAGGCACAGAGGTGAGACTGACAGGTCGGTAGTTCCCAGGGTCCTCCTTTCTACCCTTTTTAAGAATGGGTGTGATGTTTCCTTTCTTCCAGTCTGCAGGGACTTCACCTGACTGCCTTGATTTTTCAAATATCATGGAAAGTGGTTTGGCAACTACGTCAGCCAGTTCCTTCAGGACTCTGGGATGTATTTTTTCAGGTCCCATGGACTTGTATATCTTCAGGCTCCTGAGTTGATCACATACCTGTCTATGTCATTGATGAAGATACTGAACAGTACTGGTCCCAGTACGGAACCACAGAATTGTCAGAGTTGGAAGGGACCTCTAGAGATCATCTAGTCCAACTCCCCTGCCAAAGCAGGATTGCCCAGAGCACATTACTCAGGACTGCATCCAGGTGGGTCTTGAAGATCTCCAGAGAAGGGGACTCCACAACCTCCCTGGGCAGCTGCCTGTTCCAGGGCTCTGTCACCCTCACCGGAAAGAAGCTTTTCCTCATATTTGAATGGAACTTCCTATGTTCCAGCTTGTGCAGTTGCCCCTCGTCCTGTCACTGGGAACCACTGAAAAGAGTCCGTCTCCATCCTCCTTCAACCCACCCGTTAGATACTTGTAAGCATAGATAAGGTCTCCCCTCAGCCTTCTCTTCGCTGGACTCTCTCCAATAGTTCCCTGTCCCTCTTGAACTGGGGAGCCCAGAACTGGACACAGTATTCCAGTTGTGGCCTCACCAGTGCAGAGCAGAGGGGAAGAATGAACTGCCTCGACCTGCTGGCCACACTTCTCCCTATGCAGCCCAGGATTCCATTGGCCCTCTTGGCCACAAGGGCACATTGCTGGGTCATGGAGAGTTTACTATCCACCAGGATCCCCAGATCCTTCTCCTCAGAAGTGCTTTCCAGCAGGTCCACCCCTAACCTATATTGGTGCCTGGCATTCTTCCTCCCCAGGTGCAGGACCTTACATTTGCCCTTGTTGAACCTCATTAGGTTCTTCTCTGCCCAGCTCTCCAGCCTGTCCAGGTCACATTGGATGGCGGCACAGCCCTCTGGAGTGTCGGCCAGCCCTCCCAGTTTGGTATCATCAGCAAACTTGCTGAGGATACACTGTCCCCTCGTCCAGGTCACTGATGAATATGTTGAACAAGACTGCACCAAGTATTGACCCCTGGGGGACACCACTGGTCACAGGCCTCCAACTTGACCCTGCTCCATTAATGACAACCCTCTGAGTTCTGTCACACAGCCAGCTCTCAGTCCACCTCACTGCCCCCTCGTCTAGCCCACACTTCCTTAATTTCCTAATGAGGATGTTGTGGGACACGGTGTCAAAAGCCTTGCTGAAGTCAAGGTAGATGACATCTGCTGCTCTCCCCTCATCCAGCCATCCAGTTATAACATCATAGAAGGCTATCAGATTGGTCAAGCATGATTTACCCTTGGTAAATCTGTGTTGACCACTTCCAATAACTTCCTGTTCTCTAAGATGTTTGGAGATGACATCCAGAACAAGTCGCCCCATTACCTTCCCAGGGACAGAGGTGAGACTAATTGGCCTGTAGCTCCCTGGGTCCTCCTTCTTGCCCTTTTTGAAGACTGGAGTGATGTTGGCCTTTCTCCAGTCCTCGGGCACCTCTCCTGTTCTCCATGTCCTTTCAAAGATGATGGAGAGCAATAACATCTGCCAGCTCTCTCAGCACTCGTGGGTGCATCCCGTCAGGGCCCATGGACTTATGGATGTCCAGTTTGGCCAAGTGGTCTCTAACCCAGTCCTCCTCTACTGAGGGAAAATAATAATACAGATCCTCGAGGGACACCACTTGTCACTGATCTCCATCAGGACATTGAGCCGTTGACCACTACCCTCTGGATGCAACCATCTTCATACCTTTGTTTTCACTCTGTTAAGAACTTGGCTAAGACATTACCTGTTAGATACTTACAGGTTTAGCTAAATTTACTAACAACATTTTGTATCCTCAGTCTGCTTAGCAAGTACACAACTGGAAGAGAAGCATAACCATAACCATTAATCTTATGGTTAAGCTTATTCCCTCAACAGCAGTGACCCATCCCAAAGCAAAGGCTAAAACTGCTGAGTGTCTTTACTGAAAGGACACGTTAATAATTACCAATAGGAAAGCACACACTCTTCACGTGATGCCTTCACTGTATATAAATGTTGAATTAGCTTGTTAGTAATTTTCACCTTATTGCTGCACACAAATGTTGAATGGATTTGACAACTTGGCTCAAATACCAGTCTGTAAGGTAGAACTTTGCACTGCCTACCACATCTCTGTACATCCAGCAGCTACCCTCAAAATGGAACAAGTACTTAGATGAGATTAATATATCACTGAAAACACTTGTCTGAGGTTTAATTAAAATAAAGATTGACATGCTTATGGGCAGAGAAAAAAAATGTATCTGAAGAACGTCTACTGATAGCCACCCTTGTTTCCTCCTCTTCCCCCAAACCGATCACAGTTCAGTCTGTAATTTAGAAACATTTTTGATGAACACAACATTCTCAGCATCCATGAGTAAAGCAATCATGTCTGTGATTAGGAAGACAGCCCCTATCCGACATGCAATATTCTGTAGAGGACAATCAGAATGGACTACAATAAGTGTTGTGCATCTTGACACAATGCCGAGAAAAACCTCCAGCTAGTCCAGAACACAGTAGCATTGCTCCTGCAACAGAGGCAACTCTAAAGCCATTAATCCCACTCAGCTGTCTGAAACACTTTCCTCACAGAATGCCAAATCAAGATTCAGTCTCAGTCCTTGTCCTCGGAGTCCTCCCTAGCCTGAACTGAAGCAGGATATTTAAAAAGCCACCTAAACAGCAGCATAAGGAGGCAAATTTTTGTCCACAGTTAAACCATACAATGCAAGCTCACATGCATGGAAGATAACTTTCTTTAGACTAAGTCATAACCACAAACTGAACTCTTCCAGAAACCAAGGCGTATCTGCTTTGATTCTCTCATATGTGCAGTTTTGATCCTTGAGCAGAGGATGAACGTGATACAAACCACTACTGTAAGTGACTGAGATACCATACTAATGCCTTCAGATAAAGAATCTATTAAAAATTGAAATACTGCCAAAATCCCCAAACTGCAATATTTAGACTATGACATCATCTCAATGCCTTGTGAAATGTCACAGAGCTTTCCACAGCTGGTATAAACTGCCAGAGTTCCCTCAACTCCTGCAGAATATCTGCCCCTACACTTAAAATTCTCAAAGTTTTTCCAGCTTTTTTTCTAGTTATTCTTTAACCATACCTTGTGGACTGAAAAACAAGATTTGGAGTTACAACATATTTGCATGTGGGGAAAAATTAACATCTCCATTACTTTGGAAACCTGATGCTTTTTAAGACTTGTTCACACATCAAAAAGGCATTCACCATCAAAAGCATCCACTCTGCTGCAGAATTATGCAACTTCAAACTATCCCTTTGACTACATTTCCATAGCCAGTTCTCAAAAAAAAACATGCAGTGAACTTTGATTTTAAACAAACTCCTCTGCCACTACACAAATGAATCAATTCCTGCTGAAATGCATGGATTTTTACTATAGCAGAATAATAAAAACTATTAATATTTCTTACCAAGGCCAATAATGGCTTTTGTCTGTACTTCTTCATCTGAATGCTTTGTAAAATACATCAGCAGTTCAAGTACTTTATCCTTAATGTTAACCTGAGAAAATTCAAACAAAAATAATAGCTATTTGAAGATGAAATAGATGCTTTTAATCTCTTATAAAAAGCATAAATATCAAAAAGGAGAAACACAATCTTACTGCATGGCCTTTGCAAAACCATGTATTTACAAACCCAAAAGCTATACTATATGCATTATGAAAAAATGAATAGCTTTGAGGGAGTAGGAATACTGTGCTTTCAAAGTGGCATGGCGCATTCAATATACATAAGACATGGAGATTAAATACAAGTTATTTTACCTTACTGTTGCCCTTAAAATCTTCCTGATCAAAATCAAAATGCCGACACAATGCTCCAACAGTGAAAAGTGATCTAAGGAGTGCTGGTTTATTGGCAGTAAGTATTGTACTGTTGGGGTCTTCTTGGTGTTGACTTTTTAATTTTGAAAGTGCACCTACAGTAAGATAAAAGTTTTGATCACAGTATTTAATCATGGTATATCCCTAAGACAAGACTTGTTGCTAAATCTGAAGAGTGACAATTACATGTTGTGATTTTACTTACCATAATATCTGTTAAAACAGGCCCACACAAATTTATAGTTCTGGGTAACCTTGTTCACAACAGCCCCAAGACAGCTCACACAATGCTGAACAACCTAGAATCAAGAAAGAATAAATGAGTTATATTTAGAAATTAAAAATGAGATTTTTGTGAAGTTATGTAGGAAAAAGCTATGTAGAACTAAAATTACCAATCTAACAGATGTAATGTCCATGCCCTAGACTGCTCTGAAAACCTGCCCAAACTTATAATTGTTAAAATATAGTAACAACACACACAAACACCAGTAAACCAAGAACATTGATTTTTCATGGCTCAAAAGTTATCTTCATAATGAAGATATACTTTCTTTAAATCAAAACTATGTATTTCACTATGTGAAATGGAATAAACCAAATAGCAGCAATTAAAAGCTTACTGTCATGCCATATTTGATGATGAGTTTCATGAGGTCTTCCTCAATAGTGGCAAGAAAGGTCTCACTTGGGTGCTCCATTAGTGGCACTACAAGTTCTAAGATTTTTGCAACGTTGCAGATCACCATGAAATCATTCTGGGTCTGAAACAACAGTATTAATAGCATTTAACATTTCTGGCTGTGTTACCTATAAGCTAAGTATCATTAATATTTATTATGTAGTACATACATATTAATATTGCATAATACATATTGATATAATACAATTACTTAGAAATACATATTGATACAATATGTTTACATAATAGTATAATACAATTATGTATCTTATATAAGATATTTGGTAAAGATTGAAACATTTTACATCTGATTTTAAATTACATATTATTTTGAAAGCAAGTTCTTGTTTCTACAGAATTTCTGGGAAAAAAATAATCTGTAGAAACAGAACTTCACCTCTCATCAAGGCTGTGACAGACCTGAAAACTTTTGGTCCCAACAATTTTTTGGAGTCCTACAACAAATCTAGGAACTCCTCCTGATACACGCACACTAGAGAACACACAACACCTGGCAACAGGTATCAGCATGAAATAAAGCTCTGCTATGGCTAAGCGTGGCTTAGTGTGAGGGTGGTGAAGCACTGGAACAGGTTGCCCAGGGAAGTTGTGGATGCCCCATCCCTGGAGGTGTTCAAGACTAAAGGTATGGTTCCATAAGATAGACCTTTAGTCTTAAGATTCATATGTTAAATCTTAACTCCTTTTAAGACTGTGACTATAAAGCAAAACAATTTTAAGAAATTATTTCATAACAGGTGAAAAACTGGGTTTTAGTCCTCAAGGGAAATAGGCAGCACAAGTTTCAGTTTCATTTGGCTGTAAAATATGGAGGTAGAGGATGAGGAACAGCAACTTAGAAGCTACATCAAAAAGGACATAGTATCTTCAGAAGATATGATGCCCATGAAATAGAAACACAATTTTTATTTCTCTTTTCCTATCTTCAATTTCATCAAGTATGCAAGACAGTCATTAATTTCCATGCTTAATTATCTGGGGAATAAAAAAAAAAGACTGATTTTCTAATTTTCTCTACTTACACTACATTTAGTGGTCAGGTATGGCTGCATGGTCATGGCATGTTTGACCATTAGCTGGGGCCTGATTTTGCTGAATAAGAACAAAGTGGTTATGCAAGCAACCAAACGACCAGAATTCACACCTTTGTTGTCAGAATCTGAAAAAAAACATTAGAAAATACATAATGTTTGAGCAATGAAAAATATATGGCCAAAACTTCATATGAATATCTCTTTCATAACATATCCTTCAAGATCAATACAGAATATTCTTATTGTATTAGAGATGAGAACATAATGTGTTAACATTTGTATGTGATCACAAAATATTGGAAATAAGAGGCAAAGATGCTTCAAAGACATCACTACTTTTTAAAATATTTACTGTACACAGAACACTGGCCCAGCCAACGATTCCTATTACAACGGTAGAACATTTTAATGCAAGTAAAGCTTGCCACATTTGTTTTGTTTTTAGTGATCTAAAAGTTTGAACAAGTTATTTTAAAAGTAGTTCTGTTATTGTGGTTAGCTAGAGAAAATTAGGGAAGTTTTATTATTATACAGTGCTCAAAAGTTCATAATGAACTTAAATGCAATAATTCATTACCATCAGTTTTGTAATAGGAATTCTGTAACAGTAACTTTTCACAATAGTAATTTGAACAACCACTGTTACGGTATCATATAAGATTCAAAGGAGCTACTGGGTTGTAAACAATATTACCTGATAAGGATTCCTCATATTTAAGAATGTGCTCAACCAAATTGTCAACAAGTTGAGTACAGGCTTTCTTCACAGGTTTATATGAGGCATCCTCTTCTGACTTCAACAGCTATAGCAGATGAAACAGAAAATGATTTAGTATTAAGGGTGCATTCATTTTCATTGAATACATGCTGGTTTTATAACAATTACTACAGATACATAAGGATTTTGCACTAGAAAAGCATTTAACTTCTCCATAAAAATTATGTGGTAAAGAAAAAATTAAGGGAGCTAAAAAAAATCATACCAAAATGCAAGAGAAGTAAATTAAAATTGACTGCCACAAAAAGAAGAGAACAGTTCTACTGAGTTTTGCATTGGGATGAAAGCTAACTTTGTGCTTAATGAAATAATTCAGAAAACAATAATGTAGTCATACTTGCCAGCAGCAACTAATAGAAGTTAGAACGATTTTTAAAACACTTAGAAAAAAAAACACCAACCAAATTCAAAAGGAATGTTGTTTTTGATGCTAAGCAAAAATATCAAACTAAGATGAAACATATTTCTATGAAGATTTTAATCAGTTAATTCCCCCTCTAATTCCCCCATGCGTACTTTTGTTAATTTTGCTTGAAAATTAACAACTGCATACAAGTTGTAGAAGAGAAAGATAACACAGGCTAAGAGATATAATCAAAGCAAGCTCATTTCTTAGAAAAATCAGAGTAAAATATAATGTAGAAGTAAGCTATACTCTGAAAATTCACTGCTTCTATAAACTGTGTAAGAAATATATTGGACGTGAAAATACACTTGTATACCATTTAAAAAAAACTACATTACACTAGAGGCTTCATTTCAGAATTAAGTATCTTAACTGTGGACTTCATATTATGTCACTCATTATTAAAGAGACCATGAAATAAAAAAGAAACAACCCCCCCAAAGTGAAGTATTTTTAAAACAGATCACATGGAAAGAAAGAAACTAATGTTGGAGACAAAGAACATTACACCAATGAAGATTTAAAAAAAGGTCAGATGTTTAAAGGGCATGAATTGAATTAATCTACTGTAAAGGGCTGCTCTTGTAGTCTCTCTTCAATGTGTTTTAGTACCAAAAGAAATATTAAAATTCTTCAATGATTATGCCATACATTCAAAATTCATTACTTACATTTTGAAGAAGCTGTTCAAACCAATCATACCCTGTATCTCTACAAGCTGCAACCTAAAAGTAGTTTTGAGAATAAACTGTTTTAAAAAGGCATCTAAAATTCTTCTATACAGATGTCATCTTAAAAGATCAGTAAACATGCATAGATATATTTTTGTATACATTCAGTACAATATCTTTGGAGATCAGAAACTTCCTGCATTTCAAAATTAGTTCTCACCATTTAAGTAATCCCAGAATTTGTATCCCACACAATGCAAAGCCCCCCTACTGGGGATTGCTGGCTATAAGGTAAACCAAATTTTGAGTTCGTAGAACAAACTTTTGTAGAGATTTGAGCACAAATACAAGTCTGACATAGTAAAAATTAACACCTGTGTGTGTGTATATATGCACGTACATATTTTTATATAAACAAGCTAAGCCTTCACTGGTATCATATGTCAGGAACAGCTCACAGGTGCTCCAAAACAGAATTGGCAGTAGAACTGATAATTAAGCTGAAGTCAATTCAACTCTCAGTCTGGAAAAATGCACACATTACACTGCTATTTAGTAAAAATACTGAAAAGTAGGATGGAGTTTATTCCCATAATTTTAAGTAGCGAAGTGAGTACTTTTATTTGATATTTACATCTTGGTATAATTGATATTAAAATACCTTCTCAGCACAGTGGTTTTACACAACACATTTTCACTACAAATGTTTAGTCATTTTATTTGAAACAGATTTTTTTAGACATGCTATTTAATTTGATGCTACTAAAAAGTAGATAAAATTATGCAGATACTAATTTACCCTGAATGAGAACATGACCCTGTATTTGTTAAAACAGCTTATTAATCTTTCAAAATAAATGTTATCAATTGAGAAAATTTTTGTTTTAAGAGGCAGCTTCTTAGGCTTAACTATATATTGCTACTAGCATTTCCTGGAAAATGTTAAATATAACAGAAATTTGTTGTGTTTTAACTGAACAAGTATTTTACACAACCTGAATATAATATGGTCTCAGTTATCACTGCCAGCAGATTAGTGAGCATTTAAAATTTCCTACAGCCTGTTTCATCAAATGAGTAATTCTAGCATATATTCAGTGTCAGAAGATATATAAA
>QJSC01007096.1:0-22859 GCA_003697955.1 Calidris pygmaea | reverse complement strand
TGTTTAGTGCTTAGTTGTATTAAGAGAACTATGTTAAAAGTAGTAAACCAAGCCTGGATTGCTCAAAAACAAGAAGGGGGAATTGTGGAGGAATGGCTGTGTGAAAAGGGGCACGATTTAATTGCGATGAGCAACCCAGTCTTTGATGTAGATAAAGGCCTGGAGATGACCGTGAACTCTCCTGGGAAAAGCAGAAGTATGAAGAAGTAGCTACTTGGTAGATAAGATAAACGGGACCGCATCCAGAAGATGAGAGAATGTTGCTGCGCGTGGACAAGGGGTCTACACCAATTGTGTGAGCGCTCTAGTCGTGTGAACAGAGATTGTAAGCCAATCGTATAACTGTCACTAGCGCGTGCTCTGCTTGCCTGTCTATATATACTTTGTAAAAACTTTAATAAAGGGGAGAACGACCATACTCATATTCCATCGTTACTCCGGGTCCGTCTCCCACTCCAACAGACTTCAGCAAGGCTTTTGACAGTCTCCCATAACATCCTCATAGGTAAGCTTAGGAAGTGTGGGTTAGATGGGTGGACAGTGAGGTGGGTTGAGAACTGGCTGAATGGCAGAGCTCAGAGGGTTGTGATCAGCGGTGCAGAGTCCAGTTGGAGGCCTGTAGCTAAGGGTGTTCCCCGGGGGTCAGTACTGGGTCCAGTCCTCTTCAATATTTTTATCAGTGACCTGGATGAGGGGATGGAGTGTACCCTCAGCAAGTTTGCTGATGACACAAAACTGGGAGGAGTGGCTGACACACCAGAAGGGCCCTGCTGCCATACAGCAAGACCTGGACAGGCTAGAGAGTTGGGTAGAGAGGAACCTAATGAATTTCATCAAGGGCAAGTGTAAGATCCTGCACCTAGGGAGGAATAACCCCATACACCGGTACAGGTTAGGGGCTGACATACTGGAAAGGAGCTCTGCAGAGAGAGACCTGGGAGTCCTGGTGGACAACAGGATGACCATGAATGTGCCCTTGTGGCCAAGGCAGCCAATGGCGTCCTGGGGTGTATCAGGAAGACTGTGACCAGCAGGTCAAGGGAGGTTATCCTGCCCCTCTACTCTGCCCTGGTGAGGCCCCATCTGGAGTACTGTGTCCAATTCTGGGCTCCCCAGTTCAAGAAGGACAGAGGACTGCTGGAGAGAGTCCAGTGGAAGACTACAAAGATGATCAAGGGAAAGGATCACCTCTCTTATGAGGAAAGGCTGAGAGACCTGGGTCTCTTTAGCCTGGAGAAGACCAAGAGGGGATCTTATCAATGCTTATAACTATCTAACGGGCAGATGTCAAGAGGATGGGGCCAGACTCTTTTCATTGGTGCCCAGCAACAGGACAAGGGGCAACAGGCACAAACTGGAGCACGGGAAATTCCATCTGAACAGGAGGAAAAACTTCTTTACTTTGAGGGTGACAGAGCACTGGAACAGGCTGCCCATAGAGGTGGTGGAATCTCCTTCTCTGGAGATATTCAAAACTGCCTGCATGCATTCGTGTCCAACCTGCTCTAGGTGAACCTGCTTTGGCAGGGGGGTTGGACTAGAAGATCTCCAGAGGTCCCTTCCAATCCCTACCATTCTGTGATTCTGTGGCGTTGACAGCATCTTGTGCCTCTAAGTAGTCACAGTGACATTCATGTCTTGAAATACAGCATGCGTTCAGACATACTTAATAACACACCTTGGCAGAGAACTTTATGATTACTTTTGTCAAGAGTTTTCCTTCCTTTATAAAATAAGAGCATAGAATGTAACTTCTGCTTTATTCTAATAATTGTCTGTCCTCATAGCTTTTTCACCATTACAAGCACCCTAGTTTCTTTTTCATCCTTTTCTCCTTCCACATCCCTTGCTGCTGTCTATATGTAGACTCCTGGAAAATTTTCTCCACTTATTTTACAGTCAGGACTGTCTTCTTCCAGCATGTTAATAGCCTGCAGGGCAAAGAGAGTCTTCTCCCAGAGAAGTGGGTTATTCAGCAGCCTCACAGGTATCACAGAGTTGTAGTTGTGCTGTTTGTTAAGAGGACTGACGAGGGAGGTGTAAGAGAGGCATATCAAGGTTCATTCAGAAAATTTTCTGTCAGTAATATAATAGCCCATGCTGAGCCATTTACAGCATCACTTAAGTTTTCCAAGACATGTTTACCACAAGGCATGTCTGCAAAGATTATACCAGGTTTAATAGACAATTTATTCTGCAGCAGATTCTGCATCCAGATGGCTTCATCTACATCATTCTCCATGTGCAGAACCACAACCTTACAGAAAACATCCTCAGTATTCTCATTACTGCTGCAAACTGAGCAGAACTGATTTCAGCAGAGAGGCTGCACAATTCATTAATTTGCTTGGAGTCTCTCTGACCTGCACTCATGTTGTTAGTCTTTTTGCTGCTCTCTGGTTGTCATGGTTTTGGTCCAAACTGACCACTGAAGCAAGTGACAGATGCTCTCCCCCACCTCTCTCTCCAAAGAGAGGAGAGAGAAAGATTTATGAGTTTAGAAAAAAACTAAAGTACTTCAATGAAAATATTAATAAATTAATGATTTAATAAAAAAAAAAAAGACTCATCATTTCTGCCTTCTTTCATTAGCATGAATAATAGCTTTCCCCAGTCAAACCAGTTTGTATTATTTCAAAAATAATCACATCAGCAAATAATTTTTTAACATATGAGTTTGTCCTAATGGGTAGTACTAACTCCAAACAAACTCCTCCACCAAGCATTCTTGACTCCAGATCCTGAATCCAGTTCCCGTCCATCACTGGGTCCCATCTGGGACTTCCCCAGTGCCTGCCAGTGACATGATCGTCACCCTGGGAGCTTGATACAGCTTTGTATATATTGTATCTTTTTTATTATTTTCTTTTTATTTTATTATTAGTATTTCATTAAAGTAGCTTAGTTCCTTCTAAACTTGTAAATCTCATCTGCCTTCCTCCTCTCCTTGGAGAGAGAGGTTGGGGAGAGCATCTGTCATTTGTCTTTGGCCAGTCTGGCCCAAACCACGACATACGTATACCTCCAAACCAGAAAGACAACACTAAATTGCATCAGTCAGGAAAAAAACAGAAATCAATATATGATATAGTGTGTTTTTTTAAATGGAATTGTCAAAAATATACGAAATCCTGAAAAATGTAGAATATAAATATGACTAAACAAATGCAAAGCCATATGCTTTACAAACATATGCTTTATCAAAGTTCAAAACGTGTTCCACAAATGAGTGGAAGAAACACATGTGGACATATGGCAGAAGTGGGATCAGACCTAAAGGAATGAAAAGATTTTAGGTAGTTTAAATGGTAACTGGAGTAAGCCTACATGTTACAAAGTAATATTATGCATGCAGTCTGTGAGAAGAGAGCATTGATTAAGGAACTCTAAGAACTTGCCTCTGATGAAGATATTTAATTAATTTACACATACAACAATTGAGATAGGTGTAATGCCGTATGAGTACAGTAAGAAAAAGAAAATCAGGGAAAAGTGAAGTAATTTAGAATAGCAAAAATCCATTAAAAATTATGTTCGCTGCAAACTCGAGATTCTTTCTTTGTTTTGACAAACAGAAACTAATTTTAACAAAGCAGGATGTGGTTTGCTGGTAGACATTATTAGTCTGATATAGTTGGAAAAATTAGACAAGTTTTTGGGTGCACAAAGATGGAAATCGGGCTTGGTTGCCTGAAAGTTTGGTCATTTCTTCTTAACATACCAGGTATTTAATAAAAGATATTACTTCTTCCAGCAAATCATGTCCCATCTGTGTCCTTAGACCATCATGGCTATGACAAAATACCATTCTGACAAAGGCACAAAGCAATAATATAATTTAAAAATAATATAACAGTTCAATTTACTAATTAGATGGCTGTTACCCTGTTAGATGTTTGCTTTGGAACATAACATCAAGGAAATTATGAGTTCACCAAGAACAAAACTGTCTCCAGTCCTGTCAACTGACATTTATAAACCAAAATTCAAAAGGCTATTTTCTATATCATTTAAGTGCTCCCTGTTTATGAACATACTCAAGAAGCTTAAAACCTTCTTTTGTTCCTTGGTAATTTTCTTCCCTTGCACACCATACCCAGGGACTGTTAAACATGTGTTTGGTGCTAATTTGAAACATCTCTTTTTAATAGGAATGTATATAGCCCGTATAGATACAGTACAAGAAAAAACCCCACACTATCTGACTTATCAGCTATGACATAAATAAAAGATAGGTGAACTGTTCTTGCATCATCTGAAAGCCTGTGGGTGTGTGTAGACATGCATACATACACACACTAATACATTTGTACAGTGGTAGGAATCTCTTTTTTCTTGGCAGTACTGGAACAGATTTCACTCTTGTTGAAAAGCACCACCTTGTGACATATATATGCAATACTCTAATTATATGCCTTCATATTAATGCTATAGTTAATAGAACTAATGCACAGCTACTGGGATTTCTTCTGTTCCAATGAGCAGTAGAGCCCCTCCCAAATGATTCTGTTCACATTTACGTCAGCTTTACTCTGTTTTATTTGCAGTCACATCTGAAACATGGACAATTCATTCAATGATCAGTCAGTCCCTGAACTACTGGCCCAAGAATGTAAACTTAACTCCAAATTTGTTAAATTTGGTTTGTTTTGGAAGGACCGCTCCTGTCATTACATATATAATGCTGATGGACTAATTCTTATATGGTTAAAAATGGATCAGAAGTTAGACTAATCTGTCTTCCTTGCTAGGGCCAAGGAGATGTACAGAAGCAATGCAACCCGAATGTGTCATCTATGAGACGATGCCAGGAAGTTTTTGAAGTTTAAGAAATTATGCCAGCATAGGCTCCAAGCAATAGACAGCAAGACTGAACATAAGCTTGTAACTGAAAAGAAAGAGTAGGAATAAAAATTGGTAAATCCATGCCAATATCCCTTGGGGAGACAATGAAGCTTTATATTATTATAATTAAATTAAAATGAAGCTTTATATTATTATAATCCGCTCTTTGGGAGATATATTTTTGCAGGCACAACACAATAATGAAGAGTGCTTCCATGAAGGATTAAAGTAATTTACTCTTCTCTCAGATGTCATATATTATAACATTAAAACCTTTTAAATAAGCAAATCAGGGCCAAACCGGCATTATGTCATTCCCTCAGTACTGGCCAGGATTATACTTGATCTTTTAAACACAGAAGAGAACACCATTTTGTAGAGGACAAAAAGAAAATATCACATCTATTTCATGGCAGGTCATTAGATTTTTGGTGTGGTGCTAATGCTTGCTGGGAGCAAGAAGCGGAAAAGAGCTAGTGAAGTTATGACTTAAATAAAAGAACAACCTGATTGCTCTTGTCTCAGTGGAATCAAATCTTGGGGTCTCAAGCATAAATGTAAAACATTTTCAAAAAGCCTTTCCTGATTATACGTGCTCTTACAAACAAACAAACAAAATCTTACATAAAAGAATCAACTCTTCCAGCTAGAAGAAACGGCAGAAGAAAAAGACCTATTTAAATAATTATGTTCTTCCTCCCCTCACCCTTTCTTCATAGATAGGATGGTAGTAAGCTCACAAATGCAAAACTACATCAGAGTCACATGTTCTTTTCCAGATGAAAGATTAAACTTTTGGACTCTAATGTCCCCAGAGAACACAAGCGCAAAAGGATTCCCAAACCAATCTATTGTGAATTTGCTTGACACAAGAGCCAACAAACATGGTAATGGAAGAGGCCACCTATGCTCCACCTTCCAGACATTGCTAACTTGCCCCCAAACTACATATGGATGTGGGACAGAAGAGTACAGTCCTCAAAAAGCATGAATGAAAAAAACCTCTTACAGCTATAACAGTTGCCCAATACAACTTTAAAGAAAGGAGCAAGGAATGCAGTATTTCTACTGCAATACTACTATACCTTTCATAAAGAGGCGAGAACTGAATCAACAAATCCGCATGATTCACAGTACGAAAGGCTCTATGGCTGCAGAAGAATCATATTTTATATAATTGTTTACAGGCCTTGGGTTACTGGACCAAACCTGGGAACTCACTGTGCTAAGCTCTGTGGAAGAAATTTAATTACAAGGCAGCTTCTGTCTCCAAAGATTAGACAGTGTAAGTTGTGACAAAATGCAACAACTGGATGATACAAGCAAGCTGTCAGGGTAATGTTCTTTGTGCTCTTCTTGCACTTCTGCCAGTACAATAAGCCCTCAGTATGATGGATGCACCCACTCTGAGTAAACAGTTCTTTGGTACTGTACTATCAGGGATAGGGATCAAGTGATTATCTCTGGTTCTGCTGCTTCCTCCTGTTCTCATGATGGCCCTGGTTTACTGTCATCCCTTACTGAGTGAACTGCTTTCTTGGTGTATTTCTTCTTCTGTATAAGGGTAACTGATGGGGGCATGGGTTGGATTTCTGGTTCAGCTGCAGTGCCTGCCACTTGCGTTGGAGTAGCTGCAATGTCTGTCACAGGGATTGGAGTAGCCACAGCATCTGTTGGCCTGGTTTCCCTCTCTTTCTCCTGAGGATGCTGCACAATATTGAGCAGTGTTTGGCAGATACTGGCCAGGGCTCAGCACAATGTGGTGAGTTGTGCCTCTCTGGAATAGCCACAGCATTTTCCTTTCAAATATTCTATCACTTTATCAGGGTCCTGTAATTGTTCAGGGGTGAATTCCCAAACCACTGGAGGTGAGAAGCTCTCTAGATACCTGCCCATATTCTCCCACATGCCATGCCACCCATGACTATCCAGCCTCAGGGCAGATCTCTGGTTGGTAGTCATAAATGGTTGCTTAACCCTACACCAGACCTGGAACACATTCAGGAGACATAACAATAGGACCAGGCTGGTTTCAGCATCCCAGTGAATTAAAGAATAAAGTTAGGTATGGCTTGAAAGTTTGCTTACCTGAGTTAGCAAATATAACTTGGCTGACCACAAACAGGGGCCTACCCCCCTGCAGAGCTACAATAACAACAACAAGAAGACAGGAAAGCACACATGTAGGTAGCAATTGTGAGGCCAGCACAATGTTATCTTATCTCTGACAAATGGGGGGCTCCAAGAGGGAGGTAGCATATGGTAATGAATTACTGGAGACTAATGAATATGTTAATTAGTTCTTGCATGAATATGTATGTGTGGCATGCATATATGTTGTTAAACTGACTCTGTCTGGCACGCACATTTGGAGGAGCGATCCCCTGTGCGTCCAGCGCTGCAATAAAGGATACCTGCTTAATAGTCATCCTGACTATTGAGTCCTGATTTCATCTTTCACGGCATCACCAAGGATATTCAAAATTCTCAAAAGCTGTCATACCTGGCCCTAAGGAGAAAAGGGAGGTGAAAGACCTGGGGAAAGTTCCCCTCCTGTTTCCCCATTGGTTGGTATGTGATTATTAATAAATTCTGAGAGATGGCTCCCGAGGTATAGGCAGGACAACAATACCACATAAGCAACCCCCCATAACCATCTGAACAGGGATGCTTTCATATCATAAATTGATATTACATGGGACAGCAAAATTATAATCCTGATCCCTCTCTCAGATCTGATAAACAGCATGATAACACAGCCACAAGAACAAAGCAAGCAACATGGTGACCAGTGACCAGCGGCTATTCAATTAATACAATAAAGGCACACAACAAATTCATTTTAACAAGCTCTGGTAGGATTTGTCGTTATCTTAACCCTCCGAGTGCCCCATGTTGGGTGCCAAAAAGGACTGTAGTGGTTTAGCCTCAGAAGGCAACAAAGACCCATGTGGCAGCCGCTCTCGCCACCTCCACCCCCCACCCAGCTGTGAGGGGAGAAAAAGGCAAAACTTATGGGTTGGGACAAAGGCAGTTTAACAGAACAGCAAAGGGAACAAGAAAACAACAACAATAACACTGATAGAGGAGTAAACAAACACAATTACAGCACCACCGCTCACCAACCGCACCCAGGACGCCCAAGCCCACTCCCAAGCAGCGGTATCTTCCTGCCCCCTCCACCGCCAGCTCCCGACTAACCCCTGGGCATGGCTCACCTGGTATGGAATACCTGTATCCCCGCTAGATCCTGGGGAGAATTAACCCTATCCCCACCAGAACCAGGACAAATGGCAAGGGAATTTAACCAGATTTGGGCGCCTCAAGTGACTGATCCCACAGTGTTTCTTATCATTTGCGTAGTCCCACTGAGTTCAGTGGGAATGTTTCTAAGCTTACAGTGGAGTTTGTGATTTAGTAGTTATATATTGGTTTATATCCAAATATGCAGTAAATAAAATTCTGTGTTCCAAAAATATGCTTTCAAGTTATGAGTTCAGCCTTCTGCTGTACTGGGGTGGTACCCTCTGTGGCTAGATATAAGTTGTGAGGTTAAGACATGGAGATCTAGGGTGGATCCCAGTTTGTGAAGCTCCGTGACTTTTCAAATTGCTGCCCTTAGTCATTGAGATCACTGAGTGTACAATGTTAACAAGCATCAGGTTTGGGATGTCACTGATGGGGCAATATTGCACTCAAACGTAACATGCTCAGTTTTTAAATGTAAGTTTGGACATATTCTTGGGCCCTAAGAAAGTGCAGGCTGTTCCACTCTGACCATCTGTGGAGCTTAGGCTGATGCAGCTTCTTAGTGGGGGCTTCAGGGGTTACTAGCAAATCTGGTCTTAAGAACAGGCTTACATTGTAGTTAACTAATACTGCGGACATATCCAGGACATGCAACGCTTGATACACGTGCTTCCCATTGCAGAAGAGGGGACCTTCATTAACAGCTACTACTGAAGAGGAAACTTTTAGTATGCGAGATGCTTTCTTACCAGCCAGGGAGATTAGTGCTAAGGATAAACTTGGAGAGGCAAGCAATGAAAGCTTATAGAAGAGGCAAAAATTACAAAATATCCAGCTTTGCAGAAGGATATGTAGAAGGCCAGTAGTTAGTGGAGCTGTACTAATGCTTTGGAATCCAAATACAGCTAGCAACCTTTGACTTTATGCTAGTTCAGCACTGGGTGTGAAACTTCTGGCAGTTTGCCTAGACTTCACAGTATTTTTTGGTCTGAAGAGAATGTGTGAGAGAGACAGTGTGCAGAGTATTCAGAAGATTTTATGAACCTATTTCTGTTTCTCTTTTCTACTTGCAAGGAACCATTTGTGTCTTATGGGGTCTAGGGAGACTAACTTCCAAGAGTCAGGTTAGGGCACAAACCACATACCCCTATTTCTTGAAAGGTGGTATTTAAAAGTGTTAAACTGTATTTCATCCTCAATCCACAATGTTCATGAAAACTCCATCACAACTGCCTACATATGTATATATAATTATATGCAGATTTATATATTATATACACTTAATTATATATTAGGAAGATGCAAGTTATCCACACCCTCTGAATCATAAGGTCCCAAAAGAGGGACTGTATTGAGTTTATGTGAGAAGGTTTTGGTAGCGGGGGGGCTACAGGGGTGGCTTCTGTGAGAAGACACCAGAAGCTTCCCCTATGTCCAATAGAGCCAATGCCAGCTGGCTCCAAGATGGACCCACCTCTGGCCAAGGCCGAGCCAATCAGCGATGGTGGGAGCACCTCTGTGATAATATATTTAAGAAGGGGAAAAAAACAACTGCAGCGGAAGAGAGGAGTGAGAATATGTGAGAAACAAATCTGTAGACATCAAGGTCAGTGAAGAAGGAGAGGGAGGAGGTTCTCTATGGGTTCAGTTAGAGTTCACTCGCACAGCTAAGATTTACGTGCACTACGCGCAGCATCTGGAGCAACAGTGTGTGCCAGTAGCGACCTTGAGAGCAGGGGAGGAATGAGAAACACGAGTTTCACATCCTGAAGCACATCCTGACAAAAAACAGAACAAAGCCTGGGAACCGAAACTTGTCTTGGTAGCAGAATACCTATTATTGTGATAGGATCAGTAGAATGTAAAAATTATTTGTAAGCCCATGATTGGGCATTACTAGGGGAGTGAGTTTTGTGTCTCAGCGTATATAAGTTTCTCTGTGTAGCAATAAAGTAGATTCGCTTACTGCATGATCAGCGAGTCCATGATTTCCTCACATGCCACAGTTCTCCAGGCACCAGAGCAGAGATGCCCCTGCAACCAGTGGTGAAGACCATGGTGAAGAAGGTTGTCCCCCTGCAGACCATAGAGGTTAAAGGTGGAGCAGATATCCACGCTACAGCCCGTGGAGGACCCCAGGCTGGAACAGGTGGATGCCTGAAGGAGACTGTGACCCCATGGGAAGCCCAGGCTGGAACAGGCTCTTGGAAGGACCTGTGGAGAGAAGATCCTATGCTGGAGCAGGTTTGCTGGCAGGACTTGCAACCCCATGGGAGACCCACGCTGGAGCAATTTGTGAAGAACTGTAGCCTGTGGGAAGGACTCACATTGGAGAAGTTCATGGAGGACTGTCTCCCATGGGAGGGACCCCACACTAGAGCAGGGGAAGAGTGTGAGGAGTCCTTAGTTGTTTCAAAGTACTGTAAATGGAGTTCTCTGGTATCTCTGTGCAGCTGTATGTGGGGAGCTATGGGAGAGGTACAAGAGTTTGTTGCTGTTTCTCATTGGTTTAGGGCAACTTATCATCTCTAAATGTGGAGTTAAAAGCCTTGTTATCTTGTGTGGCGGTATTTTGCTGTGTTATTGGGTCTTTTGTAATCATTCCATTTTTTGTCACTTATGTAATTGCATCTCACGAATTGCTGCATTTGGACTCACCTCGGGATGGCAGGAGCCCCTTTTTGGGCATCGCACATAATTACACCTTGGGTTATATTACGGGCCATTTAGTGTGGGGGGGATATCTCTTGAGGATTTGTATGTTCCAGTAGCATCAATAGTAACTGTTTTTGAGAGTCTGAAATACCCTTGGAATGTTTTGGTCATTGTGCTTATGTTGTTCATTTTTGCAGGCTTGTTCTTTTTTATGGGCTGGATTTGTGGTAGAGGGAAGCGTCCAATAGAGACCCCACGGGCCCCCCTGACAGACATCGTGTCTGTGCAGACAATGCTGGTCTCTGCAACAACCACTGTGCCCATGCAGACTCTGGTGACCCCTGTAATAGACATCGCGCCCGTGCAGACCTCGCCAGCCCTCCCAACAGACCCCGACCTTATCCAGACCCTGCTGTCTCTCATGACAAGACCTGCAGCTGCAACAAGTACTAAATCTACTTCAACCTTGGTGATGGATGATGCAGCTGATCTACAAACTCAATCAGTGCCAGTGTCAGTCAACCCTGTACATAAGAGGAAACATGCAGTAGCATCAGATGACAATGATCAACCAGGGACATCAGGCAATACATTAACAGAGGAAACTACTCGATCATTAACACTAAATGAGCTGTGGGAAATACGTAAGGATTACAGCTGTCAGGAAGGCAAGCAGGTGATTACTTGGCTGCTCTGATGCTGGGACACTGGAGCTGATAGTTTGGACTTTGCGGCTAGCACCATTGGCTAGAGAATCGGTATTGACAGAGCTCTTGGAAGACCACCACAATCCCTCACCCTCTGGAGGCGACTCCTGTTAAGTGTGAGGAGCAGGTATAGGGACAATTTCATGTACCAGCCATCCAAGTGGACAACTACTGAAAGAGGTGTTAAGAATCGGAGGGAAATAGCTGTGCAGGAGATGATTTTCAGTGACTTGGATGACCTGCAGACATTAGATCCAGATGCACTCAAAGTTACTGGACCCGTTTGGTGCAAATGGGTACTGAGTGCACCAGCAACATATGCTAATGTATTGGCATTATTTTGCTGGAGAGATGATGAGGCACCGACGGTGGGTGATATGGATGCTTGAATGCAGCATTATGCAAATAATCTTCTTTCTGCCCCACAGGCCAGTGTCTCAGTGCTGAAGAAAACATTTGGCAAGGCCAATGTCTCAGGTGGGGACAAACACTTCCCTGCTAAACGTGGTCGAGAGAAGCAAAGCACACCACAACACATCCTGTGGTCTACCCTGTGTGATCAGGGAGAAAAGATGAGGAATTGGGATGGAAAACCTACTTCGGCTTTACAGACACTCATATTGGAGTTGTGGAGTAAGACACCCCCCAGGAGGGGTTCTTCCAGGAGAAGTGCTGCTCCAGTTTCCAGAGAAAAGTCCCCTAGAAGGCAGAGATGAGCTTTGGAGCCTGATTTACGACACACAACTGTCACAGATGGAAGTGGTGGGCCCTCTCATGAAAACTAGGGTTGCCCTGCCTCCAGCCAGGGGGAGGAGAGGGACAATTGAGGTTATTGGACTGTGTGAATTCGATGGCCTGGCAGAACCACAGAAATATAGGGCCCTGGTGGACACTGGTGCACAGTGCACCCTAATGCCATCAAATCACACAGGGGAAGAATCTGTCACTATTGCTGGAGTGACAGGAGGATCTCAAGACCTCACTGTAATAGAGGCCGAAGTGAGCCTAACTGGGAATAAATGGGAAAAGTTCCCTATTGTAACTGGCCCAGATGCACCATGCATTCTTGGCATAGATTACCTCAGGAAAGGGTATTTTAAGGACCCAAGGGGCTACTGGTGGGCATTTGATGTAGCAGCGGTGGAGATGGAGAAAGTTGTGCAACCATCTACTTTGCCTGGCCTGTCAGAGGACCCTTCCATTCTGGGTCTTTTGAGGGTCTAGGAACAAAATGTGCCCATTGCTACTACAACGGTGCATAGGCGACAATATCGCACTAACCAAGATTCTTTGCTCCCTATTCAGAAGTTGATTCATCATCTGGAAAGCCAAGGGGTGATCAGTAAGACTCGCTCACCCTTTAACAGTCCCATATGGCCAGTGCGAAAGCCTAATGGGAAATGGAGATTGACAGTAGACTATTGTGGCTTGAATGAAGTCACACCACCATTGAGTGCTGCCATGCCAGATATATTAGAAATTCACTCTGAACTGGAGTCAAAAGAGGCTAAATGGTATGCTACAATTGACATTGCTAATGCTTTTTTCTCTATTCCTTTAGCAGCTGAGTGCAGGCCACAGTTTGCTTTCACCTGGAGGGGTGTCCAGTACACCTGGAATCAACTGCCCCAGGGGTGGAAACACAGCCTTACTATTTGCCATGGACTGATCCAGACTGCACTGGAGAAGGGTGGAGCTCCAGAACACCTGCAATACATCGACGACGTCATTGTATGAGGTGATAGAGCAGAAGAAGTTTTTGAGAAGAGAGAGAAGGTAATTCAAATCCTTCTGGAAGCCAGTTTTGCCATCAAATGAGGTAAGGTCAAGGGACTCGCACAGGAGATCCAGTTTTTAGGAATGAAATGGCAAGATGGGCGTCACCACATCCCAATGGATGTGATTAACAAAATAACAGCTATGTCACCACCTACTAACAAAAAGGAAACACAAACCTTCTTATGTGTTGTGAGTTTCTGGAGAATGCATATTCCTGGTTACAATCAGATTGTGAGCCCTCTCTATGAAGTGACTAGAAAGAAGAATGATTTTAAATGGGGCCCTGAGCAGCAGTCAGCCTTTGAGTGAATTAAATGGGAGATTGTTCATGCAGTAGCCCTTGGGCCAGTCCAAACAGAGACATGTATGTGACAGACAGGTAATACTTTGCTTACCCCATTGTTTACCAATTTTGACAGTACACAGAACTGACTTAGTGGGGAAAAAAATGTTTCAATTTTTGAAACATGTTTTTGTTGTGATTAAAGCTACTCAACAAGTAATATTCAGGCTTCAGAAGATTATAGTGGGCACTATCAATATTAAATCATGTTTTTATCTGACTCTTGCACCTAAACTGTACCATTTGTGTAATGAAAAAAAAAATACTAAAGATCCATCGCTGAAACATAAGGATAAAGCATATATGTGCAATCAAGAATATTGTGTTCAGACATAAAAAGAAAGCACTGGCTTTTTTGTTTTCTGATCTTTGAGATTCTGTTACAATTTCAGAGAAGCTTGCACCTCAAAAAGGAGACTGCAATATTGCAAGTTCAATACAAGATAGAAGGACATTATACATAATTTTGAATATAATATACATTAAGCTTTTTCAAACCCCTGTGACCTTTTAACTCATTTTTGAAGTGTTAAAGTTTTTTTCTTCCGTTCTGAAAGAGTAGATTATCAGTTTACAACAGAGACAGGGAAGATATTTTTTTTTGAACTACCACACCATTTTAAAATGAGGTCATCTTAGATCAATTATTCAGAGTGTCCAAGTGCCACTTGGACATATGTATGCGTAAAACATCTTTTTTTTTTTGCTGGAAATAATACAGACAATGAGGATTTAACATTCTTTCTCTGCTTGCTTAAAACTAGTTTAAGTGGAGTCTTTTGAATTAGAGTTAGAATTTTTTTCATCTTAATTTTGTTTGTATGCACTTAAAAATTGGTCAGTTTATTTATTCATCCAGAATCATCTGATGAAGTTTAGCTTTATTTTGACTACCTCAATTCAAGCTACTCGTATGTACATACATTTACTTTCTTCCACATCCAAATAAAACAAGATTTTATTACAACACATAAACTGAAGACATGAGCAGTGGAAGCAATGCAGCTACAAATCTACCAATAATATACCCCAAAATATTTAAAACATTTTGTTGCCACTCTCTTCTGTTAGTGGTCATTACATGCACAAGGCCATAACGTATCTGTGCACCAAACAGGGAAATAAAGTTCACAGCACTCATACAATGCGGTATTAGTATCAAATGGGCTTCTTAAAAGGAAAACAATTTAATAAAAAGCTTTGCATGTCCTTATGGATGCAATATAACTGTCCAGTGCTGGTGCTGTATTGCTTGATTAAAAAAAAAAAAAAAAAAAAAAAAATCAAACTATCTCTGCTCTTAAATCTGACAAGCAGCAGCACAAGTACAGAGATCACACAGCTTCAGTGACAAGGTTACAAGATTCCCTATTTATTTTTAAAAACAACTTGGAGATTTAAGTTTTTGAATAGAGAAAGCACATTTCCTGAGTAGTCTCAGTTTAGAAGTCATTTAGTAAAACACTGTAAAAGAAGAAATGCATTATATTTTAATGTAGAAAAGTGTGTGTTGAAGCAAATGCCCTCAAGTATAAAATTTAGCAGGTTTTGAAGGTGGAAATTTACCAGGCAGGTGGAGAATTTGCACCACCATGTAGTATCAAGTATGAAGTATCAAGCTTGCAACAGTTTTACAGATAAGCAAAGGATATGACTGGACATTATTTTTTTTGTTACAGCAAATCAAAACAGTGCAATACATCTTGCAACTACAGTTCATCCCATTAGCTTGTTTGTAATCCAATACATTCAGCCTGAAAATTTAAGTCAAATCAAATTTTCATGACTGTTGTCTTTCACATCAGGAACTAGATTGTTGGGTTCTTTTAAAGCATTATACCACAGATGGGTAATCTTATTGGTAAAGTCAAACTCAATTTGGATTAAAATCAGCAAATCCAAAGAGAGGGTAGTCATTGCCAGATATTGAATGCAAGTATCAAAAAATATTAAGTTGCCTCTATATTTCAAATTGTGTGTCCCTTTCATAACTTTTGGGGCATGTTTTGAGATTTTAATCAATGAGGAAGGGTAGACATTTAGATGTTTCACATATTTAGTTCCTTTGTACCTACAATTAATTGGAGAACAGTAATTTCACAAGTGAATAGCATGATGACCTGAAGCTTTATCACTACCAGTTATGATCCAACACGGATTGTCATGGTTCTTTTATCTGAGAAGAAGCTTTTGAGGAGAAATACCTGACCAATACTAACTACAAGAAGAATGATTGCTTCCCCTACTGACCAATAGGCTACTCTTGAGTTTAAATCCTCTGCTCTGCTGCGGCCTTGTGCTTCTCTCAACCGGAAATGAGTCTGATAATCAATGACAGACTTCAAAGCTTCATGCATTGAAACACACGCAGACTCCATCTAGAGAAGCAAACAAATACACATCTCGGTTAAGAACCCTTCTAGTGGTTGTTCTGTGAAGTTTTGTGGTTTGATATTTAAAATTAGGATTGTCGTTGTTTTGGCCAAATTTACCAAAACCAGACTGACAGATGGCCTGGCCCTTCCCTTCCCCCCCCCACCTAAAAAGAGAGGAGAGGAAGAGATAAGAAGATTTAGAAGTTTAGAATGAACTAAACTACTTTAATGAAGAATTAATATTAAAATCAAAAAGAAGAAAATAATGAAATAGATACAATATATACAAAAACGTATCAAGCTCCCAGGATGACAATCACGTCACTGGCAGGCACTGGGGAAGTCCCAGACTGGACTCAGCGACGGATGGGAACTGGATTCCAGCTCTGGAGTCAGGAACACATGGATCAGGATCAAAGGCAGGTGAACAGACAGGGTCCTCTTTGGACATCAGCCATTGAAGAAAGAGAGTTGACCCTTTGATCCCTCAGCTTTTATACTGAGCATGGGGCAGATGGGATGGAATACCCCTGTTGGTCAGGTTTGGGTCACCTGTCCTGTCCACTCCTCCCCACAGATGTGACCCCTGTACACTTTTTCCATTTCCGACCCTCTAACGGGGCAAATAACGAAACTGGCTGACCTTGGTTGTTATAGCAATAAGTATAAGCAAGTACCTCTCTGCATACCATTCCTTGGCATGTAGCACAAACATTGGTCTTATCATTCTGAGAACGAGCAGTTTTCTCCACAATATGCTGTTAATTTCAGAGAGTTAGAAGAGGCCTAGTTAAGATGTAAAATTACTAAACAGAAAGTTGGTTCTGTTTTACTTCAAACCGGGACAAGGATTCACATAGCTTTACAGATGAAAGATTATCTTAGTCCACTGTCAGACTGAAATACTATAAATCTAACATATTAATCAAGTTTTACACATGGAAATGTGACTAAGTACCAAAGTGTGCAAAACTGCAGACACAATAAAAAGTAATGCACTCTAAGAACCACAAACTGAATAATAAAATTCATGCACGCTTGGGTTCAAGAGTGAATATAAACACTGTATTGAAATATGTCAGTGATCCAACATTTATTAATTCCACCTACACCAGCAAAACTAGCAGTAAATCTCTCTCCAGATTTAGATAGCTAGTAAGCTTTTTATATAATTAAGATGTGCATAGTCCATATTAAAACACTTTTCGATTTCAGAAGTATGTGATCCTTCATCGCATAGTTCTCTAACTTCAGTTTCACAAAAGCCTGAAATCTAGATTGCTAACCTCAACATGTTCTTTAGGCACGAGACCGTTCTATTCATCACATATGTAAAAAGTGATTAGAGAAAGGACAACTCTGTTATCTTTCAGTGTTTCTGGATGCTCCCTACCATATTCATATAACAAATACTCATGAGCAAATTGCTCAACTGCACTTGTCATCTTTCATAAAAATCACATTCCTTTTTCTGACCTGAAAAATCTTAACCTTTTAAATCTATGCATTACAGGCTTTCCAAGACCTAAATCATTTTACACATAAACTATGTCCATTTTCAGTTTATCTTCTGAAAGTAAGAGTCAGTAGCCATGATTGTCTTTTGACCATCAAGAAATTAATTAATATCTTCAAAATACTTAAGTTTTAGAACAACTAACCAACTGGCTACCCCCTAAAAATCAGTATTTCCGGAAGATCAAAAGCACAATCTACTATAAAAGGAAGTGTTTGACACCCTAATAAAAAACACTGTCAGTTACTTATAACTGTGTCAAATCAGCTTTTCAAGTTGATGACTTTCAGGACAGGTATTTGAACAAGTCCAAGATATTCTTCTAAACAAAATTCAGGAAGGGATTTCATGCATTAAGTTCTGCCTTTTGTTTCACTGCTAAATTAGAGAGCCCTCCCCTACTCTTCAGCAGGGATCTTAAATTTAAACTAAGTCTAGTTTCAGGGATTTACCTTTCACAGTCCCTGTGAAAGTCTGCCCAAATTTGGTCATACTACAAGCCTCAAGAAAATTGCAATGGAGAACCTCATTACCAAAGATGTGTTATGCTTTGAAAGTTAACTTCCCCTTTCTCAAAGATCTGATTTACATTATGTATGCTACAACCCAGTGATAAACTTTTTCTTATATCTTCTCCCACAGCCTGCAAAGATGCTGGATCTAGAATCTGCATGTTCTGTGTTCTCAATACTTTCTACTGGTGCCAAAGTACCAACCAACAAACCCCCCCAAATACACAAACAAAACCAAAAAATGTAACAGAATGCACAGAATGAAGATTAAAGAAAGTGCAGGGAGATAGGGAGCTACAGGATCAAGAATCAAAAGACAACATAAAGCAGATGAGAAAGGTGATGAGAAGAAAGAGATAAGAATTATAACTTAAATCACAGCAAGTCACCTACTCGTTAAAAATCTTTAGCCACTGCAGACTTACATGGGGTAAATTCAAGTGAGTAAAATGGATATTTTGGAAGTGGCATTTCTACCATTGAGTTCAAACTAGTAAAATAGTGGCCACATCCAACATTTTAAAATGTTTTTTTAAACTGAAGTTTGGTAACAGTTATAGTGTAAGAATGTTAGTAAGAATTTGTGAAGTGACTATTCCAAGTGAAGTTGGATGATTTAGTTTGGGCAGAAGTGGTGTAAAACTAAAATTCTGAAGAAAGAAGGGTACATTAAGAAAATAAGTCTGGAGCAAGAATACTGCTTTGCAAATTTAGTGTCTTATAAATGACATATCTAGAAGCCAGTTAAGGATGACTGATTTTGTTACTTTTTTTATTTTACCAGAATGCTCTTCCCATTTTAAAAGTGACAGTTACATAAGAGATGAACCATTCAAGTTTTCCCCTCAAAAAAGACCCTAAACTATATTAATATAAAAACAAATTGTTCTCAAAGTTTCTGCAAAGTTCAGGAATTTTGAAAACCCTGATCCATTGATATTTTACATTTTATAAAATCCACACTTCCACAGACATAGATTCATGGCATAAAAAATTTCCCTTAAACTCTAGGCCACTGTATATTTTCCATAATTTTCATTTGAACACTTGGTAATTCCTCCTCAGCTCTGCATTCTGTAAATCCTAATTTTCAGAAAAGGTTCACTTTTAGTAACTCAGGTTATTTTAAAGAAGCTCCAACCCATTCATTTTCAACAGTAATATAGATATCCAATGTAGCTGAATTTGAAAAACATTCCCTCCACCTAACAGCTGCTGTTAAACACAATATTTTACCTGAGTAAGTGCAGTTGCTCTGTTCTCACTAGGAAACAGTGGTGGATCTTCTCCAACCTGGAAATCAAAGTACACAGTTTTGTGTGTGAAAGTAGAGAACTCATTGCTGAAGCAGAATTTGTATGTTCCATTTTTGGATGCAGTAAACGTGAAACTATCATATTGTTTCTTCATTTCTTTGTATAATACAGCACCATCAGGACCTTCCAACTGACAGTCAACATCATAATGACCTCCAGTGATCACCTGAAAACAACAAGAAATTGTCTTAAGCAGAACAGACATCCAACTAGCACCTCCCCATTGTTTGATCTGACAAATGTTTTAAAATGCATTAATTTAAAAATCTTTCAATACAAATTTGCAAAAATCCTCATCCTATGGAAGACTCACAGAACAATTCAAAATAAGATCTTTTAAACTGAGGATATGTAACGTCAACTATGTTTTCTAACAGTTTATGAGGGAAGTTTTAGTTACCTTGTTTTAAGGTACTATAGCAAAGGTTAGAGCAGATGAAATTAGATGAGGCAAAGACATTACTGTAATAAATGAGTTATTTACTATATCCACAAGCACATCCATGCAATTTATTCAGCAAGTTGAGATTGCCAAAATGCAATAAATCAGATCCTTTGTGTATGGCCTAAACTGTCTAACTAGCCTATTAGGTCAAGCTGCTTTATGTTGCAGGAATAGCATATGTCCAGTAGAACAGGTATTACAGCCTGGCTCATTTTCATATGTGCATGTCAAGAGATTTTTTGAGGTTCTGCTGCCTCACTCCTGCACATTTAATGACAGTATTTCTTTCCAACACCAACACATTCAGATTATGCCTACAATCAACTCAAAACTTCATGATTGTCTCAAATACAGTCATCCTTTGATTACTGCTGGTCTATAGCACATTGTTCTAGAGAATCAGACTAGCTATCCTATCTCCACAGTAAGATCAACTGGTAGTTTAGGTATTCATAGCTTACTATTCTGAATTAAATTTAATCCTTGCCCCAAACTTCTTGCCTTTAAGATAAGGCATCCTGAAGGATGAAGAGACTTCTATCCAAAGGCACAACCCTTTTCATACGCATACAGAAGCTTTGTAAAATAGCAGACCTTTTTATTTGAAATATTTAAATATTCATTCAAACATATAAAGCTATAAATATTTATTCAGAGGTGCCAAGCACCCAGATGCAACATTTCAGATAGGCTGTTTGTATAACGTAGTTTGAGTGCCCATCAATTTACATAGGTATTAAGTTATTAAAACCCTAATATTAACGGCAAAGTGAAATAACAAGAAATTCCCCGCGGGCCGAGGGAAGCAAGGACTACCTGAAATTCGAGGGTGCACTTAGTGCCCTGGACAATCTCCTCGTAGAAGCATTGCTTGGCGTTGTCAGGCAGCTCGAAAGTGATCTCAGAGGCCCGTGCCGCGCAGGCCGCCAGCAGCAGCGTCAGCCACCCCCATGGTCCCGCGGTTCCGGAGCCCCGTAATAGCATCACTCAGCGTACAGAGGGGACTAACGATAACAGAGATTAAGCCGGGCAGAAAGAGGGCAGCCCCGCGTCGGAAGCCAGCAGGCAGAGAACCCGGAGGACGATTTCCGCAGCGCCAACCGGTCACGACAGAGAAACCTAGATGAGGAAGCACACTGCACACCCGAAAGCAACCACAGCGACGAGCACCGCCTTAACAGAAGCACTTCCGGGTGAGCCCCTATAGTTTAAAAAGACGTGGTGTTCAGCGTGGAAGGGGGCACTCACCGCCTCTCCCGTGCGCGGTTGGGCGTTTGCTGCCTGGCAACGGTTGCCAGAGAGCATGACAACCTGGCACCGTCGTGGGGCCTGGGCCCAGTCCCGGCCGTGACAATAGCGAGCCGAGGTGGTGTCCGCGTTCACACAGGCGATCCCTCGGCACCAGAGGTACCGTAGGCGCATGCGCGAAGCCTGCTCATCCTGTCTTTGTGCTGAGGGGTACTCAGATGACATAGCTAATTTACAAATATTTAGCAAAGTACTCAAACATAAGTCTCTAGAGAATTCTCCTTTCTGTCACAGTCCAGGTTCCCCAACATATCAAAACTTTTGGCTCTATGTCTACTGTATGCAATTATCCGGGGTTAAACTATTTTCAAATTCCCTTGAGGCATGATTTAGAGCTGAAATAGTAGACTCTATTCTCCAAATGCAAGTGAAAAATGTTTTATGTACTCTCTCTATATATTTTCGAGTTACTGAATACACAGGGTTGAGTTTCAGAGTTGGAGTTCAACTTTATATGTAATTTAACATGAAACAGAATCATGGAATGGTTAGAGTTGGAAGGGACCTTAAAGATCATCAAGTTCCAACCCCCCTGCCATGACCAGGGACACCTCCCACCAGACCAGGTTGCTCAAAGCCCCATCCAGCCTGGCCTTGAACACTTCCAGGGATGGGGCATCCACAACTTCTCTGGGCAACCTGTTCCAGTGCCTCACCACCCTCACAGTAAAGAATTTCTTCCTTGTATCTAATCTAAATCTCCCCTCTTCCAATTTAAAACCATTACCCCTTGTCCTACCACTCCACTCCCTGATCAAGAGTCCTTCCACATCCCTCCTGTAGGCCCCCTTCAGGTACTGGAAAGCTGCTATAAGGTCTCCCCGGAGCCTTCTCTTCTCCAGGCTGAAGAACCCCAACTCTCTCAGCCTGGCCTCATAGGAGAGGTGCTCCAGCCCTCTGATCATTTTCGTGGCTCCTCTGGACCCATTCCAACAGGTCCAATGTCCTTCCTGTGCTGAGGACTCCAGAGCTGGACACAGTACTCCAGGTGGGGTCTCACCAGCAGAGTAGAGCGGTAGAATCACCTCGCTCGACCTGCTGGCCACGCTGCTGGGGATGCAGCCCAAGATGCGGTTGCCTTTCTGGGCTTTCAGTGCGCACTGCTGGCTCATGTTGAGCTTCTGTTATGGTTTGAGAAAACCCATAACAATCTATTGTTGTTTAGACAATTATTCTATCACCTGATGACCCCTCCCCACCCAGGAAAGGGGAATCAGGGAATACAAAGAAACACGAGGCTTGAAATATAAATAGATTTAATAGACTAAGACTAAATAATTAACAATAATACTAAAGAACCAGTATTAATCCCGATACTGATATAAGATATATAAGAATTATACTCAGCCAATTATATCAGTAGGAAGCTGCACACTCCCAGCAGTGCACAGCAAATGTTGGACACTGCGAACGCAACGGCTTCGGGAGGGATGGAAGACCTCAGGGTTCTGGCACCAGGGCAAGGAGTTGTCTGGACCTCCCACCATCAAGGGAGAGAGAGCTACGCTAATGACGCGGAAGCTTCGGACACCATACACGATGACCAATGTGATCAGGTAGATGCCACTTTATTGCACAGATAGCTCAGCTTTTATTGACAATTCCCAGGTGATGCCTTTATAGTGGACTATTATTAGCAGGTGATAACTAGTTACATGTTTTTATAGTTGGCTATTATTAGCTGTTTACACACACAGTCTTTCCCTTTTTTTTTTTATTCTACTCAAGGTCTTACTTATCAGTACATTCAGAAGACAGCTACTCCTTTTCTGCCAGCTTCATTAGTTTACAAATCACAACTTAACCTTT
>QJSC01007095.1:0-22982 GCA_003697955.1 Calidris pygmaea | reverse complement strand
GTTGGACTCAATGATCTCAGAGGTCCCTTCCAACCACTAAGATTCTGTGATTCTGTGAATATGTGAAACAACTCTGCAGATACCAAGGTCAGTGAAGAAGGAGGGGAGAAGGTGCTCCAGGTGCCAGAGCAGAGATTCCCCTGCAGCCTGTGGTGAAGACCATGGTGAGGCAGGCTGTCCCCCTGCAGCCCATGTAGGATCCTATTCCAGAGAAGGTGGATTGTGCCTGAAGGAGGCTGTGACCCCGTAGAGAGCACACACTAGAGCAGGCTCCTGGCAGGACCTGTGAACCCATGGAAAGCCCACTCTAGAGCAGGTTTGCTGGCAGGACTTGTGACCCTGTGGGGGATCCACACTGGAGCAGTCTGTTCCTGAAGGACTGGACCCTGTGGAAAGGACCCATGCTGGAGCAGTTTGTGAAGAACTGTAGCTTGTGGGAAGGACCTACGTTGGAGATGTTCATGGAGGACTGTCTCCCATGGGAGGAACACCACACTGGAGCCGGGGAAGAGTGTGAGGAGGAAGGAGTAGCAGAGACAATGTGTGATGAACTGACTGCAACCCCCATTCACCATCCACCTGTGCCGCTCTGGGGGAGGAGGTAGAGAATTCGGGAGTGCAGTTGAGCCCTGGAAGAAGGGAGGGGTGAGGGGAAGGTGTTTTAAGATTTTATTTGTCATTACCCTACTCTGAATTCTGATTGCCATTAATTAAATTATTTCCCCTGAATCGAGTATGTTTTGCCTGTGACAGTAATTGTCCTCCAGCCCAGTTGAGGAGGGGAGTGACAGAGCGGCTTGTTGTACATCCAGCCAAGGTCAACCCATCACATTCATGGAATATGGTAAGCCTCAAACTTTGAGGGTGACTATCCTGG
This sequence comes from Calidris pygmaea, assembly GCA_003697955.1. Taxonomy (NCBI): domain Eukaryota; kingdom Metazoa; phylum Chordata; class Aves; order Charadriiformes; family Scolopacidae; genus Calidris; species Calidris pygmaea. The sequence continues at coordinate 22,105 of QJSC01007095.1, read as the reverse complement.
TTCCAGCAGGGATAGGGTTAATTTTCCCAACAATCTGGCAGGGGACACTGGTATTCTATGCCATGCCCAGTCTATAGCAGGGGAGCTGGCCCAGGGAGGGGACAGGGAGTTGCTGCTTGGGAGCTGGCTGGGCTTCCTGGATCTGGTCAGTGAGCAGTGGTACAGTAATCGTGTTTTATATATTCCTCTGTCACGTGTTATTGTTGTTGTTTTCCTGTTCCCTTTGCTGTTCTGTTAAACTGCCTTTTTCTCAACCCATGAGTTTTGCCTTTTTCTTCCGATTTTCCCCCACGTCTGCGGGTGGTTGAGAGAGCGGCCACGTGGTTCTTTGTTGCCTGCTGAGGCTAAACCAAGACAGAGACTTAATAGGCTGTCTGAGCTAAGGGAAACCAGCAGGAATAGTCATACAGCACTTTGCTGCAGCAAAAGTGTGAAGTGGAAATCATCAGATCTACACTGGCACTGAAGAGAAATTGAAAATAAATTCAAAACGAAGGGTAAGGAAAAAAGGGTAATTAATACTCAAAGTTGCTATAGGTGGAGCTACTCCCAAATAATTGAGCTTTTAACTAACCATGCTGCCCAGACAGTCCAGCTAGTGTACACTAAAATGTTTATAGGTGAACTGTAATGGAATATAAGTGTAGGCAGGCATCAGACTCAAGTTTACATTCAGTCATAACAAAGACTGGAAACAAAAGGTTAAGACATTACTCATCTACAGTTAAATTTCGATAAACTTTCACTCTGCTGGTGAACTTCATAGGCTCTGTTTTTTTTGCAGAGGTAATAGACTGAGACAGCAGAATGTGCAAACAGTCTGCAAGGATCTGTATCCCAGCAATACGCTGAGGGAGCCCAAGAACAAGGACTGATTGCTATCAGTCTTCAGAGGATCAGCGTGAAGACATTTGTTGCTAGCTTTTGGGGAGGAATTTGCTCTACTACAGTGGGCAGAAGCTGGCATCCCTCCTGCAGGAAGCAGGCAGCAAAGATTCATCCCATAGCCCAGGCTATCTAATCTCCCAAGGTGATACTGTTTTAGCTTTTACTGCTACTTAGTTTTCACACCACAACATTTGCAGGGAAAAATTACGCTTAGTTGCTACAGCACAAGTATAAATATCACAAATAGGAAAGTGACTGCAAATGAGGAAGAGCAACAAAACCAAACTCAGATTAAACCTCCTGCTTTTGTTAAAATATCCTTAAAACAATACAAGAAATAGACTGCTCTTACATTCATGAAAGTAAATATTTCGAGACTATCAGTTGTTTTAAGCAACTTACAAGATGCCTTGCTGTCAAACAGATAAAATATGGTCATTTGTTAAAGTTGCTATTTACATTCTTATTGCTAAGAGGTGAAATTTTCCATATTAAATGTCTACAGTTAAAGGCTTACCCTCAACTAAGAATCATCTGTCTCCACCAAAAGGAAGTAACATAAAATGAAATCATCTGAGACTGAAGAAAACCTTCAGCAAGACATGTTCATTTTTAAGGGAGGGATAGAAGGGAAGAACCCAGCTCTAATAATTTTTGTTTGTTTGTTTTGAAGTTTCCCTCCCCCAGTCCAACCTAATCTCTGTTCCTTTCACCTTTAACTAGCTCAGTGCATGCACTTTTCCCATTTAATGGGAAGTGGATAAAATCCTAATAAAGGAAGAAGACAGCAATCACTGATATAAACTTGGAAAGAGATTTTTAAAAAGATTAGAAAATAACTACTTCCTGAAAAGAGTGTGTCTGGATTTCCATAGCCATACTTACAGTTTGGGAAAACCCAGCACAGGATGTCTGAAACACAGGCATCCTGCAGTAAAAGGTATTTAGGTCATTCCAACAACATAAAACATTTAACTGATTGAGTAATTTAAGATTGCACTAAAAAAGTTAAAAGTTTAAGCTATTCAAAAGTGCAAGCCAGTATAGTTTTGAAACTAAACTGACCTTCCATCAAGAAGCATAACACTTGTCCAAAAAGAGGAAATTGCCACTCCCATTTCCATTACTAGTTGTGGAATAAATAATTTTCTTTGTTTAAAAAGGGGAAGAAAAAAAAAAAATCAATGCTGCACTTGTGCCAAAAAAAAAAAGTAGCATTAAAACTCCTAGAAAGGGAGACCCTTTCTTTATGGCCATGATTCTATTCTTACACTTGCATGCTAAGTATTCAGAAAGACTTAATTCTTAGCATTTACAAAATTCTTTTATTGCTTTAATTTTATTTATAAAAAATGTTTGTGTATTACTGCCAGAGTAAGGATGCTTACTGAACTCATTTTATTCACAATCAAAATGGAAGTAAAAGGAAGAAAAGAGGTTTTTAGAGTGTAGAAACAACAACAATGTTGTTGTTTCTTAAGGAGGGGTTCAGCTCATTTTGGACTGTAAATTTTACAAGGTAAGTGTTTTTGGCAACTTTCTCTGGTCACCAGAGCATTACAAGGGACTCCAGCAAAGATAACGAAGCATGATGTAGTATTTCCTGACAAAGCAGCAGAGAAAAAGCCACTGAAACATTAGGGTTGAAAGAGTTTCAGGATAGAAGTCTAAAACCACACCAACATCACAGAGAAGTCACCCTTGCATGGCTGGAGCCAACATCAGGAGGAAGCATCTTTCTTTTTCTAGATGTCCAGGGCCAACCACATTGGAGCCCCGAATGCAGACTGGAATCCTGTGGAACTATTGTAATGAAAATAAAATCTTAAAAAAAAAAAAAGGCACATGCAAAGGTCGCCTATATTATAAATCAGAACATCCTTGATAACACTGCCATACAGCCTAAACCCACACAAGGGGATATATCGTATGAAAACAGGTTCTTGTGGTTCACAGTTTCTTCATACTGTTGCTAGGCTAGATCCTAATTCGCTTCTTGCTGTTCAAATAATTGGTTGATGAAATCAAATCAATATACGGAAGTCCTGGCTAGTGCACCCCATCATCAAAACTGGCTGATAAGACTTTCCATACTCCTCCATATTAGGCATGCACTACCTCTTTCCAAACATAGGATGCAGAATGAATAGGCTTCATGTAAGAAAAACATATTTCCAAAGGGACAGAAAACTAAGTGCAAGTCACTTGCATAATTTTCTGTATTTAAAAAATACAAATATCTGATAGTTCAAACAAACATGTATGTTCCCAGGCCCTAATTTCTGGGAGCTGCATGCAAAGCAAGCACATGGAATAGGTAAAGGGTAGGTATGTTCTTCTACTGACTAAGCACATTCAGAGCACAGTGCTGCTCATCAAACAATGCAGGTAAGATTAATATGCAGTTTTCTTAAAGAGGAAATTTAGGAGCCAACCCCTTCCTCTAAAGCCATACATTAATTCTCCTTGAATGAGCAAGGCATATCATTCTTCCTTGCCAGAGCCAAGAAATTCTTAGGATATTTACCTCTAACCTGTGGCACACAGAACTTTAGCAAGCTATAGTTATCCTGACTATTCATCAGATTCTAGATAGCGTTTTAGTATGTAACATGTTATCCAAACCTCTATTAACATGCATAGGGTTGAACAATAAAATGCAATAAGATTTTTCTTTTTTTAAATTTGTGTCTCACACCCAGAAAATCAAATCTTTTCAGATAACAAAGACTGAGATCATGAAAAGTTTGGAAAGGCAGGGGGAAACAGGAAAAAACAGGAACTGCACAATCAAGGAAGCAAAACATCCAGGGTAAATTAAAGAAAAACTATCTAAGCAAGGAGGACAAATTATACAACTAAACACAATTTAATTTGTCATTTAGATTTATTAAGCAAGTTACGGGAATTCAACATGCTGTGGTTTGGCCTCCAAGACCAGGTTTTACAGTACCTAAAGCTATTAGACTGGGGACCCCAACAAAAAAAAAACCAAACAACAATAGCCCCACACTTCTGGTAACATGTAACATTTCTAACTTTCACTGACAAGTCAAGAAACACCTTACAACTATCCTTTGACAAAGGAAAAGTAAATAATTACAAAACCACCACCATTTATTTCACTTTTACAGTACACTGCAAGCAGACAAAAAAAGCCAAGAGGACAGAAGACAAAAACCTCAGGGATGACAAGTCTCTAGCTTCCAGTGAGCCAAGCAACATACTGGTTTCATATAATGATGAAGTAACTCTCCCTTCCAGATCCCTGCATTCTCTTGCCACCTACTTTTGGGCTTCAGTTTCCGATAACCTATCTAAACTACAACTATTAGCATCTGTGATAAGCTGGTAGGTGGTGTATTTGTGGAAGTGTGCTTCATGCTTTGGTTTTTTTTAGCTTTGGTTGCCTAATAAAATAGTCCAGGGTTAGGCTTGCCGATGAACATGAAACCAAACCCACAAGACTAAGTACACTGCTGACTAATTTTACAACTCAACGTTGTTCGTTGATTTTACTTACCTCAAAACTACACGTTGGTCTTGCAGTGGTAGTAAAATCTACTTTTTGATGCAGGTATCATGTCTACAGGTCTACCTTTGGGGATAAGGAAAGGTTCTCTTTCTATGCTCTTTAACTTTTATCATAACCTATGTAAAAAAACTTGGATAAAAAAGGAAAAACACTGAAAGTTCTATCAAGAAAAAAATACAGGCATTTATATGAACTCTGAAACAGATGCAGGTAAAGATAGAAAGGGTGCTTGCTGTTGCTGGCACAAAAGTTGAACAGGAATCATTCCTCTATCACCACGTACTGATATTATGGCACCCCTTCCTTCCAGCTTGGTGTCATCCGCAAACTTGCTGAGGGTGCACTCAATCCCAGCATCCATGTCACCAACAAAGATGTTAAATAGTACTGGTCCCAGTACCGACCCCTGAGGAACACCACTCGTCACTGGCTTCCACTTGGATACTGAGCCATTGACTACAACTTTGAGTGTGGCCATCCCGCCAGTTCCTTATCCACCAATTGGTCCATTCATCAAATCCATGTCTTTCCAATTCAGAGACCAGGATGTTGTGCAAAGCATTTGACACTGTCCCGCACAAGTCCAGGTAGATGACCTCAGTTTCTCTGCCCTTATCCACCAACGATGTAACACCATTGTAGAAGGCCACCAAATTTGTCAGGCATGATTTGCCCTTGGTGAAGCCATGTTGGCTATCACAAATCACCTCCTTATTTTTCATGTGCTTTAGCAGAGATTCCAGGAGGATCTGCTCCATGATCTTGCCAGGCACAGAGGTGAGACTGACTGGCCTGTAGTTCCCCGGGTCTTCCTTTTTTCCATTTTTGAAAATGGGGGTTATGTTTCCCCTTTTCCAGTCAGTGGGAACTTCCTCAGACTGCCACAGTTTCTCAAATATGATGGATACTGGCTTGGGAACTTCATCTGCCAGTTCCTTCAGGACCTGCAGATGCATCTCATCAGGTCCCACAGACTTGTGCACCTTCAGGTTCTTCAGCTGGTCTCAAACCTGGTCTTCACCTACGGTGGGCAGTTCCTCTTTCTCCGAGTCTTTGCTTTCTGCTACTTGGGCGGTGTGGCCATAGCCCTTACCCATGAAGACCAAGGAAAAAAAAAGTCATTGAGTACCTCAGCCTTCTCCATGTCCCGGGTGACCAGGTCTCCCATTTCTTTCCTTAGTGGGCCCACATTTTCCCTAGTCTTCCTTTTGTCACTGACATACTTATAGAAGGCTCTCTTCTTGCCCTTGACATCCCTGGCCAGATTTAACTCTATCTGGGCTTTAGCTTTCCAAACTGATCCCTGGCTGCTCAGGTAACTTCTCTGTATTCCTTCCAGTTTAGCTGTCCTTGCTTCCACCCTCTGTAGGCTTCCTTTTCCTGTTTGAGATTGTCCAGGAGCTCCTTGTTCATCCATGCAGGCCTCCTGGCATTTTTGCCTGGCTTCCACTTTGTTGGGATGTGTGCTCCTGAGGTTGGAGGAGGTGATCCTTGAATACTAACCAGCTTCCTTGGGGCCCTCTCCCCTCCAGGGCTTTATACCACAGTACTCTACCAGGCAGATCTCTTAATAGGCCAAAGTCTGCTCTCATGAAGTTTAAGGTAGCAAGTTTACTGTGCACCCTTCTCACTGCCCTAAGGATCTCAAACTCATCTCATTGGCACTTCAGCCAAGGCTGCCCTTGAGCTTCACATTCCCTACCAGCCCCTCCTTGTTGGAGAGAACAAGGTCCAGCATGGCTCCTCTCCTTGCTGGCTCCTGCATCACTGTCCTGAGTCTGGCGGGGATGGGGTTAATTCTCCCCAGGACCTAGCAGGGACACAGGTATTCCATCCCACTTGAGCGATGCCCAGGGGGATGCCCAGGGGGTAGCCGAGCTTGCCGGGGGAGAGGGGGAAGAGGAGGTGACCCCCGGGGAGGAGAGCGGTTGGAGGTGTCCAGGGTGCGGTTGGCAAGTGGTGGTATTGTAATCGTGGTTGTATATTCCTCTCTCAGTGTTATTGTTGTTGTTTCTTGCTCCCTTTGCTGTTCTGTTAAATTGCCTTTGTCTCAACCCACGAGTTTTGCCTTTTTCTTCCGATTTTCCCCTCCCGGCCGCGGTGGCGGTGGGGACTCTGGTCTGCGCAAGAGGCTGCATGTGGTCCTTTGTTGCCGTCTGACCACAACAATCACTTGGAGAAGGAAGTTATCATCCAGGAACTTCCCCACACTTGCCAGGTGCAGGGACAAGGAGGAGCATTTGACCCAGGCTGGCCAACAGGATTATTTCATACCATGAACATCACATTCAATATAAATTAGAAAAGTTTGCTGCGTAGCTCTCTCTCCCTTGATGGTGTCGGTCCAGACAACTCCTTGCCCCGGTGCCAGACCCCTGAGGCCTTCCCTTCTTCCTGAAGCCATTGCGCTGGCAGTGTCTGACATTTGCTGTCCACTGCTGGGAGTGCACAGCTTCCTACTGATAAAATCGGCTGAGTGTAATTCCTGTATTTTATATCAGTATCGGGATTAATACTGGTTCTTTAGTATTATTGTTAATTACTTAGTCTTTTTCTATTAAACCTATTTATATTTCAACCCTCCTGTTTCTTTGTGTTCCCCGATTCCCCTTTCCAGGTGGGGAGGGGTCATCGGGTGAGAGAATAATTGTCTAACGACAATAGATTGTTATGGGTTTTCTCAAACCATAACAGAGGGCAACACCCCCTCCTAGTCTCCCCTGCCTGGGGGGAGGCCCCACAGGCAGGGGAGACAAGGAGGCCAAGTGCAAGTTCCTGCATGTGGGTCAGGGCAATCCCAAGCACAAATATGGATTGGGCAGAGAATGGACAGAAAGCAGCCCTGAGGAGAAAGACTTGGGGGTGCTGGTGGATGAGAATCATAGAATTGTCTAGGTTGGAAGGGACCTTTAAAATCATCTAGTCCAACCATCAACCTAACTCTGATAACTCAATGATCTCTAACCATTCTATGAAGAAAATTATTAATAGCTGTATGTAGTACTACTTAGTGTCCTCTAGTAGAAAGAATAAAATTTCTTGCTAAGGCCACTGATCTAATACAGGTATTCATATTTCCAGTGACAAGAGTAACCTGGAATAGGTTTCCCACTAGTTGTCCAGATACAATTCCCTTTCCACTTCCCTTCATATCAAAACAACGTAAAACTATAGACTGGGGAGTGAGACCCAGGAAATAGACTAAATTATGTTTGTAGCTGCAGGCCAGAAGTTTGTCACATTTGGTTACACATCCCCTCTGTTCCTCCCTCATCAAGGGAGGTACACTTTCTTTGACCTTCCTTTTCTGGCTAACATAACTGTAGACGCCGTTATTATTCTTTGCTTCCCTCGGTAAGTTAATTTGATATTCATAATATCAAATGACTTCAGAGGAAAGAAATCAAAGTTTTAACTCGAGAAATAAGTTTTTTTGGAGTCAAGTGTTGGACCAACGCATGTAAGACATTTCATGTCCTTCAGGAAATATTTCATTGTGCTCCTATGTGAAATATAGTCTTAAGACAGTGTCACCAATCCTCCCTACATGTAACTCAGGGAAAACAGATTATGAATATGGTTATTCCATGTGACAAAACAACTGGTCATTTAGTCTAGAAGGCAGTGAGTACTAGTATCCATGGTTCCCAGCTCAGATTTTGACTTTAATTACATACCTCCAAAGCAGCCCAAGTAAAAATTAACAAATCTACTCTGCATTACTAAAGCGATGCCCTATGGGAAACACTACTTTAAACCTGCTTTGGAGCAAGTGATAATCTGCTCTTTGTTGGAGGGCAAGTACAATGCAAGGGAAAGGAGATTCCAATGCACTTAGCTAAAACAAGCTATATCTCAACTGTACACTCAGGATTATGCAGGCATTTTCTCTAGAATTAGTTTTCACATCATTTTGATGTTAGGAAGATTTGGGGGCTATGACAACACAGCCCCACAGTCTGCTTTAGGTTGTTAGGAATAAAATTCCAACTGGTACATTTTCCTTGTTCAAAACTGCAAATAGATCTCATAATGAAAAAAGCAACAGAGACCCCCCTTGCTGGCCAGATGGAGCCTCAATGTAGTCCTCTCTTATCTGCTATGAGTACAGATAGTCAAATAGTCCACTGTTTTGATATGAAAGGTGTAGCAGAACTCTGCCTAGCATCATCTTGAACTTTGCCCTACTTGTAAGAGTTTTCTGGTGGAAAGTTATCAGACATGTCAGGAGGTCATACTGTCCTTAGTGTTGAAGAACACCAGGGATTAGCCTGACACAGCAGCAGCCCCAAAATAAATGTCACGGGGTAAGATGTTTCCAGGAGGAACAAAAGAATGATAAAAATGTACAGGTTTTGCTGAACATGAAAGTTCAGCTTAGCAACAGATAACTGGCAGTCAATCACTTTATACCATAAAAGTTTAGTCCCATCTTTGATTGGGAGGGATTCTAATACACTCCCCTCCATAGGTGTGTTTGGGATTCCTCCCTTGAATGGGGATACCCCTCAAGGTTACCCCTCAAAGGCTGAGTGAAGGTGTGACTCAGTCAGCTTGGGTGAGTAACATAAATCTCTATAAAATAATTACTTATCAGGCTAGCTTTGAATTATTGATTTAGTAAATTATAGTTGTAATGAATAGTAGCTATAGCTTTTATACTATGTAGTAGATGTTTTGATTAACGTCCTTTAGCCTGAACACACCATTATCAATCAAGATAGAGTTTTATTCTGTATTCTTTAGCCTAATCACACATTATCAATCAAAACAAAATTTTATTTTGTTTGCATATGTATCTCAGTTTGCCATCCTTAACCTGTGCGTTACAAAAGCATGCCCAAGGCTTTCCTATTCCTCCTTTTTTATTTATGCAGTAGACAAGCCTCATTCCTGAGGACCAAGTGACTCCAATGGACTGGGCCTTTCTGCTCATCCAACACACATGCAGGCTGCTCTGATGTGCAACCCAAACACTGCTCAAGAATTCTGTAAAGCAGAGCATCATCACATTTCCTGACAACTTAGAGAAATCAGTAGGCTGAAGTAGGTTGCTGCATGATATGCATCACTGATCAGAGTACTGACTGCAGATGCTGAGAAGACTGTACCAGGGAGATACTGCAGAAGGAACAACCAATGTATTTCCCCACCACCACCTCTACACACATGTGCACGCACACACAGTTTGCATGCAATCAGAACAACAGGAAAATTGTCAGTTAGTCTTTTCCATTTTGGATCTGCTTAAGAGATTCTATAAAGCAACAAGGATATGTTAATATTTTTTCTGCCATTATGGGAATATACAAAGTTTCTTTTTTTAAAGCAGTAAGCCATTCAAACAACACATCAATACCTCTCTCAAGATGAGGCAATGCTGACGCTATGAGTGAGGAAGGACAGTAACAACTATTGAAATCTATAAAGCATATGAGGGTGAGTGGAGCCTTTTCTCAAATGAATCATGCCAGATTCAGAACAAAACAAAAAAAAAAGAACAACCCAAAAAACCTCACATAAAACCCAAACAAATGACAAAAAAATTTTATTTCTTCCACCATAGACATATTTAACAAAGACATCCCCCTTGTAGTCTATGTGAAAAGAAACAACCCAAATACTGAAATCATGAAGCAGAACTACGACTCTACTGAAAAAGTTTTTTTTATTCATCTACATATAATTAATGAAGTAGAAAATAGAACTGTTATATTCTGGTTTTGCAAATTTAATATGCTTTAAAAATATTCCTGCCAGAGATAAAAGTGGTCAAAAAAAGGACTTATTTTCTTTTTAAGAGTAAGGATGTCGCAGTCCACACATTTTGTTTTGAAAGGTTATGTTTACTTTTTGCATGACAGGGCAATGCAAATTCCAAACCTTCTAGACCATGAAAAACAGAAGATGGTTGAAGAACCCACCTTTTAAAGCAGGATAATACTTCAATTCTGGAAAAAGCTAAACAGAAAAAATAAACTGTCCAGAATAGTAAGAGAAGTATCTGTCTTCCAAATAAATGAACACTGGAGAAGTCACAAGCATTATTTCTATTTCAGGAGACTTTCAGGGATTTTGTTTTTAATCTAGCTGTTCCTGCAACCTTATTGTTAACCACATTTGGACAGGCAATTTTTATATGAACTATTATTTTTTTTCTGAGGACACTGGTAGGATTTATTACTGTAATGAAATGGTAAGAGGAGTAATTACTTTAAAGATTTTCTGCAATCTGACCAGCTCAAAACAAATACTACTTGCAGTTATTCTTTCAGAGTTAATATTGAAATCAGAAGTAAAACTTACTGAAACAAACTACTGAAGTTCTTTTTCCTTAATTACATTAAGCAAGAAAAAAGCCTTAAAAAAAAGTAAACAAAATTTGTTTGGATTCAGAGCTCCTGGCCTGGAGATCCCCAGTAAGAAAATACCTTTCTTGAAAGCAGAGGAAGCCTCCCTTTTTACTGTTCTTAAAGGGTAATAAAGAGAGAAAGTGACTGTAATCTCACCAAGTACCTGTGCCTCCAACCACCTAATGAAGTTTGTTTTGCTTTGTTTTCCTCAGGACTCCAAATGCCCTGCTGTAAGGAAGCTGCTCACCCCAACACTGACCCACACCACCACTACTTCAGAAGGTGAAGAAAAAGCTTCCCAAACACCAGAGGCAGTTCGCTAGTACTTGCAGCACTATGGAGTATTATTTATATTCATAATCCACAAAAATCATCATCACTGGGGGGAGGGGGCTGATATCTATTTCTCCCTTTATTATGGATTGTACAGGGCCGTGTTGAGGAAAGGCAGTGAAGGCATGGCACGATGACAAAGCGGGCTAAAGAACAGCAAGGCTGACTGCTATCCTGGAGGAATGCCTATGCATCACGAAGCCTCTCTCAGCCCCAGAGAGGAGAGTCAACAGGCTATAGTTGCCCAAAACTGCTTCCTATTTGCAGTAGTCTGAAAAGCAGAAGCTTGTAGGGTATACTGGGGAGTCAGATGAGAAGGATGTCTAACACCAGCAGAAGGTGAACTCCAAACAAAGAGAGGAAAAGAGCCCATGCTGCTGCTCACAGAGAGGAGTGAGCAGCACAACCTGTGTGTAATGTCTGCTCCAAGGATGAGCAGAGCATGAGAAACAGGCAGTTTAGATGGGGGGTGGGTGGTGTCCTGCTTTTTTGCTTCAACCGTTTCACAATGTAGACTTTTCCCACATCAAAAGGGGAGGACGGAGGGGAAGAGGCAGGCAGACTTGCAAGAAGACTTACCCCGTTTTTAAAGAAAGAAAGAAGTCTGCCACCATTTATTAATGGTTCTCACTTCAAGTCTCAGAAAAGGTTCTTTTGCCACTTAATAGCTCAAGGATCATATTCTCCCATAGCTGTGTCACCAAGAACAGAATCTGATCTCATTATCTCCACCAATTTGATGGTGGCTAAGTTGATGCTAAGAATCCTTCAGCCTAGTCTACAGCCTACTTTTAGAAACAAGGAAAAACCACTAAACTGACTATTTTAACGCACCATGGTAAACAATTACCCAACAGATTAAAAATATTAAAAAACTATATGCAAAGAATAGCAGAGTATGCTGGGGATCCATACCCTGCAAAAAAACCTATTTTCCTTCTTCATTTAACAGCAGTTCTTCAGTCATATAGCAGCTAGCCAAATGTACCAAGTTTTAACCTTTCAAGTAGGAGGATAGAATGGAACAAGGGTGAGGAAGGATACTATTAGAAAAATTAAGCCTTTGTGAAACCAGAAATTAATTGAAGCATAGTATTTAACAGTTGTTTAAAATATGCATAACTAGGTTTGGAATTGTTATTCTGATTTAGAGCAGGAGCACATCTGTTTACATGTAAGTAAATACAGTCTGACAGCAATTTGTATCATCTATCAGAAAGAATCAACTGCAAGTTTAATAAGCATAATTTATATTCTACATAATAGTCTATTTGTTCTTTCAAGCCACCGCAGATATAATACACTTAAAGTCTTCTACTGTGTACTAAATCTAAGGTACCTAGGCAAAGCACAGCATATTCCAGTTGGATGCTTCCCAAATCATATCACTCAATTTTTTAAATATTACTGCCATCTGGCTACTAGGCTTTGTTTACCAAAACAGTACCTGTGCACACATTTCTACAGCAACTGTAGTAAAAAAAAAATTAAGTAACACCATTTGGTTAAGTTACAATTCACTTAAAAAAAAACATAACAGAAAACTAAAACTATTTTATCAAATCAGTAACCATTGTACCTATAAAAATTAAATATATGTAGATTTGTGTTTTGTTTTCTTTCCCATTTCAGTGCATTAATGTTGTTCAACTCATTTCCCATCTACACTGGCACAGGAAAGAAATAACAGTGACAGAAGAATTTGTCAAGAGCTAAACAAGTAGTCTTGTATTATCTACAATTCCTTTCTGGATGAGCACTGGCACCATAAAAGTAGGAGACTGAAATGGTGTTATGCTAGTACCTCAGTTCTTAGCATACGTAACAAGTCATACAACCCTCTCAAAGAGACCCCAAAATCAAGCTGAAAGCTCTGATAAATTCCCACTGTCTAGGCCACACTAAACAAAATAAATATTTCAATTATGACTAATCTGAAACAATGCACAATGAAAGCTGGGGAAGTCTTGGGAGCAGTGGGAATATTTAAATTAGAAAAGAGCCTGTGGGGATTTTTCCTATACCCAAATACAGTACACTGTATTAATCAGGCCTCGAAACCACAAACGGAACGCTCTTTGTGATCAAGGTGTCATAGCAGCACAGAATACGCTCAAGGCCAAAAAGGCGAAGAAGCGTTTTCAGCAGCTTAGTGCATGGATATCTTATAGGTGCACAGCACAGAGGAATTCTGATCTTTAAAAAAAGGTTGTGGCCTTGGAGAGCAGATGTCCTTGGCTGGATTAAAGTCAGTGATAATGTAATTACAACAGAGTTTTTTAAAGTTCTGCTATCCTTAAAACCTTGCCTAAAGCTCCATCCAGATACCTATTAATTTCAATATTCAAATAACCAAATATAAAAGAATCTAGCAATTGCTTAAAATATGCCCAATTAGATTTGAAATATTTGTAAAATTTAAAGCAAAAGCACATGTGTTTGTGTGCAAGAAATTAGTCTGACAGCGATTTGGATCAACTACCAGAATCAACTGCAAACTTAAACTATGGGATAACTAACAAGCGTCATTCATACTTATGTGAATATGTTGAGCTATATGCTGTTGGCGCAAGTTTTCCACCAGCAACTCTGTACGAGTTTGGTAAATGCATATGCATTCCTTGTGGCAGTCACAGCTTGTTCCTAGATCTGAACGAAGACTGCAGACTGATAAAGGGCTTTACAGTCCAGAACAGCTTTGCAAGCTGATTTTGCAGATGCTATAATAGAAAAAGGTCTTTCTGTTCTCATGCAGAGAGCAGAATTTTGTGTCCTACAGTTTGTTCACATGTACTGATGTTTTAGAAAGAATTCAGTATTTTCAGAAGCAATAATTAGGCTTTCACTTTTGTTTTTCCTCTCTCTGGAGTTAGATAACCTCAGTCCCTGTGAGAAGTGATATGTTCTAGCCGACCATGACTGACACAGGTACTGCATCTGGCCAAGTTTTAGCTGACTTGAATGCTTTATATAAGATTTCAGGCCAGAGCAGTCTCCCCTTGCCAGCGATCAAAAGAAAAAGTTTTTAAAAACAAAACATATATACTTTTGATTCATAAGCAATCAAAAAAATCCCACCACAATGCAATTATGTGAGAAAATCACACAATACACATGGAAGTCAGCAAGTCTATTAAAGTAAAATACCTTCATGAATGGATCCTGAAGCATGAGAAAAATTACCATTAGAGGTTCTACATGAACCCTCTACTAGGCAAAAAAGATAAACATGGTAAGTATTTTCTCTTCTTCCTGTTTTATACAAAACAGCTTTGAGAAGGTCATCTAAAAAGAAAAGCTCAGGAGCCACGTTAGCTTTCCTCAACTATTTTCATAACATCCTATGAATTTCATCCCTGAGATAAAATAAGCCCTAACACAAAAGATTAAAGTAACCAAATATTAATGAACAGTAATAACATGAGCCTGATATTTTATGATACTGCTCAGCTGCTGGATTTTTGAGAATGACCAATGCTGTCTCCTCCCATCTATCTGGGAAACTTATGGAAGGATTTTGCTTTAGATAAAGAAAACCAATATAGGTTATACAGCAGAACATGTCAGGTAAATCTTTGAACGGATAAGTAGTGGAAAAAATGGCAAACAATTAAAGGACTTTCAAATTTCTCAAGTTTGAACAAATTCAGGAATTGGATATTCCTTTTTTGGGTGTGGATCAATGAGTAAGCACTGAGCAAGACAAAATATATAGATAGGAAAAAATAGACAAGATACAAGAACTGCAACATCAGATTATTACTCCTTAACTCTACTTATCTCCTCAAGAAGTTTACTACTGTGGTGCTTGCTTCAGAAATATATGTCCCTCCAAGAAATTAATTTGAGATCCTTCAAGCACAGCTGGCAGGGAAGAATGGTATTCAAGTACCAAACTTAGTTTAACTTCTTTTGGGAAAGAGGTAGAGAAAAAAAAAATACATTACCTTGTATAAAGACATATTCATTTTTGATAATGCATAATATCTTCCACCCCAACCTTTTATGTGTGTCTTTTATCTGGTAAATCTTATAATGACAGAGAGTTGGCACTGACGCACTAAGGGTTTTTCCTGTTGGTACAGCATATACTTGTACACAGTTCTAGTCTCAATGAAACCCCTAGTACCTACCAAAAAAAAAATTATTTATATTTAATTTTTAAATATAACATCCAATGTGTATACTACAATCTAAACACTTAATGAAAAGTTTCAAGAAGTGGTGGCGATTTTGTTTCTCCCCTCCACTCTTCAGCTTTGTGACAACAAGAAATCCCCTTTTGATTCTCTCTTTTAATACTGACCTGCACCTAACTGCTTTTCCAACGTTAAGTAATACCAGCTGGAGTAGCTGTGGATGAAAGCATTATTCATTTGCCCTGGGCTTCAGGAGCTGAAGTCCATGGTTTCATTTGCACAGGTTGTCTAGATTCCATCACCATCTCTCCAATGATGCATACACATCTAAATTAAAATGCAGCACAGGCCAAAGTCTAATTTAATGTTGTTGGGAAAAGGGAGGGAGAATTGTTTTGAAATTTTTCCTGAAAAGCAGCCTGTTGTATTAGAATAAAGCAGCTTGTTTCTATCATTCCTTTGTCTGACAAGTTTAGGCTGGTTAGAAAGGTCATTTATGCCTCAAAGCATCAAATTAACATTTGAGGACATGATTTTTAAAAATGGCTATTTGCTTCTGCTCTCCGAATTGCTAACAATTTTTTCTTAAAAAGAAGAAAAAAAAAAAAAAAGGGAAAAAAAAAAAAAAAGTTGTAGCCAGACCCCAAAAGAAATGAGACTTTTCCTCAGGCAAACTAGGTATTGATTTTATGTCTATGTCAGCACAAGCTGACTATATCTTAATTAAACCTCAGAAATTAAGCAGGTAGCTGAAATGGTGTCAAACAAAAATATCCCTTAATTACTGAAGAAATATTTTTTGGCATATCATATGCAACTTTCTCCCTCCCCTCCATGTAAACAAGTTTCAATACTCACAATGTGAAATCCCTACTAACAGCAACAGTCTCCAAGCATGCTTTGCACTGAATTGCAATCATTAACACAATACTGCTCATCTTGTTAATTCTGGTTTTAATAAAACTATGTCCCTACCCATAACACAAATACAATTATTTATAAGTGTTGGGAGTTTTAAAAGAAATAAAGCCTATGTGCTTTTAAACTAGATAACCATGAGTATTTGGGACCAAGTTCTCTAAACATCAGGCCTTCTACTCCCCACCTCTGAAAGCACTTGTGCTTTTTGTCAGCCCTTCACAACAAGCATCATATAAAGAAAAAATTGCATTTCAATGAAAACCTTACAAGCTTACAAAACATTCTCAAACCCACAAATATTCTTCAAAACCAATCAAGTTAAAGTCAAATTATTCCAAACAGGTACAGTTTGAGCAAAAGTTCATACCTGGTCATTTGCTTTCTCCAGCTCTCTGAAATCTGTTTGGCTATGTTGCATTCATTTCCTCCTCCCAGTAGATGGAGGCAAGAAGAAAAACTGCAGATAATGTTCCCTGCCACATGCAGGTCTTGCTGGTTAAAAGGACTCTAATTTCAGGCAGTAATTCCCAAACAATAGCACCAGCAGCTCACACAACAGCGCCTAGCAAAGCCAATGCCAACAAAGTTGTTTCAAAGACGTGGGGCAGCAGAAGGAGCCCAAGGTACTGTATGCACCTCCCTGGGAAATGTTCTCACCTGCCAAAAAGAATCACCCAGAATTCACTGGAGATTGTTTTGTGATGCTTCATTCAAATGGGAAATTTATATTTATGGCAAACAAGCCACATTCACTGTAAAAACTTAACAATTGTCCAAACCTTTCAGTCAAAAAGAAGAACCTCTATGCTCTTTCACAGTCAAAAACATTTCAGACTCAGCATCCACAAGAACTCAAATATCATACCAAATGTAACAACTCCCAGCCAGGGCAAGACCCACAAACACAGTTGCTCCACAGCATCTTAAACAGACACTGCTCACCTAAAAATCAACTAGATTGTAACAGAGTGTATACTGAGTAATCTGTAGCAGCAAAAGCACTACCTAGATGTTACTAGGCACTAGTTCATAGTAAATACAATTGTAACTCACTAGTACAAACCAGCTGTTATTTTGATTTGTTATGTTGATTACAAAGGGCACCAATTACACAGTCACTATGGATCATCACCTGGTGTAGGAACAATATGGAATACTGGACAGACAGATTTGCAACAAAAGCTGCTAAGTGTCTGGGGAAGGAAAAAAATGGAGAACTATGTCCTAATTTGGAGTGGAACAGAGCCAACTTTCTGTTCAATGAGAGGCTCTTGCTTATATTTGCTGCTGTAGCAACCAGGGTCAGCTGACTTGGTTGTTTATCCTGTGGAGGGGTTGCACCTGTGGGGAGGTGTGTACAGAACAGGTGACCCAAAACTGACCAATAAGGTATTCCATCCCATGTGCCATGCTCATGGTTCTTTAATGGTTCTCTTTGTTCAACTGTCTGTCTGCCTTTGATCCTGATCAGTGTGTTCCTCAATCTAGATCTGGAATCCAATTCCTATCTGTTGCTGAGTCCAGTCTGGGACTTCCCCAGTGTCTACTGGTGACATCTCCCTGGGAGCTTGATATGGTTTTATATATATTGTATCTATTTTACTATTTCCTTTATATTTTATTATTAATATTTCATTGAAGTATTTTAGGTTTTTTTCTAAACTCATAACTCTCTTTATCTCTCTTCTTCCTCTCCTTAGAGCAAGAGGTGGGGGAGAGGATCTGTTATCTTGTCATTAGCCCATCTGGCCCAAACTGTGACAAATTGATATGCAGCAAATAGGATGGGACAGAAAGGTTGCTTATTTGTCACCCCTACTATTTCCAAAGCCCATCAAGGCAAGCATCAAGCAGGAGTTATTTTCATTTCCTTGATTCACCAAACAAGAGGAAAAAGAAAGAAAGAAAAAATAAAAAACCTCTGCATTTTTAAAGCTAGAGTGGTATGAAAATAAAAATTAAGAAACAGCTGCACAACTGAGGCATGGGTCATTTAAAAAAAAAAAAAGGGAGGGGGAGACACTTGGTAAACTTTCACATTTAGTTTCTGCAAACGGTTCTACTCAGAATCACTAGAAATGCCTTTTGCTGCACTTAAACACAAATTATTTTTGGCTACTAGTAATAGTCAGGAAGCTAGTTCTGTTCAGTGTTATTTTCTTACCTAATCAAATAGCTTCCTATTTTATTATTCCTAATTTATTGACCAGCTGTGAGAGCACTCTGCTCTCAGTTCTCTGCCTGTAAGAGTTTGCCAGATAGGCAGTCCCCAAAGACAGACCCAGCAGGGGAAAGGAGGGGAATAAAAAGTGATGTATTAATCAGAGCCCTTGCTAAAGTACTTTCTGTACAAGCTATATGTGAAGGTGCCTTTTAATTAATGCCTCTAGAAAAGAAGTGAGGCAAAGACAAATTGCATTTCAAACTTCTTTAGTTATTAAAACTCAAGACAAGGATGCTAATTTTGCACCAGTATCCATTTACCCAAATAGTCAATATAAAAAAAACAAAACAAAAAAACCCAACAACATGGCACTTAATGCCCTGTAAGGGAAAGGAGGCTCACCCAAGGAAAGTAGCTAGTACTCACATGGCATTCATTAGGAGTTTGATCTCTGTGCCTATTACTCTATTATTAGCTTTTCAGAAGCATTGTTCCTGCATCTTTACACTGATGTACTAAATTGCTAATACTGCATCAGTACAGATGGACGAGACCTCTACAAGACAGGACCATCAGCTGGTAGAGCACAAAGGGAAAACAACATGCTGTTTGGGTACCAGCACTGAAGCACTCCTCCACACTTCTTTTTAAAATTACAACAAACACTATGCTACATGGGATTTCTTAGTGGTTATGTTACTGGGTACATTTCCCTTCAGTTTACAGGGAAATTTACTGCTTCTAGCTTTCTTTCATTATGAGTCACCATGATGAGGGACTTCAAGGTAGAAGAGCAAGGAACACTGCGCCTTGAAAAACCAGGCTCCGAAAAACAAGTGAAACAGTGAATATGAGGAATACCGCCTACCATAACACTAATGAAAATCAAATACACAAGATTGCTTCTGCCATGTTAATCATAGATTTAATCAACAAAGAAAAAAGAAATACATGCTTAGGTAGATATTTTAGTAAAATACACAACCTTGATGTTTAATCCACCTCTACACATCAAAAGTAACTTCTGACAGTGAATTTCAGAAGCAGGCAATGTGTTAAGCTTTATGTGGTGCCTATTCTTTATGGAAATGCAGAACTTCAATGAGTCTCTCATGGCTCAAATCCAGCATACCCAATTTCTATTCAATACACAGCAGTATTTAGGTAACTTGAAAGCTCCAAAGTCCTGTTTCATTATGGCCTGTGCTGCATTTAACTAGACTTAGTAATTTTATAGCTCAAGAGGAAATCCCAGATTGTGCTCACTGGAATGAGAGGTGTAAAACTAGTCTGATTCACAGAGGCAACCCAGAGGCTTCCTTATAGTCACGCTACTGTATTATTACTGCCCAGATGCCTCAGACAGAACTTGAGGCACTACTGTGGTATGCACTGTCCAGCAGCAGCCATGAAATTTAATAATAAACTCCAACAGACAAGATAGGAGAAAGCAACACACACAAGGAGAGTGACTCACCCAGAGTCATGCAGCACCCCAGTAGTACAAAAGAAATTCACCTCTTCTGACTCCTAATGCCCCAACCACTGACTAGGTCATAACTCAAATTTTAAAAGGTGTTATCCATACTAGTACATCTCATCTTTTTTGGCTCCATTCAAGACTTGGATCCAATACCATCTGATAATGAATTTCATTTGCCTTGCACAAGCAAGTTTCTTTTTAAGAGTTTCAAAATTTGTAATCTCCAGTCTGGTGATTGTTCTCTCATTTGTCTTTATTATTAGGAACAGGTAACTATACTAATGCCACCTATATCTGCAAAATCATTCACAGGATAGGAAGTGGGAGAACAAAGAGAAAAGGGCTTCTCTTGAACTTTTTTCCATCTCCCCTCCCTTTCATAAAACTCTTAGAAAATCAGTTCCATCATGTATTTATATTTAAACTCTGAATGGAGTCCTGCCACCTGTATCTCTAATTTACAACAGGATTAGACTGTTTTATACAAGACTTAGTGACAAGCGTACACTGACCAGAGACACCTGTGATGAGAAACACTGCCCCAGAAGTTTTGCAGATCTAATGAAACTAGAAGCAGTAAGATCGGTTATAGGAGGAAAGGTAGTCCAAAAAAATAAAACTGAATTAGAAAAGCCAAGGGAACAGCTTCAAAGCAAAAAAACCTGCTTAGCAAGTGTCCAGACAGCCCAGAAGGCTCTGCAATCAACAGTTTTCCCAAAATCCTTAAAAAAGAAACATTTAAGTAATGCTCCATTTACCTATATTGCCAGTAAGGCTGATATTGAAACACGCTTTGTCACTCTTCCACAGCCTGCATATTTTCTAGATACGATCATATTTTGTATCTGTGTCATAACAATCCAGAGCCATAAATCCGCACTGAATCTGATTATAGATCTGAAGAGAATATAACCCAGAAAGCAATCAAATCCAAAAATAGGCTAATTTTATTCATTTTGAACCAAAAGGTTAACACCTTGCCACCCTCAAAATACTTTTCTATGGAAGTTTTCCCTAATTAAAAAAAAAAAAAGGAGCTGTGATGGAACCATGGCATCCTTACTGCTCTGGTGCTTCTGGCTGTAGCTGATACCCAACAAGTCACCTCCATATGGGGCAGACAAGTCACGAGCTTCTGCTTCAGAATCTGGCTGGACTGAAGATGGACCAGATAGGCAGGGGAAGGTGCTCCAACAGTAGAAGGCGCATAGTGTCTCCCAAAATCCTCCAACCCCAAAACTGCAAAAACTAAAGGCTATATTTTTGCATCCTCTTCTGCAGTGCTGAAAATAAAATACAAAAGCAGACCTTGCACTGTTGGGGGGAGATATTATTTTTCACTTAAACAACAACTTTGCCTTTATACTGTAGGCCCCGGTATGACGGAGCAAAATGAAGAAGGAGATAGAAGCAGCAGGGAGGCCGCAGGACCTTGGCAGGGCAGGAGGTGTAAGAAGAGGGTATTTCAAGGCAGCCTGCCTGCCTGGCCCTCAGCTGAACTGCCCACTCTAACATCAGCTAGAAGCAGAGGCAGCATTCCTGAACAGTTCAGACAAACCCACTGACAGGAAACTTAGAAAGCTCTCAGCTGTAGTGAGGAAAGCAAAGGTTTGGCCATGAGCCAGACTACTGAGCTCAGCATTTTGTAATGCACTTCCTTTTTACTTAGCAGCTTGCATAATGCCTCAGCCCCTTCCACCTTTATCCCTTTATTCACCCACACCCCCCCACACACACCTTGAAATCAGGTTTACAGCTACAGCACTTTCTTGTCACCCACTCCCACAATGCTGGGCTGGCAACTCTCCATTAGAAACAGCAGAAAACAAACTGAGAGACTGCAGTGATCAGGAGAGTTACTGCCACATTTACTCAAAACTATGTGTTAGAAAAAGGAAAAAGAGGAACTAACCCGAAGTACTGCAAAGTAGATACAAATTCGGCAGTAACATTCGCAGCCAAAAGATTACCTTAATTACAGAATCACAGAATCACAGAATCTTAGTGGTTGGAAGGGACCTCTGAGATCATCGAGTCCAACCACATAAAAAAAAACAAAAAAACCCACAAACATCACACAAAACAAAACTCAAACCTCACCAACAAACACCACCAAAAACACCACCCACCAACTAAACCCCACACCCACGACCCCACCCACAACACCCCACCACAAACCAATAATCTTGGGCACTAGAGCATGCCCTGAAGAGCCATGTCTACACGTTTCTTAAATACCTCCAGGGATGGTGACTCCACCACCTCCCTGGGCAGGCTGTTCCAGTGCCT
>QJSC01007094.1:0-22968 GCA_003697955.1 Calidris pygmaea | reverse complement strand
CTCCAGTGACCATGTCACCCCCACAGCAACTGTGTCCCCCTGTGACCTTGTAACTCCCCTGGCAGTGACCTTCCCCACCCCCCTGCGCCTCTGCTGTCCCCCCTCAGTCACTTTGTTCCCACTGGTGACCACCAGTCTCCCCCAGTGACCATGTCACACACCCACCAGTGACAGTATCACCCCCCCCAGTGACCGTGTCCCCCCCCCCGCAGTCTCTCGTCATCCCCGAGAAGTTCCAGCACATCCTGCGTGTCCTCAACACCAACATCGACGGGCGCCGCAAAATCGCCTTCGCCATCACCGCCATCAAGGTGAGGGGACACCGGGGGACACCAGGGGACACGGGGGGATGTGTGACGAGGGTGGCATGACCCCCCCCCTTCCTTTTTGTCCCCCCCCCCCCTCAGGGCGTGGGGCGGCGCTATGCCCACGTGGTGCTGCGCAAGGCCGACATCGACCTCACCAAGCGGGCGGGCGAGCTGACCGAGGATGAGGTGAGTGACAACAGGGGACACCCCGAGGGTGTTGGGGACACGTCTGAGGCGGTTGAGGACATCTTGGGAGTGGTTGGGGACATCTCTGTGGGCACTGGGGACACCTCTGGGGGAGTGGGGACATGGTTGGGGAAGTTGAGGAGGTCTCAGGGGCATTGGGGATGTCTCAGGGGGGTTGGGGACATTTCTGAGGGGACTGGGGACACCTCTGAGGGCGTTGGGGATGTCTCAGGGGCGATGGG
Source organism: Calidris pygmaea (assembly GCA_003697955.1). Lineage (NCBI taxonomy): Eukaryota > Metazoa > Chordata > Aves > Charadriiformes > Scolopacidae > Calidris > Calidris pygmaea. Next base: position 22,232 of record QJSC01007094.1, on the reverse strand, counting down.
GACACCCCGAGTACATTGGGGACATTTCTGGGGGTGTTTGGGACACCTCTGGGGACTGGGGACATCTCTGAGGAAGTTGGGGACATCTCTGGGGGTGTTGGGGACACCTCTGGGAGAGTTGGGGATGTCTCGGGAGTGTTGGGGACATCTCTGAGGGGACTGGGAACATACCAAGTGCATTGGGGACACTTTTGGGGCGGCTTGGGTCATCTCTGGGGACATTGGGGACACCTTTGGGGGGTGAGGAGATCTCTGAGGGAGTTGGGAGCATCTCTGGGGGTGTTGGGGACACTTCTGGGGGAGTTGGGGATGTCTCGGGTGGTAGGGACATGTCTGAGGGGATTGGGGACATCTGTGGGGGCATTGGGGACACCTTTGGGGACATCTCTGAGGGGACTGGGGACATGCCAAGTGCATTGGGGACACTTTTGGGGTGGTTTGGGTCATCTCTGGGGACACCTCTGGGGGGTGGGGACATCTCTGGGGGAGTTGAGGAGGTCTCAGGGGCATTGGGGGACACCTTGTGGGGGTTGGAGACACCTCTGGAGGAGGTTTGGGACATTGGGGACTTTTTTTTTGGGGTGTTGGGGACATCTCTGAGGGCATTGGGGACGTCTTGGGGGGTGGTTGGAGTCGCCTCTGGAGGAGGTTGGGGATATCTTTGGGGGTTAGGGACATCTTGGGGAGGATCGTGGATGTCTCAGAGGGTCTAGGGACATCTATGGGTGGATGGGGACATCTCTAGGGGGATCAGGGACTTCGTGGTGGCATTGGGGACATCTCTGAGGGCTGTGCTGCCATCTCAGGAGGCAGGGGGTTGGGGATGTCTCAGGGGTGTTGGAGACATCTTGGAGGTGTTGGGGGATGCCTTAGGGGAGTTGGGGACATCTTTGGGGAGACTGGGGATATCTCAAGGGGGTTGGGGACATCCTGGGGAGGTTTGGGGACATCCTGGGGGTGTCACCGACCTTGTCCCTGCAGGTGGAGCGGGTGATCACCATCATGCAGAACCCCCGGCAGTACAAGATCCCCGACTGGTTCCTCAACAGACAGAAGGACGTGAAGGACGGGAAGTACAGCCAGGTGAGGGGGAGGGACACCTCCCCAATGTCCCCTTGTGTCCCCTGATGTCCCCTTGTGTCCCCTGATGTCCCCCCGTGTCCCCTCTCCCCCCAGGTGCTGGCCAACGGCTTGGACAATAAACTGCGAGAGGATTTGGAGCGGCTGAAGAAAATCCGGGCGCATCGGGGGCTGCGGCACTTCTGGGGGTGAGGAGGGGCTTGGGGACACTGGGGGGGGCTTGGGGACACCAAGGGATCTTGGGGACACAGGGACACCAGGGGAGGTGACACTTGGGGACAGGGTCACTGAGGTGGCTGTGGTGTCCCCCCTAGGCTGTGCATGTAAGGGGGCTCTGGCACTTCTAGGGGTGATGAGGGGTCTTGGGGACACCATAGGGGTTCTTGGGGACAATAGTGGGGATTTGGAGACATCAAGGGTGTCTTGGGGACACCAGGGGAGGTGACACTTGGGGACAGGGTCCCTGAGGGCTGTGTCCTGTACCCACCCAGGCTGCACGTGTCAAGGGATTTTGGCACTTCTGGGGGTGATGAGGGGTCTTGGGGACATGGGGGGAGGTCTTAGGGACACTAGGGGTGTCTTGGGGACACTAGAGGGGACACAGGGACACCAGGGGAGGTGACACTTGGGGACAGGGTCACTGAGGTGGCTTTGGTGTCCCCCCTAGGCTGTGCGTGTAAGGGCACTGTGGCACTTCTGGGGGTGATGAGGGGGTTTGGGGACATTATGGGGGGATGTTGGGGACACTGGAGGGGACAGGGGGGAGGTGGCACTTGGGGACAAGGTCCCTGACACTCGTGTCCCCCCCCCCAGGCTGCGCGTGCGAGGCCAGCACACCAAGACCACCGGCCGGCGGGGCCGCACCGTCGGTGTCTCCAAGAAGAAGTGAGAAGGGTGGGGGGAGAGGAATAAAAGTGACGTTGGTGACACAAGTGACACCTGCCTGGCTCTGTGTGACGGGGGTGGGGGAGGAGGGGGGGAGCCTCGCACGAGGATGGGGTCTGGTGCAAGGATGGGGCTTTGCTCGAGGATGGGGCCTCACACGAGGATGAGGCCTCGCACAAGGACAGGATCTCATAGAAGGACGGGGCCTTGCACGAGGGTGTCACCTCACACGAGGGCTTTGCACGAGGGCGTGACCTTGCATGGGGACTTCGGAGGCGGATGGTGCCTCACACAAGGACAGGGCCTTGCACGAGGATGGGGCTTTACACGAGAACAGGGCCTTGCTCAAGGCTGGGACCTTGGAGGTGGATGGTGCTTCACACAAGGATGGGGCCTTGTGTGACAATGAGGCCTTGCACAAGGATGGGGTCTCATAGAAGGGCAGGGCCTAAGAGGCAGATGGGGCCTTGCACGAGGATGGGGCTTTACACGAGGATGGGGCTTTGCAGTAGGATGGGATCTTGCATGAGGAGGAGGTTTTGCACAAGGACGGAGCCTCGGGAAGACAGGATGTCACACGAGGACGGGGCCTTGCACGAGGGCCTTGCATGAGGATGGGACTTCGCACAAGGATGGGGCCTTGCATGAGGATGAGGCCTCGCCTGGGGACCTTGCACGAGGCTGGGGGCTTTGCACGAGGATGCGGCATTGCGTGAGCATCTCACACAAGGACGGAGTCTGGTGCAAGGATGGGGTCTGGTGCAAGGATGGGGCCTCGCACAAGGACAGGATCTCATAGAAGGAGGGGGCCTTGCACGAGGGTGGCGCCTCACATGAGGGCTTTGCACGAGGGTGTGACCTTGCATGGGGACCTCACACAGGGATGGGACCTTGGAGGCGGATGGTGCCTCACACAAGGACAGGGCCTTGCACGAGGATGGGGCTTTACATGAGAACGGGGCCTTGCACAAGGTTGGGACCTCAGAGATGGATGGTGCTTCACACAAGGATGGGGCCTTGTGTGACAATGAGGCCTTGCACGAGGATGGGGTCACATAGAAGGACAGGGCCTAAAAGGTAGATGGGGCCTTGCATGAGGATGGGGCTTTGCACGAGGACGGGGCTTTACACGAGGACAAGGCTTTGCACGAGGATGGGACCTCGCATGCGGATGAGGCCTTGCCTGGGGACCTTGCACGAGGGCCTTGCACGAGGCTGGGGCTTTGCACAAGGATGGGACCCTGGGCTGTTGGGGATACCCGGGGCTGGGAATGGGACCCCCACTGCTCCTCCAAACTTGGGGGGGGGGTGGGGGAAGCTTTGGGTCCCTCCTCCTCCTCTTCATCCCCCCCCCCCAAGCTCCTCCTGGTTTCCCCCCCCCCGCCCTGGGTTTGGGTACGGGCTCCTGGACCCCTCTTTGGGTCCCTTGTCCCCCTCCCCAGGTCTGGGTACAGACCCCAGGACCCCCAAAGGTGGGTATCTTGTGTGTCCCCCCCCCCCAGACACCCCCATACTCACCCCCGGCTGTGGGTACAAGCCATTCCCNTGTGGGTGTAGATGGGACATTGGGGACAGCAGGGGACACGTTCTCCCCAGGGAACTGAGGTCCCCAAGGTGACAGGGCACAGCTGGGGTGTCCCGACACCCGAAGTCCCCCCAGAACTGGTTATGACACCCCCCCGTACCCACCCCCGGCTGTGGGTACAGCCCATCACCCCTCCCCTGCACCCCTCATTTTGGGTGATGGGACGTTGGGGACAGCAGGGGACACGTCCTCCCCAGGGAACTGAGGTCCCCAAGGTGACAGGGCACAGCTGGGGTGTCTCAACACTTGAAGCTCCCCCCCAAACCCATCTTGTCCCCTCGTCCCTGGCTCCCCACAAGCTCCAGGCTGTTGTGGGGCTGCAGGGACACTGCTGGGCTCCTCCACCATGTCCAAAAATCACAACCAAGCTCGCAGCTCTACTTGATCGCTCACCGAAACCCCTTATTATCCTTCATTTTCCATTCTTTTTCTCCTTTTCTTCGTTCCTGGGACCGACGGGCTGACTTGTTTTCTTCCAGAATAGACCAATATCCTGAAACACTAATAAAAACCCCCAAGAGATGGATGGAGCAGAGAGAGCGCAGGTGGAAGATTCTGGTTGGGGGTTTGCTCCTTCCTTTGTGACAACTGACATACACAGGAAAACGAGCCCTTTCTGGGGAAAAAACGCTGCTTATTTATGAGAGCAAAACCTCACCAATGTCTCTGCCAGGTTGCTGGGAGAGGTGCCACACTAGGAAAAGCCACCTCCACCACCTCCCATCCAGGAACGGGCAAGGTGATGGGTTCCCTTTGGTGCTTTGCCCTTGGTGGTTTTTTTTAATGACTCTGGACTTGCTGATGTGGATCATCTCTGGATGAAGAACCTGAACTCACAATGATGTGGGAGGTGGAGCCTTAAACTGCACCCTGGAATCGGGCAAAGGTTGGAGATGGTGGGTGCAGCTCCTACAGCTCGGGTGAGTGAATTTCCTTTCCACAGGGGATTTAGAATATTGAATTAATTTAAAGTCTTTGGAAAGGATTTTGAATAAATCCTGGGGAGGGCAGTGGGGTAGAGCAGGGGATACACTGGGAGCCGCGTGTAGATCCCGTCCTGCCCTCCACCAAGGGTTCCTTGTGACATCAGGTGGTTTGGTGGGATTTCTGGAGCGGCACTGGGGGCAGGTGCAGCCCTTCTTCCCCATCCCTTCTGCGATGGCTCTAACCCCCCCTTGCCCTCCCTCTGCCTCCCTTCCCACCCTCTTCTCCAGCTCCAGCCACAGATGGGGTTCCCCATGAGCCCATGGGGCCTCCTCAGTCATTTCCTGACTCTCCACCTCCTCCAGCTGGGATCAGGTAGGGATCCTGCAGGGCTGGGGGGGTGTCTGTGTGCTCTGGGTGGCAGATGTAGGGCAGGGGAGGTGCTGTGGGACAGGAGGAACTGAGCATAGAACTTGGCCACTTTCACTTTCCCTTGGTCTCATGATGCCACACGTCTATTGCCCTGGGACATCTTCAGTCCCACCCTGTGGTGCTCCCGCAAAGCTTTTGTCCCTTCTACTGGGGCTGGACTGGGGTGGGGGGTCACGATTTTCTGGAGAAGTTCCCACCCCCAGGAATCCTCCTTCTCCTTTGAGTCCTCCCTCTCCCTCTCCAGTTTCTCCAGTGCCTTTGGGCCATGGGGAGGGCAAAGCAACGTCTGCGGGATGCAGAGGACATCACTGGCACCAAGCTGGCCCTTTGCCTTGCGATCCCCATAAATTAACGTGGGCACAATCTCCATCTCTCTGTGTCCTTCTCCGTCAACCAGCGGACTTCGTAGTGGTGGGACCAAGCCAACCTCTCCTTGCCACCATGGGGCAGGCCGTTGTGCTGCCGTGTCACTTGTCTCCACGCATGGATGCTCGAAGCTTGGAGATCAGGTGGATCCGGCACAAGCTCTCTGAAATGGTGCACCTCTACCGAAATGGAGCAGACCAGTATGGCAAGCAGATGGAGGAATACGTTGGAAGGACAGAGTTGGCCAGAGATGGTCTCTCCAGTGGGAGCCTGGACTTGCGAATCTCTGGGTTGAGACCCTCTGATGATGGCCAGTACGTCTGCACTGTGCGAGATGCTGCCTCTTATGGAGAAGCTACAGTGGAGCTGGAGGTGGCAGGTTTGTGGCTGCTGAGGTGATTCTTGAAGATTGTCCAGGTGTCCCTGGGTTGGTGTGTCACTCACAGAGCTCTTTCCTATCCTCACATCCATCCATTTAGTGGTGAAGGCCAAGAGCTATTGAGAGAGGTTGTGTGCAAGGGATCTCTTCCCATCCGTGCCTGCCCAGGAGGGAGCACCCACGTGGTGCTGGAGGTGTTTTTGGGGACAGAGCGGAACAGACGCAGTGGCTTTAGGTTACTGTGGTGTCCTTGTGACTTTGTGTTGGTGCAGAGACCCTGCCTTGAGGCACCAAAGTCTGGCCATTGACTGCTCCTCTGCCAGGCTGTTTTATGGGAGATCTGGGGTCATTGGGCATCAGTGCTCTCTGGTTCCTGCAGACGTTGGGGTGGTTTTGGTGGTCTGAGGAGCACATACCCAGCCCCACAGCCCCCTGGGCACCCTGTGATATGTCTGGCACGGGGTTCGGTCTTGGCCTTTGAGCTGGGTCCATTGTTAAGTCAGGGATTTCCCATGCTCTTCCCCCAGCCTTGGGCTCTGTCCCTCTCCTCTCTCTGGAGGCTTACGAGGATGGAGGCATCCGGGTGGTGTGTCGATCGGCCGGCTGGTACCCATCACCAGAGGTGCTGTGGAAGGATGCTGGTGGGCAGCATCTCCCCTCAGTCTCCCAGAGATGTTCCCCTGACGAGAGGGGCCTCTTTGAGATCCAAGATGTTACTGTTGTGAGTGGGAAGGGAGACAGGAACGTGTCGTGCGTGGTGAGGAACAGCCGCCTGGAGCAGGAGCAGGCGTCATCCCTGCACATCTCAGGTGCAGAATGGGAGCAGGGCTGGGGTTGGCCACGCTGCGTGGGGGGGGTTTTGATGTCGTGGGGCAGGAGAAACATGTGGGGGGTGAGGGAAAGGGAGAAGGGGTGCACCCGCAGGTGGATTTTATTGCAGGAGATAACCTGAGCCTGGTGTGCTTCCGGGGAGCATTGGGTTGTCTTTGGGATAGGGTGGACCATGTCCCCTTTAGACAAAGGCTCCCAGAACAAGGCTTTAGGAGCTGGAAGTTTGGGGTCGTTTTGGGTTTCTTCACACAGGGGACTGTAAAATGAGTCCTTTTGCTGATGTTCTTTTTGTTTCTCAGCTCCCTTTTTCCACAATGCCCGTCCCTGGATGGCAGCTCTGGCTGTGTTCCTCCTGCTTTCAGTGTTGTTAACTGCCCTCAGTGCTTACCTCTTCCGAAGGAAAGGTGGGTTTGCATCACGACAGTGTTTTGCTCTCATTAAGGAAACTTCTCGGGCAAAGGAAGGCTGGGGACAAGGACACAGGTTGTGGGTGGGAGAGCAGGGAGCATGGGCAGAGCATCTGGCTGGCGGGAAGGTCCAAGAGACCCTGGGAAGATGGTGCCAGGGATGAAGCAGCTGCTCTCCTGACCTCCTCTTCCTCTGCCTTTGCTTTCCAGTGGTGCTGTCCAGAGCGCTGAGTGAGTCCTTCTGTTCCCTGTCACCAGCAAAGCCTCCTGAGAAAAGAGTCCCCTGGGAGGGTCGTGTCTTTGAATGGCTCTTGCTGTTTCTCTGGTCATTAATATGTGTTGATGGAGCCCAGAAGGGGACTGGCGAGCACTGGGGGTGGGAACTGGGCCCGGGAGGTGTCCTCGCTCATGGGAAAAAATGGGGACACGTACTGACTGAGCTTAAATCAGGCTGAGCCTTAAATCTCTCCTTAAGTGCCTTGGTGGACTGGGGTGGGGATAGGAGGGTAGGGAGCCCCCCGTGAGCCAAGAGGACTTTTCCCATTCCCCAAAGAGAAGGAGTTTGGGCTCAAACCAAGCTCTGCCTGCTCGTAGCATGGAGTGAGAAGCTGTCCCCTCTCATCACTTATTGCTTCTGTTATTTTCCTTTCCAGAGCAACGAGATGCAGAACTGGGTGAGTCTCCATGAGCTCCTTTTGGCTCGGGTGTCCTTGCCCCAGCTCTGATTACTCCTTGAGCATTTGTGATTAGCAGCTGTCCTCTCTGACCAAATATTCCTTTTGCTTTCCAGAGGAACAAGCTGCACTGCTGAGTGAGTCTCTTTGATCTCCTTGTGGCTCGATGTCCTATCCCAAGCTCTCTGTGCTCTGACCCTTGCCCCCTTGCCCATCCTCTCCATCCCTGCATCCCCTGGGTGCAGGCAAACCCCAAGGCAATGTGCCTGGAGGGGTGGGCAGCTCAGGGACACCAGAGCAGGGATGGACCATCTCCCCTGGTCTTCTTCTATGGATGCCAGTGGTGGGACTGGACCACGCTGACAGGGAGCCATGCCTGAGGTTTGGGGGTCTTTTCCCACTCCCCAGACAGAAGGACTCTGGGCCCTGCCTGAGCTCTGCCTGTTCCTGTGGGTGCAGCTGTGGGATGAGAAGCTGTCCTCTGCGATCACTCATTGGTTTGTTTTTACCTTTACAGGGAAGAAAGGTGCAGGACCAAGTGAGTCCCCATGAGATCCAGCACAACGTGGGTCCTTACCAAGGAGCTTTGTGTTGGGCCCCGTCCCCCCTTGCCCTTCCCGTCCATCCTTGCATCCTGGGAGCCAGGGGCTCTTTTCCCACTCCCCAGACAGAAGGAGTTTGGGCCCTGCCTGAGCTCTGCCTGTTCCTGTGGGTGCAGTTGTGGGATGAGAAGCTGTCCTCTGTGATCACTCATGGTTTTGTTTTTACCTTTACAGTGGAACAAGTTCCAGCACTGGGTGAGTTTCCGTGAGCTCCAACACGATGTGGGGTCCTTACAAAAGTGCTTTGTGCTTGGCCCCTTGCTCATCCCCTTCACCCTTGCATAGCCATGGTGTGGGCAAACCTTGCGGGGATGTACCTGGAGGGATGGGCAGGTCAGGGACACCAGCACAGGGATGGATCATCTCCCCTGGTCTTCTTCTATGGATGCCAGTGGTGGAACATGACCATGTTGACTGGGAGCCATGCCTGAGGTTTGGGGGTCTTTTCCCCCTCCCCAGATGGAAGGAGTTTGGGCCCTGCCTGAGCTCTGCCTGTTCCTGTGGGTGCAGTTGTGGGAAGAGAAGCTGTCCTCTGCGATCACTCATTGGTTTATTTTTTCCTTTACAGTGCAAGATGCTGCAGGACTGGGTGAGTTTCCGTGAGCTCCAGCACGACGTGGGCTCCTTCCAAAAGTGCTCTAGGCTTGGCCCCTTGCTCGTCCCCTTCATCCCTGCATAGCCATGGTGTGGGCAAACCTTGCGGGGATGTGCCTGGAGGGGTGGGCAGCTCAGGGACACCAGAGCAGGGGTGGACCATCTCCCCTGGTCTTCTTCTATGGATGCCAGTGGTGGGACATGACCACGCTGACAGGGAGCCATGCCTGAGGTTTGGGGGTCTTTTCCCCCTCCCCAGATGGAAGGAGTTTGGGCCCTGCCTGAGCTCTGCCTGTTCCTGTGGGTGCAGCTGTGGGAAGAGAAGCTGTCCTCTGTGATTACTTATTGGTTTATTCTTCCCTTTACAGTGCAAGATGCTGCAGCACTGTGTGAGTCTCTGTGAGCTCCAGCAGGACGTGTGGTCCATACCAAAGTGCTCAAGGCTTGACCCCTTACCCATCCTCTCCATCCTTGCATAGCCATGGTGTGGGCAAACCTTGCGGGGATGTGCCTGGAGGGGTGGGCAGGTCAGGGACACAAGAGCAGGGATGGACCATCTCCCCTGGTCTTCTTCTATGGATGCCAGTGGTGGGACATGACCATGCTGACTGGGAGCCATGCCTGAGGTTTGGGGGTCTTTTTGCACACCCCAAACAGAAGGAGTTTGGGCCCTGCCTGAGCTCTGCCTGTTCCTGTGGGTGCAGCTGTGGGAAGAGAAGCTGTCCTCTGTGATCACTCATTGGTTTGTTTTTCATTTACAGGGACGAAAGGTGCAGGACTGGGTGAGTCCCCGTGAGATCCAGCACAACGTGGGTCCTTACTGAAGAGCTCTGTGTTGGGCCCCATCCCCCCTTGCCCTTCCCGTCCATCCTTGCATCCTGGGAGCCAGGGGCTCTTTTCCCACTCCCCAGACGGAAGGAGTTTGGGCCCTGCCTGAGCTCTGCCTGTTCCTGTGGGTGCAGTTGTGGGGTGAGAAGCTGTCCTCTGTGATCACTCATTGGTTTGTTTTTAACTTTACAGTGCAACAAGCTGCAGGATTGGGTGAGTCTTCGTGAGCTCCAACATGATGTGGGGTCCTTACAAAAGTGCTTTGTGCTTGGCCCCTTGCTCATTCCCTTCATCCCTGCATAGACACGATGTGGGCAAACCTTGCGGGGATGTGCCTGGAGGGGTGGGCAGCTCAGGAACACCAGAGCAGGGGTGGACCATCTCCCCTGGTCTTCTTCTATGGATGCCAGTGGTGGGACATGACCACGCTGACAGGGAGCCATGCCTGAGGTTTGGGGGTCTTTTCCCACTCCCCAGACGGAAGGAGTTTGGGCCCTGCCTGAGCTCTGCCTGTTCCTGTGGGTGCAGATGTGGGATGAGAAGCTGTCCTCTGCGATCACTCATTGGTTTGTTTTTTCCTTTTAAGGTGCAGGACTGGGTGAGTCCCCGTGAGATCCAGCACAACGTGGGTCCTTACCAAGGAGCTCTGTGTTGGGCCTCATCCTCCCTTGCCCTTCCCGTCCACCCTGGGAGCCAGGGGCTCTTTTCCCACTCCCCAGACGGAAGGAGTTTGGGCCCTGCCTGAGCTCTGCCTGTTCCTGTGGGTGCAGTTGTGGGGTGAGAAGCTGTCCTCTGTGATCACTCATTGGTTTGTTTTTACCTTTACAGTGCAACAAGCTGCATCACTGGGTGAGTCTCCGTGAGCTCCAACAGGACGTGGGGTCCTTCCAAAAGTGCTTTGTGCTCGGCCCCTTGCTCGGCCCCTTCACCTTTGCGTAGCCATGGTTTGGGCAAACATTGAGGGGTTGTGCCTGGGGGGAGGTGAGCAGCTCAGGGACACCAGAGCAGGGATGGACCCTCTCTCCTGGTCTTCTTCTATGGATGCCAGTGGTGGAACATGACCACGCTGACAGGGAGACATGCTTGAGGTTTGGGGGTCTTTTTGCACACCCCAAACAGTAGGACTCTGGGACCCTGCCTGAGCTCTGCCTGTTCCTGTGGGTGCAGCTGTGGGATGAGAAGCTGTCCTCAGTGATCACTCATTGGTTTGTTTTTTCGTTTACAGTAAAGTAATTAAAGCTCCAGCACTGGGTGAGTCTCCATGAGGTCCAGCAAGACATGGGGTCCTTACCAAAGTGCTCTGTGCTTGGTCCCTTACCCATCCTCTCCATCCCTGCATCCCCTGGTTCCATGGAAACCTCAAGGGGATGTGCTTGGGGGGTGGGCAACTTGGGGACACCAGACCAGAGCTGTGCCCTCACCCCTGCACAAATTCTCTGGGGAGACGTGGCCAGGCTGAAGGGAGCTTTCCCTGAGAGTGAGTGGGTCAGTTCCCACTCCCCAAACAGAAGGAATTTGGGATCTTCCCAGTCCTGTGATTGCAGGCATGTAATGAGAAGATGTTTTTTCTGATCACCAATTACTTATGTTTTTCCTTTTCAGGAAAACAAGCTGCAGCACTGGATGAGTCTCTGTGAGCTCTTCTTAGCATGATGTTCCCTGCCTGGCAATCTGTGCTTGGCCTTTTCCCCCCTTGCCCATCATCTCTATCCCTGCGTCTCTGGGTCCAGGCGGAGGAGGAGAGCGGTTGCGGGGGTCCAGGGTGGCGGTATCGCAAGTGGCGGTATCATAATCGTGGTTGTATATTCCTCTGTCAGTGTTATTGTTGTTGTTGTTGTTTCTTGCTCCCTTTGCTCAAGTTCTGTTAAATTGCCTTTGTCTCAACCCACGAGTTTTGCCTTTTTCTTCCGATTTTCCCCTCCTGGACTCGGTGGCGGTGAGGACTCTGGTCTGCATGAGCAGCTGCCGTGTGGTCCTTTGTTGCCATCTGAGGCCAACCACAACAACTGGTCTGCCCAGTTACTCAAACCCACCCAGACGATTACACTGGGCTGTATCTCGCCCCATTTTCTTGCTGTTCTGCCCCATTCTGACACCCTTCACCCTCACAGGTACCCCTGGTACCCTGTGCACTGCCCTGCCCCTATCTCCATCCTGCTATTTCCTGTGGGGTCTGCAGCCCCACCACTGTCCCTTCCCACAGGACCTAGCTCGGCCATGGCCATGACGGGCTGACCACATGTCGGGGATGGAGAGGAGGAAGGAGATGCCCAATCTCCTGTCCTGTGGGGGGCAGGACATGGCCCTGGGGTGATGATACCTGCCCAGGACTGAGCGCTGATGCTCCGGCTCCCCCTGTCCCCTGCAGACGTGGTGACCCTGGATCCAAACATGGTTCATTCTGAACTTGTCCTGTCGGAGGATTTGAGAAGTGTGAAGTGTGGACCCCCAGAACCTGCCCGACACCCCAAAAGATTTAGTTATTGGCTCTGTGTGTTGGGCCAGGAGAGGTTCCAGGAGGGGAGGCACTTGCTGGGAGGTGGAGGTGAAGGAGGAGGTGGGAGGTGATTCAAGGTGGGGTGACCAAAGAGTCTGTGAAGAGGAAGACAAGAGACATCCTGAACCCTGAAGAAGGTGTGTGGGCAGTTTGGCACTGGAAAGGACAGTTTGAGGCTCTCACCTCTCCTTGCACCGTTCTGTGCCTGTCCCCGGTCCCCAGGAGGATCTGGGTCTGGACTGCACTCAGGGGCTGGTGACTTTCCTCAGTGCTGACACCCGGGTCAAGATCTTAACTTTCCCACCAGGCCTATTCCACGGTTCCCTGCACCCCTGGTTTTGGGTGGGAGATCTTGAAACCCAACTGTGCCTTGGGGGCAGAACCCCCTCAGACCCTCAGCCCCACTTCCATCCCCACCACAGCCCCCAGCAGACCCTGTCCTTCTCTAGAGACTCCCTGTTCTTCTTCTCCTGGGCCCTGCAGGAGATGTCCCTCCCTGCCCTACCCCAGCCCAGGGAGCAGAGGGGGATTGAAGGACCAGGGACAAGGGCTGCTGTGGGGTCCCCCGGTGCTGGGAGGCTCTGAGCAGGGGTGTGTCTCTGCATTTCAGCTTTGATGGAGTTAATTTTCTTTCTGGTATGGGCTGCATTTTGGATTTAGTGTGAGAATGCCATTGGTCACACATGAGTATATATGTGGCTGAGGAATGTTCACATCAGTCCAAGGGCTTTTCCAGCTTCCCCTCACAGCCAAGAGGGAGCACGGCCACGACGAGGCAGCCAAAGGGATATTCCACCCCACAGACGTCCTTTTTGGGATCAAAATGGGGGCTGCTGGGGGGCTGGGGCCCTCCATCATTGGTGGGGATGGCATTGGCAAAGAGTCCTCAGGTGCTGAGGGCAACTCGTGTTGTATCACTTTATTTGGTATACTTATTTTTTTTTTTACAATTAAAAATGTTATTTTCCTCTATCATTACTGTTGTCTTAATCTGTTGCCTTTATTCCGACCCAGGAGGTGTTTTCCCCTCCTTTTCTCTCTCTCGTCTCCACCCTACTGAGGGAGGCGGGGAGTAGAGAGGGAGCCGGTGGCTGGGCTTAAAAAATTTTGCGGGGCAAGAGACCTCTTGGACCCTCATGGACTCTCCTGAATCCCCTTGAATCCCCTTTGGAACCTCTTGGAAGCCCCTTGGAAGCCCCTTACAACCCCTTGCGTCCCCTTGGAATCCCTTGGATCCCCTTCAACCCTCTTCCATCTCCTTGGATCCCTTGGACTCCTTGAACCTCTTGCATCTCCTTGGATCCCCTTGAAACTCCTTGGAACCCCTTGGCACCTCTTGGATCCCCTCGGATTCCACTCAGAACCCATTCCAATCTCCTCCGATCCCCTGGAACCTCTTGGATCCACTCTGTACCACTTGGAAGCCAGCTTAGAACACCTTGAACCCCTTGTTACCCCTCGGATCCCCTTGAAACCCCTTTCAACCCCCAGGAACCCCTCTTGGACCCCCCTGGAACCTCTTGCAACCCCTTGGAACCCCTTGGATCCCCTGGGCTCTGCCTGGCATGTACTCACTGTGAGCATCCTCCTGCGCCATGTGACCCTTTTCTGAAGAAAACTGCTTTTTCTTTACCTAATTCCCTTCCCAGTTGGGCGCTGGGTGAAGGGAAGCTGCACTTTTTTTGCTTATTTGGGGGATTTTTGGCTCCTTGTGTGGGAGCATCTTTGTCCCAGAGTGGCTTTAGGTGCAGCAGAAGAGGAAACTTATGCTCGTGGAAGGAATTTCCCAGCCTGGGGCTATTTTAGATGGATTTAGTACAACGGTGAATCACTGCTGCTGCTCCGGAGCTGGGAGCTGAACTGGGGCTGGGCACCACGGCGCAGGATCTGCTGGGAATGGGATGTTGGGGATACTTGGGGCTGAGAACGAGACTTCCCTGTTCCTCTGACCTGGTGAGGGCTGTTTGGGTGCCCCCTGCTCCTCTTCAGCTCCCCCTGCTCCTCTTGGACCCCCCTTGGGTTGGATATGGCTCCTGGACCCCATTTGGGTTAGAGACAGGCTCATCCCTTGTCCACATGCCCAGGTGTGGGTACAGTCCCCAGGAGCCCCAGACATGGGTATGCTTCCCCCCCTCAGAAACTCCATACCCACCCCTGCTATGGGTACAGCCCATTGCCCCCCCAGCAGCCCTTCTTTTGTGTATGGATGTGGATGGGACGTTGGGGACAGCAGGGGACATGTCCTCCCTGGGAATCTGAGGCCCCCAAGCTGACAGGGCAGAGGGACAGGGCACAGCTGGGTGTCTCGACACTCAAAGTCCCCCAAACCTACCTTCCCCTCGTCCCTGGCTCCCCACTAGCTGCTGGGACACTGCTGGGCTCCTCTGCCGTGTCCAAAAATCACAACCAAGCTCTAAACTAACCTTAACCTTCTCGCAGCCAAATGCATATTTTTCCTTCTTCCCCTTTTTTCCTTTTTTTCTGCTCCTTAATGTGTTCAAGCGCTGGGGGTGGAGTTTGAAGGTAGCCCCAAAACCCAAAACGGGTGCATCCGGAAAGCGAGGGTAAGTGCGAAACCCTGTGTACATCCTGTTGTCTGCTTCCTCCTGCAGCTCGTATGGGTCCGGTGAGTGAATTTCCTTTCTGTAAAAAATTTACAATATTTAATATCACTTAAAATCTTGTAAGGGACTTAGAGTAAATCCTGGGGAGGGCAGTGGGGCAGAGCAGGGGCTGCACCGGGAGCCATGTCGGGATTCTGTCCTGCCCTTGACCAAGGGTTCCTTCTGATGTCAGGTTGCAGGTGGTTTGGTGGGATTTCTGGAGTGGCGTTGGGGGCAGGTGCAGCCCTTCTTCCCCATCCCCTCCACGGCGGCTGTAACCCCCCCTCGCCCTCCCTCTGCCTCCCTTCCCACCCTCTTTTCCAGCTCCGGCCGCAGATGGGGTTCCCCACGAGCCCATGGGGCTTCTTCAGTCCTTTCCTGACTCTCCACCTCCTCCGGCTGGGATCAGGTAGGGATCCTGCAGGGCTGGGGGGGGGTCTGTGTGCTCCGGGTGGCAGATGTGGGTCAGGGGAGGCGCCATGGGGCAGGAGGAACTGAGCCGAGAGCTCGGCCATGCATGGCTTTCACTTTCCCTTGGTCTTGTGATGCGATATGTCCATTGCCCTGGGACATCTTCAGTCCCACCCTGCGGTGCTCCCTCAAAGCATTTGTCCCTTCTACAGGGGCCAGATGGGCCTGTGGGGGACCCAGATGGGGGTAATTTTCAGGGTGTGGGTCATTTTTGGAGTGGTGGGCACGATTTTCTGGTGTAGGTCCTCACCTCAAGGAAACTTCCTTCTCCTTTGAATCCTCCTACTCTCTCTCCAGTTTCTCCAGTGCTTTTGGGCCATGGGGAGGGCAAAGCAACACCCACAGGATGGAGCGGGCACCGCTCATGCCAAGCTGGCCTCTTGCCATACAATGCCCATAAATTAACATGGGTGCAACCTCCATCCCTCTGTGTCCTTCTCTGTCACCCAGCGGACTTCAGAGTGGTGGGACCAAGCCAACCTCTCCTTGCCATCGTGGGGCAGGATGTCGTGCTGCCATGTCACTTGGCTCCACGCACGGATGCTCGAAGCTTGGAGATCAGGTGGATCCAGCACGTGGTCTCTGAAACGGTGCACCTCTACCAAAATGGAGAGGACCTGGAGGGAGCACAGATGGAGGAATACATTGGAAGGACAGAGTTGGCCAGAGATGGTCTCTCCAGTGGGAGCCTGGACTTGCGAATCTCTGGGTTGAGACCCTCTGATGATGGCCAGTACGTCTGCACTGTGCGAGATGCTGGCACTTATGGAGAAGCTACAGTGGACCTGGAGGTGGCAGGTTTGTGGCTGCTGTGATGTTTCCTGGGAATGGTCCATTTGTCCCTGTGTGTGTTTGTCCCTCCCAGAGCTCTGTCCCATCCTCACATCCATCCATTCAGTGCCAAATGCCAAGAGCCGTTGAGAGAGGTCCAGTGTGAGGAGACTCTTCTCATCGGTGCCTGCCCAGGAGGTAGCACACACATGGTGCTGGAGGTGTTTTTGGGAGCAGAGTGGAATGGACGCGTTGGCTTTGGGCCTCTGTGGTGTCCTCAAGATGTTTGTGTTGATGCAGAGATGCTGCCTTGAGTCACCATGATCGGCCACTCGGTGCTCCTCTGCCAGGCTTATATGGGAGATCTGGGGTCATTTGGCATCAGTGCTCTGTGGTTCCTGCAGACGTTGGAATGGGTTTGGTGGTGTGAGGAGCACATGGCCGGCCCCACAGCCCCCTGGGCACCCTGGGATGTGTCTGGCGGGGGGGTTCCGTCTTGGCCTTTAAGCTGAGACCATCCCTAACTCAGGACTCTCCTGGGCTCTTCCGCCAGCCTTGGGCTCTGTCCCTCTCCTCTCTCTGGAGGCTTACGAGGATGGAGGCATCCGCGTGGTGTGTCGATCGGCCGGCTGGTACCCACCACCACAGGTGATGTGGAAGGATGCCAGCGGGCAACATCTCCCCTCGGTTTCCCTGAGACGTTCTCCTGACGAGAGGGGCCTCTTTGAGATCCAAGACGTTACTGTTGTGAGCGGGAAGGGAGACGGGAACGTGTCGTGCGTGGTGAGGAACAGCCGCCTGGAGCAGGAGCAGGTGTCATCCCTGCACATCTCAGGTACAGGATGGCAGTAGGGCTGGGGTTGGCCACGCTGCGTGGGGGGGGTTGATCTCGGGGGGCTGGAGAAACATGCAGGGAGAGAGGGAAGGGGACGGGGGCGCACCCGCAGGTGAGTTTTATTGCAGGAGATAATGTGACCCTGATGTGCTTCAGTGGAGTTTTGGTGTGTCCATGGGATGGGGAGGAGCTGTTGAGCTCACGGCTCCCAGCATGAGGCTTTAGCAGCTGGTGGTTTGGGGTTGTTTTGGTTTATTTCTTCTCCTCACACAGGGGAGTGTAAAATGAGGCCTTTTCCCAATGTATTTTTTTTTCTCAGCTCCCTTTTTCCACAATGCCCGTCCCTGGATGGCAGCTCTGGGTGTGCCCCTCCTGCTTTTAGTGATATGTTTTGATGTCATTGCTTATCTCTTCGGAAGGAAAGGTGAGTTTGTAGTTGGGGGGATGGAGTGGAGGGGCTCAGGGGTTGAGTGAGGCCAATGGACGTACGCAGAATGGGATCCGAGTTGTGTCAGAACAGGTCTTGCCTTCATGAAAGAAGCTCTTTGGGCAAAAGTAAGGGTGGGGAGAAGGACACGGGGTGTGGGTGGGAGGAGAGGGTGCATGGGCAGAGCGTCTGGCTGGTGGGAAGGTCCGGGAGACCCTGGGGATATGGTCCCAATGATGAAGCAGCTTCTCTCCTGACCTCTTCTTTCTTTGCCTTTGTTTTCCAGTGGTGCAGTGCTTACCGTGGGGTGAGTCCTTCTATTTCCTGCCACCAGCAAAGCCTCCTGAGAAAGGAGCCCCTTGAGAAGGATGTGGCTTTGCATCTTTCTTGCTGATTCTCTGGTCATTGATGTCGGTTGGTGGGGTGCAGAAGGGGACTGGAGAGCAATGGGGTGGGGGAACTGGGCATGAGAGGTGTCCTGGGAGTCTTTGTGAGCTCCTCCTGGCTCAATGTCCTCTCCTGGGTTCTCTGTGCTTGGCCCCTTCCCCTCTTCCCCGTCCTCTCCATCCCTGCATCCCCTGGGTCCTGGCAAACCCTGAGGATGTGTCTGTGGGGGCTGGGCAGCTTTGGGACACCAGAGTAGGGCTGGACCCTCTCCCCGAAGAGAGCCACTGGTGACCAGTGGTGGGATGTGACCTGCTCTTGTCTCTCCTTGTAGCTTTGAGAATTTTTCAGCTTCCTTGGAATCCAGGTAACTTGAAGTTATATTGTTTTTTACGGGGGATTCTCCCGTCTTTCCCTCTGTGCGAGGCATAATTGGGCTTTCCAGCAAAGGGACTGGTTATGCCTGGGGGTGTTGGTGACTCTGACCCCCGAACCATGGCACTGGGATGGATCTCACCCTGTTTTCTTGCACTTACACCCTGTTTTGAGTTACACCGTGGTGCCCCAGAGGTGCCATCTCCCCCTGAGACCCCATGCATTTCCCAGCTCCTCTCCCCATCCTGCTACTCCCTGTGGGGGCTGCAGTCTCACTGGTGCCTCTTCCCACGGGACTGGGCTTGGCGGTGGCAATGGTGGGGGCCACCCCCATGGTGGGGATGGAGAGGAGGAAGGAGATGCCCAGTCTCCTGACCTCTAGGGCACGTCCTGGCACTGGAGAGTGAAACATGCCCAGGATTGAGCACTGATGCTCTGTCCCCCGCTGTGTCCCCTGCAGAAGTGGTGACCCTGGATCCAAACACGGCTCATCCACAGCTTGTCCTGTCAGAAGATTTGAGAAGTGTGAAATGTGGATCCGCACGCCAGAACCTGCCCGACACCCCTGAGAGATTTAGTTCTTGGCGCTGTGTGCTGGGCCAGGAGAGGTTCCCGGAGGGGAGGCACTGCTGGGAGGTGGAAGTGAAGGGGGAGGTGGGAGGTGATTCATGGTGGGGTGTTGGGGTGGCCAGAGAGTCTGTGGAGAGGAAGAGGAGAGGGGATCTGAGGCCTGAAGAAGGGATCTGGGCAGTTGAGGGGTATGAAGGGCAGTTCACGGCTATCACCTCTCCTCCCATCATCCTGTCCCTGTCCCCATTCCCCAGGAGGATCTTGGTCTGTCTGGACTGCACACAGGGGCTGGTGACTTTCCTCGATGCCGACACCAGGGACCGCTTTCCCACCAGGCTCTCCATGGGGAGACCCTGTGCCCCTGGTTTTGGGTGGAAACATGGAAAACCCAGCTGTGCCTCAGGGGCAGAACTCCCCAGACCCTCAGCCCCACTTCCATCCCCACCACAGCCTCCGGCAGACCCTGTCCTTCTCTAGAGACTCCCCACTCTCCTCTCCTGGACCGTGCAGGAGATGTCCCTCTTTGCCCTGTTCCAGCCCAGGGAGCAGAGGGGGAGTGAGGGTCAGGGGACAGTGGCTGCTGTGGGGTCCCTCCCGGTGCTGTGAGGCTCCGAGTAGGGGGAGAGGTGTCCTCATTTCAGTTTTGATGAAGTTTTCTTTCTAGTATGGGCTGCATTTTGGATTTAGTGTGAGAATGCCATTTATCACACGTATTTTTATATGTGGCTGAGAAATGTTCACATCAGTCCAAGGGCTTTTCCAGCTTCCCCTCGCAGCCGAGAGGGAGCACGGCCAGGATGAGGCAGCCAAAGGGATATTCCACCCCACAGACGTCCTGCTGGGGATAGAAATAGGGGCTGCCTGGGGGCTGGGACCCTCCATCACTGCTGGGGACAAGCTGGGCAATCAGTCCTCAGGTACTGAGGGTAACAGGTGGTGTATCCCTTTATTTTGTATATTTTTTTTACAATTAATAATGTTATTTTCCTCTCCTGTAACTGGTGGCTTAAACTGTTTACTTCATTCCAACCCACAAAGTGATTTCCCATCCTTTTCTCCCTCTTCTCCCCGCCCTACTGAGGGGGAGGCGGGAAGTGAGGGAGCCGTTGGCTGGGGTTAAACCATGCTGTGGGGCAAAGGACCTCTTGGACCATCATGGCCCTGCCTTGGTCCCTCTTGGAACCCCTTGAGCCCTCTTGGATCACTGGGGAACCTCTTGGAAGCCCCTTGGAAACCCTTAGAACCCCTTGAGCCTCCTTAGAACACCTTGGATCCCCTTGGAACTGTGTTGGAACACCCTTGTACACATTTGACTGCCTTAGTCCCCTTGGAACTTCTTGGATCCCCTGAGATCCCCCTCCAATCCTCTCAGATCCCCTGGAGCCCATTGCAACCCCTTGGATCCCCTGGGCTCTGCCTGGCATGTACTCACCAGAAGCATCGCTCTGTGCGCCGAATGACACTTTTCTGAAGAAAACTGCTTTTCCTCTACACAATTCCCAACCCCATCTTGTCCCTTCGTTCCTGGCTCCCCATAATCTCCCGGCTGTTGTGGGGCTGCAGAGACACTGCTGGCCTCCTCCCCCATGTCCAAAAATCACAACCAAGCTCCAATCGCAACTTCCTCACCACCAAATGCAGGTCTTTTTCCTTCCTCAGTTCTATTTTTTCCTACCAGAAACCCAGAAGAAGGGATTTAGGGTACATTTCAGGTTGAGGCCAAAATGGCCCATGATGGTGACAGGTGCTCTCCCCCCACCTCTCACTCCCAGGAGAGGAGGAAGAGAGAAAAAGAGATTCACAAGTTGAGCAGGAACTAAACTACTTCAATGAGATATGAAGAATGACATAAAATGGAAACTAATGAAATAGTTACAATTTCGACAAAACTGTATCAAGCTCCTAGGTTGATGTCACCGGCAGGCACTGGGGAAGTCTCAGACTGGACTCAGCGATGGGTGAGAACTGGATTCCAGCTCTGGGGTGAGGAAGACATGGATCGGGACCAAAGGCAGACGACCAGAGAGGGTCCTCCTCGGGCATCGGCCACTGGAGAAAGAGGTGACCCTTTGATCCCTCGGCTTTAATACTGAGTGTGGGGCAGATGGGATGGAACACCCCCTTGGTCAGTTTGGGGTCCCCCCATTCTGTCCCCCCCTTCCCCAGCTGAGGCCAAGCTGAGAAGCAGAATTACTAAATGGGAAGTTGGTTCTGTTTTACCTCAAACTGGGACAGAGGCTCACCCTGGTCCCCCTCCCCATGTCTGGGTATGACCCCAGGGACCCCCTGGAGCTGGGTATGACACCCCACTGGTACCCAGACCTTTGAGAGCTATGGGTACAGCTCCCCATGAACCTCCCCACACCCCTTACTTTGGGCATGGGCTCCTCATACATAAGGTGGGACATTGGGGACAGCAGGGCCCATGTCCGCCCCAGGCACCTGAGGTCCCCATGGTGACAGGGCACAGCTGGGGTGTCCTGACACTCAAAGCCCTCCCAACCCCATCTTGTCCCCTCGTTCCTGGCTCCCCACAAGCTCCCGCTGTTGTGGGGCTGCAGGGACACTGCTGGGCTCCTCTGCTATGTCCAAAAATCACAACCAAGCTCTCAGCTCTACATGATCTCTCCCCAAAAATCCTTATTATTCTTCATTTTCCATTCTTTTTCTCCTTTTTTTGGTTCCTGGGAACAAAGGGCTGATGAGTTTTCTTCCCAAATAGACAAATGTCCTGAAACACCAAGAAAAACCCCAAGAGATGGATGGAGCAGAACTGATGCAGGTGGAGAATTCATCATGGTCTGGTTGGGGGTTTGCTCCTTCCCTTGCGATAACGGACAGGAAAATCAGCTCTTTTTGAGGGGAAGAACCCTGCTTATTTATGGGTGCAAATCCTTGCCAAGGTCTCTGCCCCAGCACAGGCTGCCAGGAGATGCGCAGCCCTGGGAAAAGCCACCTGCACTGCCTCCCATCCAGGAACTGGGAGGGTGATGGGTTTCCTTTGGTGCTTTGCCCTTGGTTGTTTCTTTTATGACAGTGGACTTGTTGATGTGGATCATCTCTGAATGAAGAACCTGAGCTCACGGTGTGGGAGGTGGAGCCTTAAACCGCTCCCCAGAATTCTAGACCCTGGAACTGGGCAAAGGTTGGAGTTGGTGGGTACAGCTCCTACAGCTCGGGTGAGTGAATTTCCTTTCTGTGAGGGATTTAGAATATTGAACTAATTGAAAGTCTTTGGAAGGGATTTTGAGTAAATCTTGGGGAGGGCAGTAGGTCAGAGCAGGGGCTGAACTGGGAGCCATACGTGGTCCCATCCCAGGGGTTCCCTCCGACATCAGGTGTTTTGGTGGGATTTCTGGATCCCCACTGGGGGCAGGTGCAGCCCTTCTTCCCCATCCCCTCCATGGCAGCTGTAACCCCCCCCCCCCTTGCCCTCCCTCTGCTTCCCTTCCACCCTCTTCTCCAGCTCCGGACACAGATGGGGTTCTCCATGAGCCCATGGAGCCTCCTCAGTCCTTTCCTGACTCTCCACCTCCTCCAGCTGGGATCAGGTAGGGATGCTACAGGGCTGGGGGAGCTGAGTGTGCTCTGGGTGGCCGATGTGGGGCAGGGGAGGTGCTGTGGGGCAGGAGGAGCTCAGTCACACATTGCTTTCACATTCCCTAGGGCTTGTGATGGCAAAGATCCATTGTCCTGGGACATGTTCAGTCCC
>QJSC01007020.1:23210-74234 GCA_003697955.1 Calidris pygmaea | reverse complement strand
TATCCAGCCTGAACCTCCCCTGGCGTAACTTGAGGCCATTTCCTCTCGTCCTGTCGCCTGTGACTTGAGAGAAGAGACCAACCCCCACCTCTCTACACCCTCCTTTCAGGTAGTTGTAGAGAGCAATAAGGTCTCCCCTCAGCCTCCTCTTCTCCAGGCTGAATAACCCCAGCTCCCTCAGCCTCTCCTCATAAGACTTGTGCTCCAGACTCCTCACCATCTTTGTTGCCCTTCTCTGGACCCACTCCAGCACCTCGATGTCTTTTTTATGGTAGGGGGTCCAAAACTGGACACAGTGTTCGAGGTGAGGCCTCACCAGTGCCGAGTACAGGGGGATGATCACCTCTCGGGTCCTACTCACCACGCTGTTCCTGATACAGGCCAGGATGCTGTTGGCTTTCTTGGCCACCTGGGCACACTGCTGGCTCATGTTCAGCCAACAGCTGACCAACAAAATGCTGAGCATCATCTTCTTTTGTAAAACAATGTGGTCCTGAGCCTTTTCCTGCTGACTCATTTTCCTTAATATTCTGCTTGGAAACTGGTACCAATGCCTCTAGTCCTTGAGACCCTCATGGGAGAAGCTGACAGACCAAGTCTACTTGTCTCTCACAGCTATTACTACAGGTACCACTTCATTAAAAGTAGCCATTAATTCTGGACTGACAAAAACTGTGTCTTGATTCTGCTGGTCAGTCTTCATCTGTCAGCACCAGAAAATATCAGAGGTATGGAACGAGAAATGTCAGTGGGGCCAGCTGTACTACCTCATACTGTTGAGTCAGTCCCCTGGTATCTCATATCAGGGTGACATGTGAGCTAATAAATCTAGCTATTCTACATCAATAGAGCTAGAAAAAAAAATTGTAATACACAGATTTATCAAACCATGTACCTCACTCACTAGGACTGCAACTCTTACTGAGAGAACAGTGAATTACTCTACAAGTCAGCTACATGTCCTTGCAATGCCATGCAACTGCCTTGTCTCCATTGCTTCCCAGCTGTGAACAGGGAGAGCCTGATCTATGTTGTATGAGAAACTTCAGAGGAAAAGACATTACTGAAAACAGAATGCTCACCCACAGCTTCTGTATTTTTGTGCTGAAACAACTTATGGCTGAAAATCAAGGTAGAGTTCAAGCTGATTGACTTGATGGCTCTGCTATTACTAAATGATTCAGTAATTACAGAAAAGTTCTCACAGTTAGCTGCAACACAACCAACAGACTTTCTTTTTGAGCCATTATTTCATGTAGGTGGAAAAATATATATCCAACCAGCCTTGTGATTGCGAAAGCCATTCTCTCTATTGTAAAAAAGTCACAAAGAGCCTCCTACTACAGTTACACAGAGAAAGACGTAAGTGAGAATGATTAGATGTAGGGAAGGTCCCCTACTGTTCATGAATACATATCTTCCAACTCAGACATGGGTGACCAGTAACTGGTGCTGCCCCCAGTTCATGCCACCTCTCAAAACAAATCCATTTCTGTCCATCTAGTTTGGGTTGGAAGTAGATAACGACTTAATTGAACTCTCCTTATAAAATGAAGAAACTGAGCTGTGGGCTTTGTGGTTGCAATGTATGCATGATAACTGCCTGCTTTTCTGCCCTTCCCACCCTGCTTCTGCTGGTGGGAATGCTGGGCCGGGACACCGCTGTTTCTCAAACCTCCCATTCATTCACAATCAGTTGTATTGAGAAACTGCCACTCATCCTTGGCGGAAAAATAATGAAGCCAATCATTAGCACAATATGCCTGAGATTAGCTGAACAACTGGTGATTCTGGATGACTGGTGGTACAGCTGCTGCGGGCGCCCCAGCCTGCCCTGGGTATGTGCTGCCAGGCGAGGTGTGAGTTCAAGGCCCAGGTTCCGAAAAGAAAGACGGGGGAAGGAGATCTAGCTTGTGCTACAAGCAAGCTCACTCATGCAGTGCTTGAAAAAAAACACTGTTAAGCAGCAGCATAATTAGAAAGTTCTGTGAAATAAAAGAACTGGAGTGCAGTTTATAAACTATTCATCAGGGACACCCTCTTCAGGAGAAGATGGGTAAGAATGGCTACTGACCGAGGAAGGCTTTATGAGATATCTTGGCCACAAAATTAAAGGCTGCTTTCATGAGGAGATGTCAAGTTCTACCTGTAGTTATCAGCCTTTCCTTCTCCTGGGAAGAAGTAAAGAACTTTGCTCACCTTTTTGACATATGTGACGGAAATTCTTCCACCATAGTATTTCCCATGTTTTGTTTTAGTCTCTGTCTAAATGTTCTCCTTCTAAATATATATCCTTCTAAATAAATACGAAAGGATCATGTAGTCCACAGATTTCAGCATTACTAACCCAGCTATTGAAAGGCATATAACAGTGGAGAACAACCCAAGATTTAAAAAAAATAAATATATATTCCACTAGATATTGGCTGATTTTTGTTGTCATCTATGAACTCCTGGAGTTCAAAAAAGCAGAAGTTCAGATTCTCCTTCAATCACTTGACTTGAAGAACTAAGCTGTAAACAAAAACCAATGACAGTGACACTGAATCACAAGGGAATGCACCATTGGAGTTTGGATGTCCATGCTTTGTAGGAAAAATTTTGTCGATGCAAGGAAAAAAAAATAAATACAGAACTCAATATCAGAGAAATTGTTAAACTCTGTTTGGTTTAAAAAGTCCAGTAGGCACATCACTTTAGCAAACCAGAGACTCTGAAAGTCTCTTCACAGCTTTAAAAGTCTGGTGTACTCTGCCTGGCTGGTGCACAGGAATCAAGAGAAAAGGAGAGAATCGAGTGGAAAGCAAATTTTTTGCAGCTTGGTGGAATAAGGGAAAAAAGATATGTGACTGATCTGTATAGTCATTAGTCAAAAGTGAGGGGTAGAAAGAAATCTACATGAACCAAGAAATGTTAAAAAAAAAGGGTAAAAACTAACAGAAGTGCATGAAAAGAGCTCTGCATATGAAGCAAATCACAAGACAGACTAACTTTTGGCAAACTTGAAAGTCTAAATGTAAGATTCAACATAAAAAAAGGGGGAAATGCTGAAAAGTACAGAGATACTGCAGAAGTGATCTAAATCATCTTCATTCTGCTCGTGTCACCTATCTACAATGATTATCTATAAGGTAACTCTGGGAAAAGTCTGTCCTGTATTAAAAATTTCTGTGTAATGCTTAGTACCAGTGGGCATTAACCCCTGATGAGAGCATTTTTGCATTGTTAAAATGCACATAATAATTACATTAATATTTAGTAGAATACAAATAACTAATTACATTATAACTTTGCACATGGGAATGCAGGAGAGGCCACAACAGTCCGATTCTGCAAGTACGTGCATAAGCTTTATAATGCTAGTGGAGCGTAATTACCTTGCCAACTGAGACCTCTGTAACATTGCAATATTTCTTCAAAGGCATAGCTGGAAGGCACCAGTAAAGCTATTTGGAAAGGAAGCTATTTGGAGAGAGAGTGACAAATCATTTGTGTACTGTACTCTGGACAGTTAGTGGCATAGCCAGGATGATTTTTGCGGATCATGCTCTAAGTCTTATGCTTATTCCTTCCAAGTGGTCTTTGCACGCATACAAGCAAAATGCACATTCAGAACAAAAGGCCATCCTCTGAAAACCTTGTTCCTAGCAGGTCCATGAGGGAGCACCATCCCAGCCCCCAGAGTGGTGTTCAGATAAAAGCTCCCTGCCTTGTGCTGATCTGTTTGTTGCCACCGATATAAGAACTCCCCCAGACAATTCACAACTTGTCACTTCATGTCACTAGTCTGATATAACCGACTGTAAACTGCCATGGAAGAAAAAATAGGAAGAGGTTGTTCAGAGATTACAGAGAAGAGAAGTAAAGAGAAGTATGAGAAGTCAAACCGTCTCATAAATTAAGTGTTCAGTGGTGATAATTTTAAACCAACTTTGAAGATAAACCTTCGGGTTCATTCATCTCTTAAATCAGAAATATTACATTTTAAAAATGCTAACCCAAAATTACTGAAACAGTATTTCTGTGCCATAGAAATAAAAATTTTTTTCTTCTTATGATCAAGTTTCCTTACATTTCACTGATTTGATAGAGACTAATGTTATGTCTGTTGTGCTGGAGAATTATTTGCTAACATAGTATGTAAAAACCTGTCAAGAATCAAGCTTTTCTTTTTCAACCCCTCAAAGAATATAGTCAATCCACCACCAGGTCTGTATGTGCCAGGAATAAAAGATTTAAAGACAGGTTTTGCCAAGGTCCTTTTCAGTTCCATCATTCTTTTGTTGGCCCCCACACACTATTTCATGTGTCTCAGAGTTAACTTAGGAAATAGGTGAGACATCTGCTCCTAAGTGGCCTGTCAATTCGTGGTTTTACATGGGTGTAAATCATACAGGAAAAACTGTAACAGCCTTTGATATGCTTCTTCAAGGAGAGATTTGAATTACAGTATGTTACCAACTGTATTTTGTTGATGTTATCATTACTTGATGCTGATTTGGAAAAACAACAGTTCCAAAGTGTACCCTGGTGCATTAAATACCCTTCAAATTTTGGTAAGTGCAAAGAAGGAATTAGAAATCCCTGCTGTTAGTATATACCATTTAAAATAGAATTCAGTTTTGCAGTAGACTTGACCAAATAGGTCTTGAAAGAAGCACTTGTTCTGCTAAAGAACTTAGAATCAGGTTCCCTTTTTCGTTTGTTTTTTTTTTTTTTTTTTTTTTTTTTTTTTTTTTTTTGTTGTTTTGTTTGTTTTTTTGTTTAGTTTAGTTTTTTTTTTCTTTTTTTTTTTTTTTTAAGAAAAGACCTTTTTTAGAAAATTCCCATTTCAAATTACTTCACTGCTGTTTAATTTGTGTGAAATACAGACTTAATGAGAAATGGGAATTTCCTCCAAGAGATATTGGCTTGAGCTATACAATTAATACAAGCAAAGTACAAAGAAGTGGAATTTATCTATGTGAATAACTCGCATCCTGGGACCCATTAACACTTCTCTCAAGAATTGTTTTAGATAGATGGCTAGCAATTTCTGATGACCTATGCACTATTTTGTATTATCATTAGGAGGGCTATGGCTGACGTTCTGTCCTCCAGGGTTTTCAAATGAATCAGATGAGCATTCAAAAAATAGGGCAATAAAAGGCATAAATTATTTCAAAAGGATCAAGGGAATTAATTAAAAGAATAGATAGAGCCTTTTAAGAACTTGGGAGAATTTTTAGTTTATATGTTTCTCTGTCACATCAAGGGGAAACTTAAGCAGTATAATATTAGACATCTCAAAGTTATCAAGGACCCCTGTTACAGGCTATTAGTTGAGTTTGGTGCTGTCGTTATGGTGGTCCAGCTGTAGTAATTTTCAGATATTGATTTTCTTCATGGAAATCAACTGGTAGCTTGGGATAACGTATCTCTTTGTCCCCAGGTTTTCTGCTCCACGTAGCACCACAACAGGTGCAGAGCTTCCACTAACCTTCATCATCATCGGTGGGCATTGTATCTCTCAGGTTACTTTCTCATGCTGCTGCCAGTCACGGCGCACTTACCAGTTGGAAGTTACGTGCTGTGCTTCTGAGGTAGTCAAAGACTGATTTACTTTCAAATTATTTAATACGGGTTACAGAACACAGCTCAAACAGTGCTATCCACAGAAGGTCAGCATCTGCAAAACAATCCCCTTTATATGACGTTTATGCTAAAGTATGTTGTTTTTCTTAATTGTAGACATAGGGATTATGTTTGTAGATATTATATATGTAAACGTCTCTGTGTGGATTAAATATTTGGTGCAATAAAGCCTTTGGTTTCTGTGAGGGAGGTGTTCCATCTTCAAATATACATATTTGCAGACAGCAAGTGACTGATTGGCCACCTTCTTCCTCACCTCCATTAACCTGCAACTGGAAAAGATCGGTTTTGAACCATTCTGTGGAATTCTGTATGATCTCAGATAATTTTTATTTTTTGTAGTTTGATTATATTTTTAACTAACTGGTGCATGGAGTATCTGAAAGAAACATGTACTGTGACGGCAAATGTAAATTCAGAAATCTCTACCTAATTTTCAAGTTAGAAAAATGAAATATATACAGTAGATTTGATGCCTGCGCTTAACTGCTTCTGTATTGTAGAAACCATAGATAGTTTTGTAATAATTTTTATTTATTTCCCTGGTTTAAAAAAAAGGACTGCAAGTTATAGGAAGGGAATATACAAGCCCATTTGGCCGAATTTATTTATCATGGGGTATAAAAAAGGCAAAACACTCCTTCAGTCTGAGCTTATCATGGCTGCTCAGGAAAACACCTTCCAGATTCCTGCTGAACCCACTGCTGAGACCTCCTGAGAGGTGTGATGGATGTATTCCTCACCCCATTCCTGAGAACAGACTGGGAGGCACCTTCGCAGCCAGCTGTGGTGCACGGGGAAAGCCGACTTCTTCTGGAAGTTGAAAACCCAGGGCACTGGACATTGGTGGTGGCCCCAGGGACAGGATGGGGAAGGATGCTGTCTGCCCCTTGGGGGACACTTCATCACGGCCCCCATCCTGATGGTTCCCCTGTCAGGTCACGAGGTGGCAGTATTTAGTTTCCACACTTCTGCTCTAGATATAATTGACATCACTTTCCCTTTTCCCAATTTTTTTTTTCTTATTTTTTTTTTTTCCAGCAGGCATTTCTGCAGTGTGGTTCTGAGCAGTTCCCTCTGTTTACTGTGGCCTTCAGCACTTGGACTTCAGCATGTCTGATCTATGTCTGAGACCACCCAAAAGTGAGCAGTGGGGACTGCAAGATGAGTTTAAATTTTTTATTTTGTTGCATTCATATCTGATCACTACAGCTATATGTATGGTGTTAGATGCACCAGGTGAGGTGTGACCCCTAACTTGGGGCGATGGGTTTATTCGTCGGTCTGTTTAGTCTTTCAGGACTATCCCTTTGCTCAAGAGAGTCTGGATCAGGAGGATGTGGACCCAGAGCCTGTAACACAGGGTAGCTCCTGTTGGTGGTGGAAATGGACTTAACACAACAGAAGGCTCAAGCCTGGGAAGGTTTAAGGTGCAAAATGTTTCCTACATGTAAGCTTGGGTGAACTTGATAACTGGAATGGTAGGATGTGGGTATGAAAAATGCAGAATGCATCCAAAATGCAAGATTGCCCGTAATCAGGAATTAATTGTAGAAGTATACTTGATAAGCTGGGGTTTTATTCACTGAAAGCAAGGGAAAACATGGCTAACCTCAGTGGATTCAATCATGACAGAATTACTGAGATTTGACTTTACTATGAGAAAAATAGATGTGAAGCGTTAGGCAAGTGATTGCTAGAAAGAGACGTATTAACATTCCTGCACAAGGCCATGGTGCTAAATCTCACCGGGAACCTCGGAGACCGTTCTAGTCAGGGAAACTTGGGAAGGTTGGGCTCAAACTGCATAAGTGCATCAGGTATACGGAGATGATCTAGGGAGCAACCCAAAAAGTGTGACTTTTCCATTCTCTTGCATTAAGGTAGGGAGAAAGTCTGATTGCTATCTATACGTATGTCATGCTAGAGACAAAGTAGAACTGCGATCAGAGCAGTGGGCCTTCCAAACGGAGCAGAAAGAGAACACAACTGCCTCGAAGGTGATCTTTAAACTTTTTAATTTTGAAAAAGGTACTATGATAGAAATAGTTCTTGATGACTTCTAGGAAGGCTCCATCCTGTTCTATTGTTTCTAGGAACACATTTCAGTCACTTATCACAAGTGCTTGAAAGTGTCTATCTGATGTATTGATGAACTAGCTCAACATTAATAATTTTTTTCAGATAATGATGTTAGAAAATTAGGTTTTTAATGATGTCCAGTTTACATATATAAAAAAGAAATGTTCAAATCAAGGAAATATTATTTTTAAATCAAGCTGGGAATGTTAGCATTTCACAAGCAACAGGCAAATCACAGTTGTGATGACATCTCATTTTTTAGCACCATTTTTCTTGGATTTCAGCAATTCAAAAGATAGTATATGCCAAATCCTGTAGTCTGCATGTAGATGAATAGCTGGTGTTTGACTGTCATTCAGGAACCTCTGAAAAAAGCTTGACGGCTTCTGAAAATTATGTTTGTTCTGAGATGCTGTTGCACAGGAGTGGCTTGTGCAAATTTCCATAAGGTAACAGTCATGGTGACCTTTGAAGATTTATTCTTTTTTGCATTTGTTACTGAAACTAACATTCTAAAAGCAGAATGTTGGCTATTTTTTGCAGAAGGCTTTGGAACCCATTTGGTTTTCATTAATCCTATTGGCATTAGTAATTAATTCAGAGGACTTCATGAATGAATAAGAATGAGAAGAAGCAAAAGAAGATATAAGATGTAAGGCAGATAGATGGGAGAGACCTAACATGGGCACATTCCTGACTGAATAAATGCATATTTATTGTGCATTGGAATAGTCTTAATGTAACTATACATTCCACATTCAGAGCTTTCTTAAAGAGAAATTATCCAGTACCATTGAATTTAAATGAAGCACTATCTATTCAGCTAAATATGGTGGTTTTTTCTATATTTCAGCCTATTTGGCTTTTACAAATGTTTACCAAAACACAATGATTTTGATATTGCAAGAAGGTATTAGTCTTACGTCTCAGTCTAATATGTAAAAAAAAGTCTACTTGCCCAACACCCTAAGGAAGTCTTCCTTTAACTATAAAGCAACCTAGAAATATAGAAACTCTGTTTATGCATTTATGTGACATTAATATTGTAAAAAGTAAGAAATTAAAAATAGGAGCTGATTTGAGAAACACAGGTCAAGAGTAAAGGCCTAGAATTGTAGGCTAGGATCTGGGTGAAAATTCATGATAGTTTGATTTTCTTTGTTCTCTAGGGATTTGCAATTTTTCTTTCTATTTAAGAAAACCTCAAAACAACAACAAAATTCCAATTGGAACGGGAGCATCACAAAAAATATACCAATAAAATTGCACAAATGCTTCTCCCTGTGGCCTTGTCAGAAGAATTGCAAGGCCTAATGTACGAATGGAAGGGACAGAATATGACAAACTTCTCAAAAGGCTGAACATAATTCTTCTCCAGGCTGACTGATGTTGGTAAAATAGTGTATAATTCCAGACGATTCCATCATAGCATTAGTCATGGATTCAATAAATCCCTATTAAGACAATTTTCTAGACAATTCAGTGATGTCAAATGCTGAAAAAAATTAACCTTTAGGGACTTTTTAGTTCTTTCCCATACACAAAGCTACTATTAAAATAGTATTAAAATAGTTTCCTGACTTAGGCAAGTCTTAAAGCAAGTTGTCTGATGGGATATTCCATGGTTTTAGTGATTTCAACCACTTTGCAATGACCTAACCCATTTTCCCCCAGTCAGCTTTCGTATGAAGAGTAACTGTTCTCTAGCCTCAGCCAATGCTACTCATATAAAGAAAAAAGAACCAACACCACCAAGAAATGCTGAGAGACACAACCTTAATATTTTTCTATTTCAGTACGTACACTGACATAAATTCTTGCAGTCTTATGGTGCTTGCAAACAAGAATCTGGAGAAAAAACAATACATATTTACTGGCTTGCAATTTTTCAGGAAAGTCTCATTAATGACTCTGCCCTGCTAAATAAGGGATTTTTTTCTTTGCTTTATACAAGTCTTCAGAAAAATGGAAGCTGAAGTCAGAAGGGGGAGAGGATCATGGCCTTTTTTTCAGAAAGAATGAATGAAACTCCTGCATTGTTTTTTACTCAGGACGTCTTCAGCTTTTCAATTTGCAACCAAGATTACCAAGTGTACAAGTGTTTAATTTCCTGTAACATCAGTCGTAAGTCATTGTTACATCTTCCCAAGTTTAATTTATCCAAATAATGAGCAGAGATTTCTACAGGCTGCATTGTACAATGTGTGCTCATTTGTAGTAGTTTTCACATCCAATCAGCCACTTAACTGGCATCTGAAAAAAATAATGCTTGAACATCCTATTAAATGAAGGCATAAGCATTTGGTTTTTATGTGTCTTCCCATGGTTATGTTTAGCACCTTCATTTAGACAATTTTATAACTTTTAATTTTTTTATGCTGTCGCTAAACAGTGCCCAAACATTTAAGGTGCCCAATAAAAAGTAGCTATAAATCCCGTGCTAGGAAAGTAACAGCTCCTTGTTAAGTTCTTCAGTCAGTTTCTGAGGCCTCAGGAACAAAAAATAATTTTTATCTACAGTTCTTACCTGCAGAATCAAGTCAAACAGAACTGACCACAACTACAAAAATGGGCCTTATCGCCAGTCCTTCTGCTCCCAACAAATCACAGCCGATAAACAACTTCAATATGATCCTCAAGATTTGCTCTGACAAAACTCTCCTGTTCTACTTTATCAAGAATAAGATGAAAGAGGGTGTGTCCCTAACAGCATGGGTCTGCCACTTTTGATCCTATAAAGACCTTGTTTTCATACTGCTTTTTGAACAACAACATTTTGGATGGTTTGTGTTCAATAACAGGAACGGCTTCAAGATCTGATTCCAGCGGTACAAACTCAAAATGGCTTCCTTAACCTTGCTGACCTGAATTCCTCTGAAACACAGGAAAATCATCTGCCTTTCCCAGTCACTAAGGGTAAAGTGCAACTTCTGGCTGGTATTTTGGGTACTATATAACTTTAGGCCTGTGTTTCCACAGAGCATAATAGAAAAACCAGTAAAGAACGTCCAGAATATCCATATGTTTCCATGATTTTAAAGAATAGTCATAGGGTCAACAGATAGTGGGAATAAAAAAGATGGCTACAGAATCATTCACGTACACATTCCCTTCTGATCTCCTAAAACTTCTGCCTCATTCTAATACTGACATCGTGTTTCCCCCTAATCTGACAGGTGAACCACAGTTTTCAGGTGTACCAGAGAGACTCCTGCAGATGTTGGCATCTCTAGAGACTTCTAAAAATAAACTTTGAAATGGAGTGTCTGGGAAGAGCGTTTGAATGATAGATGTATCTCTTGCAGAGATGCTCAGAAGGATGACCCCAGCTAGCTGTTGTGGCTACACAAAGTTTCTTCTTGAGCTATGTGGGACTCGTGGCTGGGAGCTAACACCCCAGCTCTTTCCTTATTGCTATCTTAATTGTCTTGAGCTTTAAGCTTAAGTTTTTTGTAAGCAGTCTTAGAGGTTCCATATATTGTGGGGGATTTGGGAGGACCCTTCCCCACCAACACAGACGTACAAATACCCCATATCAGATTACTGAAAAAAAATCAAATATACGTTGAGACCCATCCAGCTGACTAGAATTTTCCTGACCTTTGTTATGCTCCTATAGCTAAAGAAAGGCAAATCTGCTGTGCCAGAGCTGAACTCTCTCTTCTTTGGAGGAGCACTATCTTATTTCCTAAAGTGAGGG
Organism: Calidris pygmaea; assembly: GCA_003697955.1. Taxonomy (NCBI): domain Eukaryota; kingdom Metazoa; phylum Chordata; class Aves; order Charadriiformes; family Scolopacidae; genus Calidris; species Calidris pygmaea. Next base: position 62,818 of record QJSC01007020.1, on the reverse strand, counting down.
AACCTGTCGTTCCTCAACGTTGCCAGAACTTTTATTTCCTTCTGGAGAAGCTGGAGCCTTGATGCTTACTCTTTCACCCAATATTCATTCTTTGCTTCAGTAGCATGCTCCCTCAACCAGCTTCTCCACTGAAAGAACAGGCTTGTTGTGTAAACTGCAGGGCACTGTAGGAACTGTCTTCATAAGAAGACTAGAAAAGCCAGCTGGAATGGGTACAAGCTCCAGCATTCTTCTGCAGTAACTTCTCTTTGAAATCGTAAAGAGAGGTGAACTCTTTCACTATTTCACAACCAGTGGTCATTAGAGGAAGAGGTTCCTTGCAAGTTGTCTTCACAATAGAAAATATGACTATTCTTACAGTCATTCCCCAACTCCTTCAGCGCAAATGGCCCAGCTTGCAAAGTAAGCGTATGTTTAGCTTAAGCTATAGTTTCAATAAATTAAAAAAATTCCCGACCAGCTTTGGATACTTTTCAATTTTCAAATGTAGACATTTTAAAGAAGAGAAGATAGGGGTTCATATTTATAGAAACAAAAGAGTGGCTGTTGCAGGAAGATAAGAATTTTTATTAAAAATATTTTCCTGTTTAAATGTTGAAAAAACACTGCAGGTAAGAGTAAGTAAGTGTTTTGTATTATTACGATGTAAATGTTATTTGTTGTAAGAGTAACTAACTATTTCAGAGTTGAAATCTTAAGGTACAGACAGTAGTGTTTTTATTAGTTCTCCCTGGATGAGTCATTCCCCAAAGCTCTCAATAGCAATTCCTAGAAGTCTTAACACCAGTGTCTTAAGATTTTGCCTCAAGCGGTCTACTGAAATTGCCTACCCTTTCATTATTTCGATCAGATACAGTTTTCTTAAGTGCATTGTTGAGTACCTCAACTTGGTTATCCACTTTTGGCCCAATGTTACTGGCCTTCCAGTGTGATGATAATCTGTTTTCCTTTCTGTCTAAGCTTTTCATCTTTCAATACATTTTCAGATCAGATTTGGAATTCTAAAGCTATCATTGCTGACAGACATTCATCCAACTATTTCCAAATGCATTACATTTTATGAAAAAGATTGGCATAAATACTCTTTGCTATAACAAAATGTGAAGGAAGGAAACAGAGTTTTAATTTCCAAGACTCAATTGCTGGCTCAGGCTTCCGCTGCCTTATACAATTCAGAGGAAACCCTTTAATTAAAGTAAAATTATATTCTGTGTTCATTTTTTTTCTGTCTGCCTGTTGATTTGCTTGACAGGTTCCTTTCTTTGTCTATGTACCTTCCAGGCTAAAAGTTTTTAAAAATGTTTATTTAAAAGTAATCAAACCCAATTTCGAACAAGATACGGCAAAGTTTTCTAATGCTTTCCCACTGCACGTTTTGAGTTCCTTCAAGTCTACAAAATTTCAATATTTTTGACTAATATTTTCTGTTTAGAACTCTGCTTCGAACTGGTTACTTCAGGAGAAGTTTGACGTGAGAGAATGACAATCAAAATAGATCCATTTATGAGAGGAAGGTGGAAATGTTAGGACCTAGTATTTGAATATTCCTGTGTGCTGGCATTGCAGCTTTCTGTTTGGCAAGGACTTTCTCTTCATGTCAGGAATGTATTTTTGCTATCCCTAAATTTTGTCAGGTTTTAGATCCTTGGGAAAAAATTACTATCAGGAGAAGCACAGTAGAGAGTTTTGGTGATTTTTAGTGGATAATTTCCCCTCCTGTGATTTTCTCTGTATCGAACACGCTCCATGCAGGGGAGTGAATGGATTTTATTTTACAATTGCAAGTATAAGCGGCTCTACTCTTTCTATTACTTCAGTAACAAAGTGAACTACTAACTTCACTTCACTAACAACTCCACATTTTAAGAAAGGGTGGATCAGCCCACACCCAGAAAAGGACAGCAAAACGCAGGAAGCAAAAAAAAATGAAGCTTGTCTATGGTAGAATAGACAAGACTAAGGCAAGACATTAGAGTAAGACAAAAGAGTTTTAAAACTAAGAAGGAAGACTGAAGCTAGATATTAAATAGTTCTTTCTAACAACGTAGCCAGGCAATGGAATATGCTACTTAAGAAAGCTGTAGAATTCTTATCATTGAAAGTTTTTCCAGAACAGCAAAGATAAACATTATCTTCAGTGGTTAAGGCATGCCTGTTCCTGTCTTGAAGCAGATGTTGGCTTTAGAAGGTTCCTTCCAAGCTTACATTTCTATAAACATGAATGCGATCATAAACATTCAAAGCAAGACATATGATATGTGCAGTTTTCACCTTTTCAACTCACCTTTTCAACCTGCACCTGACAAGGATGGAAAATAGAGAAGACAAACTCTACAGTGGTTATGAACTGAGGCTTGTCTTCATTGCAAAAGCAAGCATAAATTAGCTCCTTCAAGGCAACCTCCTTCCAGAGAGAGAAGGGGGACAGTGGCCATGGTGCACTAGACAGTGGCCAACAGCACTAGAGCAGTAGAAGGTGGCTTCTTAATAAGGTAATTGCATAAGCAGCTGAAAAGCTGCACATGCATCTCTTGTTTTGCAATGTTGTAACTTGAGCTACATTATCTCTCTTTCATTACCTCTTCAGGTGTCAGCAGCACTTTAGTTTAAAGCCCCTTTCACCAAATGGCCATCAAGCTCAGTATTAAAGCACCATTTAATTCAAGCTACAAATGCTTACAGCTAGAAATACACTTGAATATGAAGAAGATCTGAATTATAGTTTGGACAATGATCTTTGACATTTAGCGGTGCAAACTATACTGTGACACTGTTAAGGAGCTACTCTCAACATCTGCATATACAGTTGTCTGGATAATAGTTACTAGACCTTCCTCAATGTGGCAAAAAGGAACGTGAATCAAGACATCAGGAGTTTTAGTTCACAGACTGCTGTCTTATAGTTCTCCCTAAATTTAGTAAAAGGAATGCTGGAGACATAGGGACTTCAATGTCCTTCCCATCTGCATAAAAATTTGCTTACTCTTAGTATAAACCTGTTGTTCAAGCAACAGTTCAAATTTTGTCACTAAACTGATTTGTATCTATATGTGACAGACCTAGTTTGGATCACCTGACAGAGTGTCAACAGTGCAATGAATGCAAATTCTGAGTGGCAAATTCCACAAGGAAAATGGTCAGTAAATACAATATCATGTCTTTCCTTTCAATTTACAGAGTCATCTTGAGGAACACCTTCACATTACTCAGGTTAATATCGAATGTGTATGCTTGGCAGCCCTCAAGAGTAGGGCATTGATTATTCTAATTATTGATGTTAGTTAGCAAGTGAGTATATTTTGCATTTTAAGTGTTTCTTGGTGCTCTGCTTTCTATGCATGCAATACAACAGCAGCCTTATTTTAACAGCAGCTTCTGGTTGCCAGTAATAAGCTGTTATTGCTATTTCAGCCCTACTTATCTATATTTCCTGTATTTTTGACTCAATAAGAAGAAATTATAAGTGCAGAGAACCTTTTTACCCTATTAAAGGTGGGGAAAAGGACAGAAATTAGAAGAACATCCACACCAAAAGAAAATGGGACATAGCAAAACACGAACAACTGTAACAGTTCTTGTCTGCTTTCCCAAGTTTGCAACCTGTCCCAATTAATGGAATAATCATAAAAATGTTCATAAGACTGGGAAAGAAACTACAAAATGACAGATCTCAGAGAGAGAGCATTACTTAGACACAAATAGGTGCAAGTCTTATAAACTAAATGTTAGCAAACAGAATTTACCCAGGGCATAAGGTCCAATGAATGGTCTCAAGCAATGCTTATTTGGCCAGTAAACAATTTAGAAAAGGCAACTGCAAAGGAAAAAGACAGCAGGACTAAGTAAGTCAATAGTGCTTTTGATGTATCTCCTTTTCCCATTCATGAAGCAGAAACTCATCAAGTGAAATGGTGTTCATTTTGGTGTGGATTGAATTTCTTCCATCGCACATTTCTGTATCTGCTTTGCAAAGGCAAAGTGAGATGCAGAGGAAACTTCTGTCTTTCAAATACAGACAAAGGGATTTGGGTTTCCTGACTTCTACAGTTCTGTCTAGTCAGTATGACTTTGAGACCATCCAGAATATCTCCTTATCAAACTGTGGGATTTGCGGACAGACACTGCACACTGCCTTAATCCAAGTAAGAAGGAATTGGCAGTTATGCGTAATGACAAAGTGAAACAAAAAAAAAAGATAAATTTTTGGCTATATTGGCAGGAAGAGATATAAATTATTCTAAGTATCTTATGATTTTGGTGATGTCCTCTGCATAGGTAAGGCTAGAAGACAGGCTACATGCCTATGGAGCAATAAGATTGGTAGAGTCTGGTAACGCCATAGACATGCAGTGATGCCCAGAAAGGAAATTGGTCAAATAAAATAACTAGAAGAGAGAAAGTTACAAAATATTCTTCTCTCACTGCTGTTATGACCGTTTGCATTGAGTGCCTGTTGATCATTTAAATAGAAGCCACATCTTTCTCTCCTATTTTCTCACAGAAACTATACGAGGATGTGTCAGGAGCATATTTTTCATTTCCTATTAAAGTGACTTACAAAGACATACAAGGTAAAAATGGTGGTGAAAGTCGGATTTACACCCTTTAACTGGAGATTATCAAAACAAGAATGAGCCTCAGTACTTCTTTTTGTTTAAGTGGAAAGTGGAAGAGCTGAATATTATCCCAGCAGTACTACTGTTATTTCACTTATCTATTTTATCTTGGATTATCTTGTAAGACCACTTTCATCTGTCCTTCCTCATATTTCTGATAAATGTCCACTGCTGAGGAGTGTAGCCTATGCCAAGGCTATGCTCAGAGGAGTGAGACCTTGACTACTTCTGCCCAACTTTATCTGACTAAAATAATCTGATATGACCTGGAAAAGAGAAATGATAGGAGAACTTTGTTAGGTAAATGCTGATAACTTCACATTCTTGTAATATATTTGCAGTTAAAGATCAGAGGATGAAAAAAATCCTGGTTGAAAGGAGGAAGGCAGACAGATTGGCCTGGGGCTACATCATCAGCAAAGCCATTGGCAGCATATGCCAACAATCTACTATATCAAATAAGAAATAGCTAAGACAGTAGGTCATGGTTGGTGGGAAAAATCTCCATCAACTCCTACACTGTGTGGAAGGCTAAGGGAGGTGGAAGTGCTTTACGAAGGGGCTGGGTGGCCAGTGAGGACCTGTCCAGTCAAGGAGTGAGAGTGAGTGTCCCGGTCCTGGTCTGAACTGGCCCAGAGGGGCAGGGCATATGTGTGTCACAAGAGGGAAATCTTAGAGTAGAAACCACTATCCACCCACTATGCCCATCCTGCTGAGCAAACAAATTCTAGATTATATGTCACTGAGGGTGTAGGTCAGTCCTTGTGACCACCCCACCTAAATTCCCCTGCGACAACTGAGGAAACAGCTGCAGCAAGTGAAGAGGCTTTTACTGGCTGTTCATTACAGCCATTTTTGGGGAGGCTATTGACCCATTGGAGAGCAGGCAGACTGGGACACATGCCCATGCCACAGCCACACACACTGATGTTCTGGTGTCTTAATTCAAAATCACTTCTTAATCAGTGATGCAAGCTAATATGCTGATTTGTGAGCTGGAGTTTGGAGCTGAAGCACCACAGCTAGATTTGTCAGAGTGAACTGTCCATATAATCTGTGCTATTTTATGCCCTGATCCAGTATTTTGAAAGGACTGCACTTTAAAGGAAGCCTTTCAGAAGCCCTAGATGCTCTGCTCAAAAATTGCTTCATAAAAAAAAAAAGGTGAAATTTTGATCGATTATTTCAGAAAAAATTCTCTCCTGAAACCTCAGATTTTCCCTGAGATAAAAAACCAAAAGGAATATTTTCTGACCAAGCCTGTTCATTTATGTGTAGGGCATTTGTAGCATTATCTTGCAAAGCACTTTAACTAATTATTTTAAGTGTTGAAATATGTCTTCCAATCTAGTTTAAAGAAGAAAAGTTAAAAAAAAAAACACCAAAAAAACCCAAAACCAAAACCAAACCCTGCTCTTTTAAAATGACACAGAAGACCTTTATGGAGGCAATGCAACCCTAACTGGCCATCTAGATGTTCCAAGCTGATTAAGAGCTCCCTCAGTCCTGACGGACATTTATTGATATTTGAGGACTCTCTTTCAGTGAAAAAGCATCCTCCGTTGCCTCCCTGCTTTCTGCAGCTTGTCAATCTCAGGTGAAAATGAACATGTTAATTGACTGCCTTGTTAATTTATTAACGAGTAATGACAGAAAGAGCAGTGCTGAATGCTCATAAAATTCGTCTTTCAGTGAAGAACTATCCATGTTTTAAGAGAATACTTTTAACTACCTTTCATTACTAATTTACTCATCATCGTACATTATACTTAAAGATCAACAGCACCCAGCAAACTGCTGCATTATTATGGAGGTGAATGTATTGAAGAGGAAAGAATTACATGTACCAGACAACAGTTGGGGCTTTCATCTGTATTGTATTACAAGGAGAGGTGAAACTGCATTAGCATTTGAAAGTAGGATGCAGAATAATTATATTCAATTAACTAAGGACTCCTTGGGCAGCAGCCCAACAGAGAACTGTACATGACAAGACCAAGCAGAAGGGAAGGAGGTAAACTGGTTTGAATTCTGTACTCCCCAAGTGCTAATAAATACAAGTACTGCATCGTGGCTGTTAAATATGCAGCTATGGGAAGTGAATAGCTGGTTTAATCCCAGTAGAAGCGGCATTGTTTACTACTTTACAATAGTTCTGTAAACCTCATTGAGGCATGCGGGTAGTATTTGGCTTTGTCTGCAAGGAGTGCTGTCCAAAATACACAGACATTTCTAAATACATGTTTCTATACTTTGCATTCCACCTTACTCAGAAGGAAAAGGAGTCTGCATTCTTCATTAGGTATTTATGCTTCCTTAAATCTGCAGTAACAGCAACAAATCCTCTTACTGACAAGTATATTCCACAATAAGCAGGACAATCATGTCTTCCAGAGGATTTCACTTAACTGGAAGTAAAGCAAATGGTGTCAATCTCTGAATCGGGCAATAAACAGGGGAGATGTATTCCTATACACAATATAGAAAGTGAACCCACAGAAAGGTAAGTGGCTGCTTTCAAGGCACTGCCAGAAAGTGCCCAACCAAAACAGAGTCAGTATTTTCATTAGAATTGCTTTCTCCTCTCTATTCCAAAGAAGAGTAGAATTTCTCCCCAGATGCCATGACATTCACTGGGGCACATGCAGATATGGAGTCTTCTGCCAGTGGAAAACCTTAGCTGGCTAATGAATAGAAGACCGTTGTTGCAGCTAGTCAAATGAGAGCTGGAAGCACGTAGCTTCTGTAGGATTACATCCTTAAAGATTACCTCTTTATTAAAAATATTAGCATGCCTTAAAATGCATTGATTTTTGTGAAACTTTACAACAGCTCATGTAAAGACGCATTCTAGTGAAACATTTCTGGATGGTCTTACTGGTCTTCTTCCATACCCCTCCTTTTTTAAGTAGGTTGTTTAAAAGGTGATGTGTCTGGGTTAGACCATCTCTTTCTCAGTTGGTCGGCTTGTGTTTTTATCTGCAATAATGACATGGGGGGTGTCCTTCCTAGCTAATGCACTTTATATGAGCTCATTGATATCACTACTCTCCATTTATTTATATCATGACTGTGTTCATATAGAGGGATGGTGATTAGCAGAGGAATTGTAACTGTTACAGTTTTGGCAGTGGCATTTTGCACTTTTACTTCCTCCCTGGTTCTTATGTCTCAAATACAGGCAGCTTTTTGTGTGTCCTAGTTTAGATGCCAAGGCTGATGGATAGAATTTCCTGCAAGAAGTTAATCTGCATGGTCTTCTCAGTATTTGGTTACCTTAGGAGATCATTAGGGTTCCTGCAAAGATTTTGGCATGCTATCAACTGTTACTATAAATCTAGCTGCAGCCCGGCAGAAGAAGACTGCTGAAAACCCCATGTGAAGACAATCTTCTTTGCAAATACTTAGTGTTATTATAAATAAGTTTTATTCTGCAGTTTTATCTCAGACAACTACTTTGTGTGCCAGTAAATAGTTTGTAATATTTTCCTTTCATGAAAACATTTCGGGGAAAAAAAAAAAAAAGGAAAAATAGGCTTATGTCTGTTAGTTCTTCCTTAAAAATGCAAATTGTAGGCTTGAAGGTGTTCTCTCAAAAGATTCCTTTTTCTTCATACATTGATGATTTATGCAATATAAGAATAGGTGGTGACAGAAGAACTGAAGTAATGGATTTGAAAGAAAGAAATGACTGAAAGATGGGCAGCCAAGAACTAACTGATTTTTTTTATCAGACATTTGAATGCTTTGTTAATAACTGTTTATCCCAAAGCTTGAATTGTCACCCGGGTGCAAAGATGGCTTTGGCAACATTTCAGCAATGCCCTTCAAGTCAGATCTCAAAGACACCTCTTTGAAAATTTTGACAAGTCCAGCAGAATCAAGGAGGAGAAAATCTGAATTCATTTTATCACTAGAAACACCCATACGTGGAGGGAGGGGGGTGGGGATGGGGTGTGTGTGTGTGGGAAACAAACCCCTAAAGTTTCCAGAAGGCTAATTCACTAAACCTTAGGCATGTTTAGGAGAGAAGGGAAGAACTTCAGAAAGATCTTTAGGAAAAGTAAAGGAGAGAAATACACCAACTTCTTAAATATACCACATTAATCTCCACACCTTCTTGGACTTAACTTGTATAATTTGCATAACAATACTATCTGAGTGTTATCTGCAATTGGATTTTAATATGTTGTCTAACCTATGTTAATGATATTTTTATTACTGGTATCCATGAGAACTAGAAGGGAAAAGAATTTTGAAGAGGATTTTTACATGACTGATTTTTTGCTCTCTATTAATTCTTTCTGCGGCAGTTTCAATTAAGATTTTTTTTTTTTTCAAAGGAATTATTCAGGTGATCCAAAAGTCCACAGGAACATTCTATTTAGCTTCAAAGGACTTTTGAGGATGCTTAGTAAGAACAACAATTAATGTCTCTTTAAGTAACATAATACCATATGCCTGTACGATTTCTTGGTCTGTTTTCTGTGTTCAGCAAATTCTGCAAAACCTGTGGCTCTGAATTGCTATTGCCATAGGGAATGAAACTTCCTCTTTAAGAGAGAGAGACCTCTGACTTTTCAAGTGAGCTGCATTGCTAAATCAGGCTGTCCGTTGTCTTTGCAGGGTATCCAAAGTGACATCTTCCTTGGCTTCAAGTCAGGAATCTTATCTGAAAAGTGCATGGCCAAACAAGTGTATTTTTTACTGAGGCAGCCCTCATAGAAACTAAGGGAAGTCTGCGATTGCTGTGACTTTCTGGAGAAGAAAAATGGAAGTCACACTTCACTCCTACCTGGAAAGCTCTCCTTCTGAAATGAGGAATCTACTGACTTTAATTGCAAATGTGTTCTGCTAAATTTGGGAAGAATCAGCATCACACATGTACCTAAATTGCTGGAGATTGCAGGTGGTAGCACTAAAGTTAGATAGGAAGTTATCCACTGTAAGGAAGGTACACGATCTCTTCCTGAAAGTGAGCTTCTAATGTATGGGAAAAAAGTTTCCCAAGTCTCACATCTCAGTCCAAATTTAGAACAAGACTTCTTCTGAAATTAAATTTTGGCATTTTTCTAGTGAGCATTCCCCTTCTAGACCAGACCATGACAGTAACATTTATAAAAGGCAGTTGTTGATTTTTGATCAAATACTTTCTAAAGTCAGCTTTTCCTTTGTCTTTCCAAACGAACTTTCCAAATTTAATTTTCACCTCTCTCTTTAAAAAACCCATTACTGATGAATAAATGCCTATATATTAATACTCCCTTACCATTCTCATCCACAAATACATGCTTTGCTCCCCAGTAAGCTAGTTGCTGTAAATCCCAAGAACAATGAAGTTTGTACTCCCCAGAAGAGCTGTGCAGCTTGCCCTCCTTTTATGGCTCCTTTCCATGGAAATCATGTCAGCCAAGTGAAGCAACCTGGAATCATGTCAGTGCATACAGCAAGTCTGAAAGCTGTTTATAAATTAGTGTCCTGTAGTGAATGTTTTCACTTTACCATATGTTCCTGCTGAGTAAAGTTTTGGGAGGTATTTCTTTTTTTAAAAAAAATCCTAATGTGCAAAGGGTCTTTGTGTGTAGTGTTTTAAAGATAACCAAATTTATAAATATTGTTACTTACTGTAGTAGTATGGTTGTTTATTCCTTTATACGACACCTTAATTTGCATCAGTGCTTAGCATGTCTTTGACAAGCCCAAAGGAAACAATTATATTTTTTTCCTTTAAACTTCACAGGAGCGAGAGGTGGTATCTAGTTTATGTAGAAAAGCCTTTTTTTTTTCATGTTTTATTCTAACAGTCTTGTAGATCTTTTATATCTGATGGGAAAGGATAAAATAATAAACCATTTGTGGTAGATGTAATTCATATTGCTTGGAGTGCTCTTGGAAGAATCTCAGGTAAAATTGAGAGGAGGGTGTGAGTTAGAAGCAGGTACAGTAGATGAAAAGAATTTAACTAGTGCAATGACGCCTTTTAGTGCTGTTTCCAGAGGAAATATTGTCTCCTATTACCTGGCCTTGGAAAGAGTTTTCCAAGACCAGCTTAAAATCTTCTAAGGCAGGTGAGATCATCCCAGGCTTTTCAACCTGTGGACAAGAGTGTAGTCTCAGATTTTTTGCAATGTATACAGTAGCTGTTATTTGTTCTATAGAAATTCAATATATGCAGTTCACATTTTGTACGTGTGAATTCAAAGGCATGCTTCTTCCTTAGGTTCCTAAGGTAATTTAGAAGCTTAAATGGGTATTTACTTCCTTCAGTGGAAATTTTTGCACCTGGCTGTAGGCTTGGCATACTCTATCTAGGTAACTTACCTGAAAGCTGAGTGTCCAGATCTAGAGGTGAAGTAAACAGCACTTGTTTGGTGCGGATTCAGAGATTTATGCATGTACAACATTCAAATTCGAAACTAAATACAGCTGCACTGCAGAAATTTGTGTATTTTTCAGTGCTGAGGTAAAATAATAATAGATAGTGGTTATATTATTATGTGGCCTTTAATAGGAAGAGAGATTTGCAGTTGGAAATGGGACATTTAGTACAAGAAACCCAACCTCATTCTTCTCTGAGTGATGCCAGGGCAACTATTCTCATTTCCATAAAGCTGAAATAGTCTAACTGGTAGGTGAGATTCAGCTTTCCACTGCCAGTTTTATGCTAATGGAGTTCCACTGGTTTCATTGTATCTGTGCTGGTAAAAAACTGGAGCAATATGGAGAAAAACTGAGTCTATTACCCCTGAATAACAAGTAATTATACCTCAGTTTTTCATTGCAGAATCATTTAATATAGACAGTAATAAGAAAGTGGAGCTGTACTTATGGCCAGTATTATCTTTAAAAGAATCTTTAAACTGGCACAAGAGGTATGTCTTTGTGGCACGTATGGCAGTTGGTGAGTAACTGGGAAGGGGAAGAATGTGCACTGGAGTAGGTCTACAATAAACTTACAGCTAGTTTTTGTCTCTTAGCCTGCATAAGAAATATGTGCCCGCCTGCTCTCATGGCGCTCTGCCTATTTTAGCAAGCTACCGGTATTTCATCTATGCCTCATCCCCTTGCTATGAACTATTCTTGTAAAGAGATCTTATCCACTGTGTCATGCTCACCAATGCAGAAAACAATTTAGAGCTCAAACATGGAGTCATGATATCCCTGAGATCTTCTAGCATTCTGTACCTACTTGAGCATCTAAATAGATTTTGATCTGACTTTGTATTTCAAAGATATGTCTAACTGCCAAGATACAAAAAAGCAGTGTTATTAAGTAACTGGACATCAGTCCATTTTATCTGTTATATTGTCTTTATGGGCAGCAAGATTTAACTGAAGCCATTCAGAGCTCTCAGAGTGAGTTGTTGCTGTTCAGTAGCCCTTGGCTCTGTAGCAAACTGGGAGGCCTGTGAATGGAAAGCGAGGCAGACCCCGCAGTACCGAGGAGTAGTTAACCATGTGAAAAGGTGTTCAGTTTGCTCTGAGCCTGCTGGGCTTGGATTGTCTGTTGTCTTCAGCCGTCTCTCTGGGACAGCCATCCTCTTGCTGTACGCTGCACTGACCTGGAAAACCGAAATTCTGTCTTAGCCACTTGAAAGAAGTAGGGTCTCTAACTTTTATGAACCAAATATGGCAAAGGACAGATGAAATGCATGGACTGATGAGTTATATTCACCTCAAATGGAAAATATTTTTTTTAAAATTCCTTTGATTCAAGGGATAAAGCAGTCTTCAGAATGTCTATTAACTTCTCCCCTATGGTGTAGTTTTATGTAGATTTCACATCATGAAGATAGTGGAAAACTCTCAAAATGAGCCCTGAGGATTGCAAGGGGAAAATATTATAAAAAGAACCTCTAAAAATTTCTGGTTTGTTTTTTTTTTTGTTTTGTTTTGTTTTGGTAGGGTGTTTTTTTCAGCATAAACATATCTTGTGTGCAATTTACATTAATTATTTTCCTGTTAAAATATTTGTAAGCTCATTTGAAGATTTTAAATTGTGAATTGAGGGTTCTAGTGCATTATTTACTTAATATAATACTGACTTTTAGCTGCAGTAGTATAAGAAAAGACAAAAAAAAAGGGATCACATTAGACATTCAGTAATCAATAGTTTAATCAGTTTGTGAGGACAGAAGGAAATGTGATGGAAGTTGGGTAAGAGTAATGGGTTTGCTTTCACAGGGCATTCGACAGCTTTTCAGCAGTGTACCGTCCCACAGACACTACAGACTGAAAGCAGTCAGAATCAGAACTAGATATTCCTCTTTTCACAGCCTTATCTCTTTGCACAAGGTCACATAAAACTAAAGTGCTTGACTTTGAACGTCAATACATATGCTATTGATACAGCTTATAAAAACAGTTTTTTGATGTAAAATGTGAAATATAGTCGTAATTGTTATCAGAGCAGAAGGAAGCATCATAAGTATTTCTTTTCTCAATAACACTTCATAACTGATTGGAAATTAAACCTTAGGACAGTTGTATCAGGCAATGGAAAACAGTTTGGCCTTTCCATCATAAAACAAGAGTGGTAAACATTATCAACCTACATTTTCAAAACAGCTACGGACACTGCACTATCATATAGACACGACTGGAAAGTTCACACATCCGTGTCGTTTATAATGCAGGGTAGAACGTTTATACATGTTCATTTCAACAAACCTACAGGACAACTCTAGATCTCCTTCAACTTGCAGAAAGTGAACGTTTAAGGACAGCAGAGAATGCATTGCATCCAAGTTAAACCATTCGAATTAGTCAGTCCCTGTAACTTATTGGTCAGACCTTATTGGTGCAATGACATGGCAGAATAGGAAACATGAGAGGCTGATTTGAAAAGGAAGATATCTGGCATTATTTACATTCATATTTGTAATTTCCAAAATCTTCCATTTCCATTTTGCAGCAGCTCTGTCTTTTAGTTAATTGCTTTGGAGGAGTTGCCCGAAAGGAAAACAGAATCATTTGCGTCTGAGTTTACTGTTTGAAGTTTTGGTATAATGTTTAAATTTGGGATCTGATGTACAACTGAGACTTTTGGATGCGAGAAAGCAGGTTTTCCCTAATCCTGCGGGAAAGGCAGTTCTGACTTTAGACCTAGGAATGATATGTCACTCCTCTGCCTTCTGTTTCACTGAAACGGATACTTACTGTATATACCACTTAGCCTGGCAGCCTTCTACAGAGTATAGCACTGAAATCATCACTGAACAATTTCACACTGAACTGAAACGATCTTCAAAACATCCTAACAGCCAAAGATTCAGAACATGATACTATCAGTTTTGCATAAGTGTGATTCCATGGATTCTCCCGGAAATGTTCTTGATTTAGCCCAGTATGAGAAAAGGATGAAATTTTCTCCTTCTCTTTTGTTTATTTGTTTACTGAAAGCAAATATTTGAAGTTGCAGTGATTTCTCTTAGAGAGCATTTTTAGAGCTGCATTATCTATGCATTTTTCCAGTGTTTGCTTCTTAAAAAAGTGTAACATAAAGAGCCGTATCATCTGCATCTGATTTTCATGAGCAGATGTATGCAATTACACACTAAACTACATTAAAAAATGCAGGTTTTATATTCTAAAGTTTGCCTGAGACTGAGAACCACTATTGTCTCTTTCTATGTAAGCTTTCTCTGACTGAAGCTAACAACTTTGCTAAGTAACTCTTCTGGCTCCTCTCTGGCTTCTCTGCCCATCACTTCTGTTCATTTCTGTTGGACTCCAATACTTCACATTGTTTTCCTTTTGGAATAAGTTCTTGCCAATGTTTTCCATTACTCCACATTACCACACCTATCCCTCTCCAGTCTAGTAATATCCCTTCATGTCTGCTTCTCCTCTGGACTGTCCTTATTCCCCTCCTTTCTTATTATTCTTATCCTTTATCAGGATAATTCACCTACTGTGAATTACTTAATAAATCAAAGTTTTCTGTAAAAGTAAATGTTTACGCAATTAATTATGCAGATCTGGAATTATTTGATACATTGTCACTGAGTTTCCCATTGTTTTCTATTGAAAGGATGAGAGTATTTTTTAAAATTTATTTCATTGGTACAGTTTACTAAGCATTAATAAATAAAATAGAAAGGGAGAAACCCTACAATTTTTCATATAGGTTATACTGAAGAGGCAATGTATGTAAAAACATGTGTTTATGCACAGATTCCGTTGTTAGCTCCTCAGTAGCTCTCATGCACCAGGCATAACTCCAATGAATCCACCAGACTGGCTTTAAACAAATGCCAAGGAAAGCAGTGGTGGCCAAAGTAGCTGGTGTAGTACACCATAGCATGGCATCAAAAACAGGTCTCTAAGGAGATAGAAATGGCAGCCAGGATACTGAAAATGAAATATATTCAGTTTTCTGTAATTAATTACATGTCGTTTTCCTGCATGAGAGCACTCTTAGGCCACCTGAAAACTACACTGATGTGCTGAGCTGCAATGAGTTTTTCATGTGCTTGGAAGTTCACAAGAGAAGAGGTTAAAAGATCTGTTTTGACAGGGGGGAGGCCTCTGAAGACAGCAGTAAATGCCATGGGACCTCTGGCCCCCAGGCTGTAAGGAGGGAGGGGGACCCAACACTGTTTGGTAGGGTGTGCTTGGGCTTTTGTCGTTCATTTTCAACGACAGATTTAAAAAAAACAAACATACATTTCAAATGCTTCTTGCTCAAGATAAATTCTGAAAGTGTAAAATGAGTGGGAAGTAATGGTACAATTTCAACCCTCAAAAAGGGTGCCAAGAGAGATGATGTCACGTATACGCTGCAGTCCTCAGGAAGGAGTGGAGCCCTGGCTGTGCTGAACCCCCCCTACCCATGCAATCTGTTCCCCATTTTACTTACACCCTGCGGTACCCCATGAATGTCAGTAAAATGAAAGTGACCATTATTTTCTTTGTCAGTCTTGGGAAGCACACGTCCCATTATTAATATAATAGGTCTGTGATGGCACTTGGCAAACAAACCGTTATGCAACCTTTAAAGCTCTTATACAGTAAAGCCTCAAAGGGCCCATAAATTTAAGCTTTTCTTGAAGTCTTATGAAGGCCAGAGGGCTTAAACACTTAGAGACATTGAACTTGGAAAGATTTCCTGCACTACTGTAGACACTGCCCACTATCTATTTTGGGCAACCGGGTCATGTAAACTCATGAAGGAAGTTTGCAAGCTCCTTACGTATAAATATTTTTACTTTTTTCAGCAGTAACTAACAAGCCAGTTATCTTTAGGGTAAAGAAAGACACCAATATCAAGTAGTGACTTCTAAATATGATTCTATATTCGGAGCACATTGCATTGGCGAATGTATTTGTAGATTAGGTATGGAACTGTATGTATATTTTGGATTTGCCAGAGTGTGACTAAACTGAAAAATCTCTGCTATTTTTTGGGATGGGCACAGAGTGTGTAAATTTTCATTGATCACATTTATCTTCTTCCTTCTTTATACCTAATTTATCATTCTAAAGCACAGTATTTTAAATTAAAACTCATAAACCCAAAGCAGATTGAATGAAATTGCCTCAACAGTAATAATACACTATTCTCAGCAACCCAGCCGGGTAACCCTTCCCCCTAACATTTCAGATCAATGCCAAAAAAGGTCTCCTTAGTTCAAAATGTTATATATATATATAAATTTTTTTTTTTTAATTACACTTGCAAAGAGGAAGACATAGATAAGAATTCCTTTCTGACTGCAGGGTTATAGAAGCAATTTTCAAACCTAGCATCCCATACGAGCTCTGCAGATGGAGAAGTGCTGTCAGGGCTGCAGATTGCTGTGTTGATGCAGGAGATGGAGGCTGGTTGTTTCTAGTAGTGGATTACTGAGGCCAGATATAGCAATGTCCCATCTCTTCCTGATATGATTTTAGTCATATCATTAGATATAGGGACATTAAAATATAAAGATTTTTCACAGTTTTCTCTTTCAGTTTCAGTATCTTTAACCAGTTTTTTTAGTATCCTGGATAGATCTGTTGTAAATTTTCCCATCAGTTTTTATTCAATAACTGGTTTAATGTTTGCCTGGCATTAGATCCCAGGTAGACATGGAGATCCCCTTGTGTTGGAGACCATATTGTTTGCCCTGTCATAGGGAAAAATTGTCTGTAGTTTAGGCCAACAACAGAAGAATCTGTAATAAGAAAATCTGAGGATCACCCACGAAAGGGAGAGATGTGACAGTAGTGAAAAATCAAACCATGCACTTACAGTGCTTAACTATTGCACAACTGGACAGTCCAAAATTGTCTGAATTTTAAGACCATATAAACACACACAAAAATAACCTCAGCTGCTGTTCAAGCTGGCCATCTCTGTTTGAAACTTGGCCAGCATTTCTCAGAACTTGCAGTGTTTTTATCCATGAAATATGTTCTGCACTAATAAATCACAAGGACATTCCACTGTGTCCTATCCTATTCTGCCTTTGCTTGGTAGTGAGAGTCTTGGTGTGCCCTTCTGATGCAAATGGAACATATACCTACTTGTTAGTTTATACTTATTTTAAATAAAAAAACAGCTTCTCCTTGATAAAGACAATTAAAATAGCAACAAAATCATTACTCAGAATGACTGAATATGGAATAGTTATTGCAATGCCTAGAAAAACACCTGAGGCAACTATCCGCCTTTGAACCAAATTTTTAGCAGGTTTGAAACAGAAGGGACTTAGAAATTTATTTTTTTTTCCCAGAAAAACTGAAAATTTGCCTTCATTTTTCATTTTGGTGCAGAGAAACTTTGAGGCAGTGAAGTGCTGATGCAGTCTTTTTTTGCAGAAGCAGCACATGTATTTGTAGAATTTCATTGATAGATTCCTCATATATAAAAGTAGGAGGCTATGTTTCTTTCTGTATAGGTCATGCCACAGTGGTTCTGAAATGGGATTCTAAATTAGGGTGAGATTAGTCCATGGGGACAAAGACTCTTCCTTTCTTATTGATTGAAAGAAGGGAGATGCAGGCTTCTCAGTCCTGCATTCCTCCATCATTATCTGTTCTCTTTTTATCTGATGAGACTACTGGGAATTAAGTAATTTTTCATTCCAGTTTGTTCTGTTAAGTATGGATCTCTCTCTAAGTGCGATGTTCTTATATGTTCTTCTCTACCAGAGTATCAGTGTCAATGTAATTTTACAGATAGCTTGCAGTAGTATCATCTAGTATCCAACTGATTGCAGGGTATATTATTACAAGAACTTTGTTTAGTGGCTGTTAAAGATGCAGTGGAAGAGATCCACCCACTCTAAAATATAAAAAGGAAATAATATTCTAAAGAGAAGGAGTAATTCTCTTACTCCACCATCATGTTCCATAACGTCAAGAATATTGTAGAAAGTTATTGTGTTTTCACTCCCATCACTGAAGAGTACATCAAGGCATTATGTTCCCAATTTCGTCAGGTTTTCTAAAGTCACTTTTCTACTGGAACAGTGTAGTAGAACAACACATAGATCTGCCTACAACTTGTTCTACATAATCAAAACATTTGAGACTCAGTGCTTCTGTATTAAATTTTTTGTACAAACTTGACTATGTGGTAGCACAATAGAGAATTCACCTGGAATATTACCAGCAGTCCCTGGAGAATATCATACCTGGAGTTATCATCTGGAACTGGTTTGAAACATTCAAACACTTATTCCACACATAGAGGTTCCATTAATTTTAGTTCAAAACACAGACACCTCACAACAAAATTTACCCAGGCAGCAAAACCAAGTGTCTAATTCAAAGAATATAAAAAGCAACATTACCTTTTGGAAGAAGGACAAAGAAAATTGAAACTGAATTTCCCATATTCTAGTAAAGGGCACTGAAATCTAAATCTAGAATAAATATGATGGATTGATCTGAAAAACAGACCCAAGAAAAAGAGATGCAGTATAAATATTTAAAGAATTTTTTATTACAGGTATGCCTTCAATTTCAGCAAGCCTGAAGTAGAAGCTGATCTTCAAATTGAATCCATCTACTAATGGTATATAATAATTTAGCACGACAAGTTTCAGTTCTAGTCCAATTTTTTTATGACAACTGTGGCCTGAAATAAACTTTCTTACTGACCCTTCCAGGAGTCCAGGAAGAAAAGTCCATTTAACATGGTCATCGCTATCAAATAAGTTTCCTGATAATTCAAAATTGTACATTAATGCATCTCAGAATTTATTATACTTGTTATTTAAAATTTGCTATATTTCAGAAAAGCGTTAATGTTCATATATGTTATTATCAAACACCATGATCCTCCAAAGACTCTTCCAGGGGAGAATACTCCCCTGGAAATAGATAGGTCACACCTAAGGATCTTTGGAGGGATCTGAATTATAGGATGTTAACTTAAAAAGGGTTAGCAAAATGTCAGGTGTCTATGTCTTTATCTGCAGTTCATTTTTAGTTCATGCCACCAGCAATTTCTTATTTCATGGTGATCCACTCTTTCTTTGTAAATTCACTCAGTCAACACACATCATCACAGTTGATTCATCCTTAAGCTTATTTTAGTGCTTGCTGCCTGGTTTCTGCAAACACCTCCTTTTCAAGGTCATTTTCATTTACCTCCAGGACCTAATCTCTTCCTTTACTGTTAAATTCAGTTAGCACATGTACTTATATCAGGGTCTTTGAACTCTCAACACCTTTGACAGTCTTTCTTCCATCAAGGCAAGTATGTCTCAGGTACATTCATTCTGTGTGCTTCTGCCCACAGAAGGGACAAGACAGCAGAGCGCATGAACAAAGGGTAATCCAACCACCTAATCAAACAAGATGTCTCTCTAACAGTAGTAATATCCATGATGATTGGGCCAGTTGTAGCTGATGGGACTTTTAGTGGAAGCATTTCCAGAAAACAGCATTTCAACTGTCTGGTGCATTTACACACATAGCAGAGACATTTCAGCCTTGCACATTTTTGTTAAAGAAGAGTATTCTCCTCTTTCTGACACCCAATTTAATGCATAAGTTCTGCATTTTTTTCCTCAACATGACCGATGTTCAGCCTTTTCATGTTTCAGAGAGCAAATAAGTTCTAAAGAAATGTAACAGGGGAGAGCAAATCATGTTGCAAAAACAAACGTAATCGGAAAATCTGAATGTGACAATGAAAGCCTCTTATTTATTTTCTTTCCTCATTTGAAAATGGACAATTTGACTGGCCTGGATTGACGCACAACATTTGCCCTAATACATGCTGGTACATTTTTAACAACATTAATCATATCCTGTCAGTCCTACCGTAATGCATTGGCCTCTCAGACAAGAGTCATAGAGCTATAGAGCAGTCTTTCAATCAAATCTGGAAAGGAGGTCTGTAGAGGCATTGAAATGAGAGCATTATGGATTTTAAGTGTTTCAATGATAGTGCTTTTAGGTTGCCATCTTTGATTTATGTCGTTTAAAGTTTGCAATACACAAATATGCAGATTGTCTCAGTGCTTTGCAAAGGTTTGGATATAAATTTGAAAGTATTGGAAGCCTATGTTTCTGTGGATGGACCAGCCCTTGTAGTACTGGGGACCAGAAAATCTTAGACGTTAAATCTGAATGGCCAGACAAATGTTGCAAAATATATATTTTGTCTTACCATTGCTTTAGCTGTTCCTTTGGCTGCTTTATGTATCCCCCCTTGCTCTCTGAAAATTTATTTGTGCTGGAACTACAAAAACGAGGATGGAAAGTCTAGCTGTGATAAAGTATACCTGGACATGATGGCTGGTTAGTGAGCTGTTAACTATAATTTCTGTATATTTGTGCTCTGAGTGTGCATGTTTACTGAACAGTCCAGTGAGCATACGTACACCCTCTGGGAGACAGCAGCCCTACCAGCTGTGAATACGTTTGGAGACGAAAAGCTTTTGTTGTTTGTGAAGTGCCTAGAAACAGCAAGAGAGTTTCAAAGACCTTATGTTGAATACATTTGAAGGAAAAGGTGCAGTCAGGTCTGTCACAGAGCTCTGGACAACACAAAGCTGTATCAGAAGAACATGCCAAATTTCCATTTCTGATTCAAAAATTGTGCAGAACCAAAAACATGCTGTTAGCCCTTCATGGCAGAGTCAATATACGCCTTTGATTTGTTGTTGTAATTAAAATGATCTTTCTAATGTGTTTATGACAGTATTTTAATGCTGCTGCTAATTCTGAGTTCTTTGTCCAGTCTGTAACCAATGCTTTCACAAGCAACTGCCATTTAAACCACATATGTAAAAACCCAGGAAAAATAAGAATAAGAAATTTAAGAAGTAGCCAATGAAAGTTATTAATTCTTAAACAACAGCAATAAGCTGAGTTCGTTTAAATGATGTTACCAAAGAACTTCTTGAAACACTTTCCAAACAGGAATAATTCAGGTTTCTGACACCAACATGAAATAAGACTGTTTATAGTTTATAGATAAGGAAACTGAGATTTGTAGCTTTTTCTAAAAAGACAAGAATTTTGGTTAATTTTCCATCTGCTTCTTCATTCAGATAACATTTTCATTTCCTTCAAGTAGAGAGACAAACGCCTTTAAATTACTCTGTTCTCTTTTGTATACTGGTGACATATGGGGTACTTAACAATCCAGACGAAAAATGACCATGATATTAGAAGGAAGACAGAAACAGACACACACACACATGCACACACAGACTGGCTACAAAAAGATTCTATTTCTCAAGGCACTGGAAGAGTAATTTTAGAGAGGAGAGAATTCTCTAATTCTCTACATAATGGTGAAGCAATATTTAACAAATATTGTGATGCTGCATAGCAAGAAGCTACTGGAAATACAATGATTACTAGTATGCAAGTGTGGACTAAACAATGTCTGTGTGAATGCATCTTAAACGAAATCCTGTCAGGAGCACACCAATGTGCATGTGGCCAGAGTCCTGCCTAGCATCATTATTTTTTTTTTTTGTCATTTTACTCACATTACTCTTGAAGGTCAAGCACAAGGAGGAGTGAGCTGGAATCTAGTCCTTCTTATTAGTCATGGACTGAACAGGTCCTTTGCAAAATCAGTCAGCAACATATGGGCATAACTTGCAGGTGATGGGCTGTACAAATGTGTGTGTGGTAGTAATCTGAACCCTTTCTTGCAAGTCACAGTGTGTAAGAGGGCAAAAGCCCTGCTTGACCTTTAGAGCTGAGGTTGAATTTGCAAAACAGGTGGAGAGATGCTAACTAATTGTTATGAACTGTGCAAAGGCGATGTCAGGTGACTGACTGGCAATGCACATGGAGTCATACAACTGCTTTCTACAGGCCTTAGTGCAAAAGATTATTCTGCTGCTCATGTATTCTTACTTTTCCTTTCTGCCTCTCAATCTTTTACTCTTTCCCCATCTAACTCTGATACCTGGCTAACACATAACAAGTGAAATCCTAAAGTGTCATCTTCAGTTTCCTTCTTTGGCACTTATTTGGCAAGGAGTGCAGGTAGTGTGATAGGTATTTTTTACAGCGCCAGATCAAAGCTTCAGGACACAGGCAGTGTCTGAATTTTTCTTTGATCCACAGATAGTATTTCAATTAAAGACAGATTTGGCAGTGCCTCTGGGTTTTCCGTCAAACTTTACATCATAGCCTATTCCCCTTTCCCCTCCTACGCTGGAATCTTCCAGGGAAATGTCATGTCATTATTATTATTTGCTTTTCAGACCCCTCTCAAGGACTGAGTCCTGGCCATATAACAGTACAGGTCGTTTAATATTACCCTTTTCAACTGTAATGTTAGACTAGGATAATCCCTGTGTGATTTTAAGTCAATTCTTCCCAAGATGGAGTTCCTTTATCTTGTGTGCCTTATTTGCTTTATTATTAAAGATATGCCTTTACATTTAATGTTTTTAAAAGATTTTAGTTCCTTGCACTCAGTTTATCTGATGATGCACATCATTCTGTAGCAGGAAACTCACCTCTCATTTTGAAGGTGGTTTTTTGAAGAAGGTGTATCACATGTTAGATAAAGGAAAGGACGTTAATAGTGACAAAAAGATGAAGTGAAATATCAAATAAAATTCATTATCAAAAAAGAAAGCAAAAGTTAGATATCAAGAGCCTACATTAGTCTCAGAAGAAGGAGACTTGGAGATAAATTCATGCAGTTGCAGGAGAAGAAGGGAAAAGTAGTTGTTGTTTGGTTTAAAGAGACTGGGTAAGTCAGCTGCTGAAAAAAACAGTATTTGCCAATAATTTATGAGGAATTATTTGGGCAACTGGAAAACCAGCTCACATAAAAGTAGATAAGCACTGGCACTCTTTCAATACAACCACATCACAGTATAAATGGAAAGCTGGTAGTGAAGGTATGCTAACTCATACTAGCCTTCCCTGCTGCAAAATCTGGGCAGACTTTTAGGGAAATTGTGTGGGCGTTTTGAGATGTTTACTCAAATCATAATGTCATCCTTCGATTCTACTAGGTGATGTTATCTTAATCTGCATCCAGCATATTATGGTGCTGTTTTGCAATAATAAATCACACTTTATCTTGAGAAGTTTTCAGGTATTTTAGATCCGAACTAGGAGAGTGATTTTTTTTTTCTTACCAGCAGTGGTTTATACTGGTGCAGATGGAATTACATTGTCTTTACAAGTGCTGTCTTCCTGCCACCAGGTTAAGACTTTTGTTGATTCCTTTTGTTTCTGGCTGCAGAAATGGGTGATGAGGGGGCTGGAGGGGTAACCAGCCTGACAAAGTGACCCCATTAAGATGAACACCCTACACAGCTTCTTCTGCATTTGTTTAGAGCTCTATTTGCCCATCAAGAGCTGGCATTTTTTCCTTTGGCAGTTGATTTGTAGCCCCTGTTGAGGTGGACTGTAACACCTACACAGCGGTGCACAGCCCCTCTCCCCAGTTGTGAACACTGGGGTGTGAAAAGCAGCACTTGCAACCACTAGACGGTTGACCAAACAGTAAGGTAGTTCTAGTGCAAGAACTGGTCATATTTAATCAACATATTATTATGAAAAATGCCTGTAAATGTTTTTAAAAGCCATGTATAATTTCCCTTTTCTTATATAACATGGCATTTGTTCATACACGAAGAAGGAAGGAGCTGAGAACTATGGCATACAACATACCTCAGTACAGGGCGGCCTGTCATTTCTCTCTTATCTCAGAATATGCTGGTCCAAAAAACTTTCCTGTTAACTCTAAGACTAATAAACTCACTTGATCACCAATTTGTAGTCTCCTTTGAGCAGCACAAGTCTCTTAACAAAAGTACTTTGGAGGAAAAAATAACTTAGACCAAAACATAAGCATACCTAGCTTTTCACTGAAATTTAACATTCTCCTAATCTGACATAATATAATTCATCTAGGTTGCTGCTTAGGAAGAATTCTCTGCTGGTTTGTCCACTGTTGGCTGCTAACATACAAAACTCTCCCACCTCAGAAATATTTTGTCTTCTGGTGAGTCATGGTTTTCAGGAAGATAAAATGACTTATTTTAGATTAAAAATTATAGTTACAAAAAGCAAGCTTTTCATTTCCAGCCCTACTTTAGGTTTGGAAAACAGTAAATGTTTAGTTTCCTTTTGATCTCTGAAGTTCCCAGTTGGTGAAATGAGGTGCTCAATGCGTAGAAGACAGGGACCTTTGAGAAGATGTCTTCCAAGAGTTTTTTTAAGTAGTTATATCGAGCTGTTGAGTGGGTTTTCCAATTTGCTCTTTTCACAATCCCATTTGGATTTAATTGATATACTCCTGCAGTAAATTCTAGTTGATTTTTCTAAATATCAGTGATTAAGGGACTTAAAATAGTCATATTATTGTTATATACTTATGGTACTACATTGCTTATATAATTACTTCAGTAACATTATTACCTTACTTATGTGATTACCTAAGTGATACCATAATACATAAGCATTGAACAAATGCAAATACACAGTTTTATGACTTCTGATTACACGCATATGGTTTGAAACACTTTTCATTTTTTGTGCCTAGAACATGAGCTCAAGAAAGCCAGCTTTTGTACGCTGAGAGAGTTATGCAAGTGAAATTCACCTCTGGGCAGAGAGGAAGCATGCAGTCTATGTACCATGTAAGAACTCATTGTGCATATTAAATAAGTCCATGTGCTGCCTCACAGAAGCAAATTTCATCCACACCAAATGATATTTACACAAATTGCACAACAACCCAATAACAACTCCTCAGATATATAGTTGTTAATTGCTATTCTGTTAAGAAAGTGTACAAAATTATTGATGTAGGACATGCTGTACTATGCTCCATTTCTTCCTATGTTATGGACCGCAGCACCAACAGGTTTTAATGACAATGGGAAATTATATATTCTTGCGTGTAGTGGAAATGTGGTAGTTTTAACTTCCAAAACCACGCCACTGTATTGGTTTGAGTCACTGCCAGATAGTATCAGGAAATACACTGTGGAATAAAATTATTCACAAAAGGGATGTTATCGATTCAGACTGATTGTTGTAACTTGCAGAAATTTTCAGGCTTGAATTTTATCTTGACTTCTGGTTTTCAGCTATGAAGTAATGGTGCTAACTACTTCAGGAATGTGATTGTGTTTCCTTCTGTTTTATGCATTGCAGACTCTTTCCTTGCTCATCATATGTACCCTGAATGTACATCAAGTGATGTTCATGTTAAACAAAGTGGCAGGTAGCATATATAATGTGATTATTTTAACAAGCCTGCTAAAGCTAAAAAAATTCTGATTGAGTTGCAGCAGGAAACAGAGCAAAATTGCCAACAGCATGAAAAGAAATGCAGGAAATTGCCAGTCAAAGGGAGTATTGCAAAATATACTGAAAGAAAACAGCAAACTCGGAGCACATTTGTGCCAAGAGACAAACGTGGAACTGACACATCCCAGAGATGCTTCTAATAGTGCTTTGACTTTGACCACTTTCTAAACCATTCACTGAACGTGGTACTAAAAATGGAGTTTAGCTGGGGAATACAGAATGTGTGTGGTCGCTCATGGAGGGAGATTACAAATCAGAGAGACAGCCAGGAGCAACAAATAGAAGTAGAAGCACTTCTTGCCCTATAAATGATTGTATGGAACATTAAAATACGTATTATAGCTAGGTCTAGCACAACTGAAACCTTTTATAATGAAGATTTTTTAAAACTCTGGTGGGAAGACATAGCTTGAGACATTTCAAAGGGATCTGTGTCCAGAAGGCAGATGCTCAGCGTACTTTGTAGATTGGATCCCCTTCAAATTTGATCAATAAAACTGAAGCACCCAGATGACTTAATCACTGACAAGCTTTTGTGTAGCCATCTGGTTTTGATGAGGTTCCTCACAAACTGACAAGGGACTTGGGTTGATTGTCCCCAGTCCCTCATGCTTTGGATTTGGACTTCCCTCTCTGAACAATTACCTGCATAGAATTGCAAGTTGTTTGTAAATATGAATTCACAGAAGATTACTTTTCCACTAAACTGAAAGGGAAGGTGGTCTATTCCCATGAAACTATTACTCAAGAAAGCACTGTACAGTGACTTTTTAGTTAGCCTTTTTCTTTAAGCCATTTTAATTAAACATTTCAGAGCTAAAGCAAGACAGAATTGTTCACAATATGCTGTTTGTTTCTGGTTGTGAATTCAATGAAGTTTTTAATTAATTAGATTTCTGTTTGGGTAGGTTTCAGAGATGTTTCTATGCTTACCAGTTATCTTCAAAACTAGGATGTTATTGCAATAAACCTAAACATTTACAGTAAATTAATCAAATCATCAGATTTGCTTACTTGCTTACCTGTCCCGGAGAGGAAGTCACTATCTTAACCAGTGGAATTCCGTCAGCAGGAAATGAATCTTTAAACTGAGTAAATTTATAGACAGGTCCAAAAGCATAAACAATGATTTTCCGTAGTTCAAAGAGCAAATTTCATGGATACTGCCATAATTCTGATTACTTTCTGAATCTTACATCACAATATTATTAATGAAAAAGAGTGAACAAAGCAACTTTTCAGATTTTTCTTAAGATCTTGATTTTTCATAACACATAATTGATAATAGAAACGAGATAAAAATTGCTGTCTGCTTTGTGGCAATAATTTGACCTTATTCCTACCTTTCGTTCCAAGTGGTTAAATCTCTCTCTGCCCTAGAAGTGAAACATATTGAACCAACAATTCGGGTTTTTTTAAGATGTCTTTCCTACTAACTGACTATGTACACATTTTTTCCTCTGCTCAATGTGGTTGTGTCTGACTGAGTCACATTCCAAGGAGAAAGAACCATTTCAGTTGTCCTGTAGACTGGAAGAATTTTAGTTGTGTGAAATGGGGCCTGTCAAGAGTACTGATCACATTAAAAGAATTTAGAGTAACTCAAAGCTTTAAAAAGTAAATTACTATACCTTTTCTTATAATACACTGTAAAATATAGACTGTGTGAGACTGAAAGTATTTCTCAAACTTTGGGGAGTGCTTCAAGCAATGATGCTTCCATCTTGTTGTGGATTCTTACTTACGTGTAATATGTCAAAAGCTTTTAATTAGCATTACCTCTGTTAAAAAATAAAAATTATTAGTGGACTTTTATGATAATTAGCATTATAGTATACAGTACGAGTACTGCATTTCAGAAGTGTTTCGTGCTCTTGTATAAGATATTACTTATTTTATATTCTGCCCCTCTTTTAATAAAACCAAGATTTTGCCTAGTTCTGCTTAGGATTACAGAAATTTAGTGACTAAATTGGACTCTATATAATCTCCTGATTCCTGTGGGAGAATTACTCGTTTCCATCACAAGCCCATCTCTCTGATGCCAGTTACATTCATAAAATTAAAATGCCTGTTAGTCCAACTTGATACAGCTGCCAAATAATAAAAGTATTAGAGTAACATTGTGCATCTGTCAACCTGTTTTGACGTCTGTATAATCACGCATATTTTGTTTTTAAAGGCAGCTTTATACAGTTAAGTTGATTACTTGGCTACTCTTGCAATTTGGATTGCCCAGTTCTTGTTCAGTTCCGTGTTATTTTCCTTTGAGACTTAATTATTTCCTTTGACACTTCACAATGTGAAGAGTACAAAAAATACCTGTATGGGAAACTTGAGGGGTTCTGATAGCATGGAAACTGCTGTCAAGGTGCAGTCTTGGTGTATTCTCGTGAAGATCAGTTGAGGTACCATGAATGCAAAAGGAGAAGTAAAATTTTTTGCAGTAACAGAATTCACTATTATTATAAGCAAACCTTCCAATCAGCTTGAGAAGTAAAGCCTCACTGGAAATAAGCTGCTGAAGGAAATTAGCTTTAAAATTGTTTTTGCAACACTATTTTAACTAAATCTTCATGAACTATATTGTATGAAATTGTTAGGGAAATTTTGCATATCACAGGTTTTGGATGCCTAGTGTAGACTGTTGCAAGAAATCTAACTGGTAAAGTTTTAGATTCACTACATTTTGAGTACACTAGGATACTGGAAAAAAATTACAAAATGGCAGATAATGTTTTACAATGCTTTAAAAAACTTAGATTACCAGGTGTAAGCATGGTAAGACATACTTTCTGGTAGAAGGCAGTGTGACATGCCATGCTTCTGAATCAAGCGTTCCAACAGAAATGGATTGACAATATTGCAAATCTGTACCTCTGTTTGCCTGCAATGAATTTTAAGTGCAAAAATTTGTAACAAAACTTCAGTCTTTTATATGTATCTCAATTTCCTGTGGCCATTGCTGGAGACAGAAGACATAGCTACATGGATTTTTGATTTAGCACAGTCTGTTCATTTCCAGATTGACATTACTGTGAATGAAATAGCTAGAGGTCAAATAGCTAAATATTATTTTTTCTAGTACATTGAAGGTATTATTTGTGGAACAGTCTGACTTTATGTCTGTCAACAGTGCAGGACCTATAGACATATAATGGCCATGCAGATTACCTTGAATGTATTTCAGTTGAAAACTTCAAGTTCTCTGTGTACATTTCCCTACCTACATTGATGCAGAAAACTGAGGATTTTTATTCCCTGTATGTAAGTTTATTAGAAACTTGTATTCCCTTTAAACGCTTATCAAAATAATCAGAAATCTTATATGGCTACTAGGGTTTTATGTTCCCTCTTGATTGCCATTATTTCCTGGGCATACTGTCCTTAATCTAAGAAGGTAGAGGCTGAAGACACTCCATTAAATTTGTGCAAAGTGTTGAAAATAATTTCTGATCATATTTTTCAATCATTGTACCACTTTTTGAAATTTTACATTCTCCTATCATGCTGCTTTTAATCTGTAAAAAATCTGCAGTGATTGCTGAGTGTATTTAAGTGTCCTTCATATGCTCAACAAAGATGTGTGGGGATTTCAAATCAGTTTCTTTAAGGCAGATGCCTAATTCCTCAGCACTGAAGTACTGAGCAACACAGAACCAAAACCCATTTGTGTGTTTCAGCTGTGATCTACTGTAAGGACTAAGCATGACAAATTCCAAGCTTCACAAAATTTTCTTTTTAACACATGTAATCCATGTGAGGCTGGAACTTTCCTAAAAGGGAGACATGCTTTTAATGTTCTCAGAAAAGTTGTTAAGGGATTTTGCTTAATGATTCCCACCAAAAAAAGGCAAAAAAACCCATCCTGCCCAGTCTGAAATCCAAAAGATTACTGTCTCAACACATAATGACAAACAGTCATATGAAACCAGGTCTTACCCTGCAAAGTTTCACAGTATTTGCAGTAGGAAGTAAAACAATATCTGCTACAGCAGTGACTTGCCCCACCGGTTGACATCAGTTGACCAACTGACAGATCTTTAAATTGAACACCATTATTAGGATAGAAAAAGACAAAATATGGAAAAGTATAAAGAAATATTCTAAGAAATAAATAAATGTAATATTGCAGTATTGCATAGTTAGCAGTTCCTTACTGAATGGGATGCAGCTGCAAGAATCATTAATCCTCTCTAATTCTTTGCCAGTCTTGATGTTACAGAAGCAGTGGGAGTACAACTAATGGAATCAGCGTATGGATATTAATTCTCCTTTTGTAATTTCCTGTTTAATTGGTATTCAGGAGAGTACTGTTGCATACAAAAGAGGAAATGAGACTTCAACAAGATATAAAACAAACAAGGATGTTTAAAGAAAGAGATTAAATAGCTCATAAGAATGAAGAACTTCCCAAACCTCAGTCATTTTTTATCTTTATTAGAAATGTCTTAGATTTACATCATTTCATGACAAAGAAGTAATTTTCCTTTACGTATGTCCTTGCCAGTTCCCAAAACGCCAGAAAACCATCTACAGAAATGTTCCTCCTTTTTATTCTCCCTATTATTCTCCAACAAATGGAATGACCCTTATAGCAACACACACTCCAAATCTTCCCTCTTCATCAATTTACAGTTCCCTCTAAGAGTCAATAGGATTATTCTATATTTGCCACAATTGAAACATCTACCTCAAATAGGAGTAATTCTGTAATCTTTCTTGGAAGCTTTTGTCCCTAATGATTACATATCATCTGGTTAAATTGTTGAATTATGTTGGATTCAATCTTTGTCCCACGAGTCCGTTCTGGTCTCAGTAATTCTGCCTCATCCAGCTAGTAGCTGCGGTAGGCACTCAGGGGAAAAAGAAGACAAAGGAACATCTGATCAGTGATAGCCTCACATTTCCTTTTCTTCTTAGAATATCCAAGATCAGACAAACAGAAGATATTGAACACAATAATAAGGGTCATCAGAGACACATGGCCTCTGTGGAGGCCCTTAACTGCTAGCAAGGGGAGAGACTGCAGATTTCAGGAACAGGCCTATATGCTGTTCCAGGAGCTAGAGATGACAGACCAGTGGGGGCACCAGCATATATTCTGGGTTTCTCATTCCTATTCTGTTTCTGGTGTTTCTGCTCCCACATCCCAGTATTTTGAACCCTGCCAGCAAATTATCCCTTGGGTGTTGGCCCTTCTTGACAAACTGGCCCAGGGTCTGAAGCAGCTGGACTAGACCTAATGTCGATGACACTGGGACACACTAAAGCTAGAGTTTCAGCTAAACAAGATAAGCTTTTTCATGCAGACACACTGGCATTGCAGAATATATGTTGCTGTTACCTAAAAAATATATTTCTGTAATAAAACTGGGAGCTGAAATAACAGGAATGGCATGATGATTTTCAGGTCTTTATGACATCTAACCTCCTACCAGTCCATTTTCCCAATTTCTGCTAATTAATGGGTGAACAGGCTCTCAGTAACCAGTGGGCTGGTTGGGGGACTCTGATCTAGGAAATAAATGGCAGCGGTGAGGCTTACCCATTGCCAGAATGAGTGTTAGGGGCCACAACAATGAACGGCAGTGTGCTTTCAGTCCATGAAAGCAGGAGGTGGTGATGATACCTGCTATTCAGATCCTGCTGAGGACCACAGGCAGGAGAGTGATCCCGTAGTGGCTTTAATCACGTAGAGTGAAGAAAACCTCGGTGCAGCTGGCGTCATTGATAATAGTGTCTATGAATTCTCCCTAGTGGCCTCCTCAGGGCTTACAAGCCTGCAGAACTGTAGCACTTGCCACTGGTGTGCAGATCAGAGCCACACCATGGGATGAGAATGCCAGCAACTGTCCCTATGCAGTAGGGGAGGTCTTGCTGTACACTGTTGATCAAGAGGATCTCTACTGCAGACAGATTCTTTCTGGACATATTTATCTCATACTGATGAGATCTGGGGATGATAAGAGTCCATTGCACAGCAGCACAAACAATGTCTCCTCATCTGGTAAGGGGTACAGGAGACTGATATGCTGATTCTTATTGTTAAAGGCCAGATCTTTAGGAAGTCTACTGTTTAGAAACAGTTCAGAAAGCTCACTACTTCTAGTTGATCATTCAGTACTATCTGGTCACAATAATGGGAACTGATCCCATGATTGCAAGGTCTCATTTCCAACATGAGCACACTGATAAGGGCAGCCATTGTCACCTCTGTGTTGAATGGCAACATCAGTGACATCATCACGTTGTCCACACTTCTGACAGCAGTCTGGTCCACATTCTGGAGCTCCCAGACAAGATGCTCACAACACAATAGGTGAGGGATGGTCCTGTTGCCTGGACATGAGCTGGCAATATGCACTTGCAGCCCAGAAAGCCAGCAGTATCCTGGGCTGCATCAAAAGAAGCATGGCCAGCAGGTCAAGAGAAGTGATTCTGTGCTGGCTCTGTGCTGGTGAGACCTGACCTGGAGTACTGTGTTCAGTTCTGGGGCCCTAAGTCCAAGAAACACATGGACCTGTTGAAGCAGATCCAGGGAAGGACCACAAAAATGATCAGAACACCTCTCCTATTGACGCCAGGCTGAAAGAGTTGGGATTGTTTAGCCTGGAGGAGAGAAAGCACATTTCTTCTCATGTTCTGAAAGTGTTTGACGAATATACTATTTTATATCATGGACCCTAGAGCCTGAACTGGTATAGAATATACTATGTTATATCTTGGACCCTAAAGACTGAACTGGTATCGATTCCTTTGCTTTAGTATGAGCCATATCATTTTCCATATGTGGAAGTATAAGTTGCTGATATGCACTTGACTAACAATGGAAAGAAGATTTTTACCTTTATTTCCTCCTGATTTAAAAAATCCGTAAGTCCACTCTTTGTTAAAATTGTGCACACAGTTTCAAGGACTATATCAACATTATTCCACCAAAGCAGGCACTATCAAATTATCAAATGCCAAGATCTTTTTGACCAAGATCTGACATATTTAGTATAAAATAAAAAAGAACAAAGTTTAATTCAGTCTCAAGGTTCATCTGAAACATAAACCATCTGATTGTATTTGAAATCCTAAAGCCCTCAAAACCCATTTTCTATTAAGATTTCTCAGATTGTTTTGCATACTCATGAGATCGGAACTTTTAATTGTTTTGCCTGCTGTGCCTTTTGAGTTTTCCTTTTCATTGATCCCTAAAATGCAGCTGTTTGTTTCACTAGATAATTCTACTGAAAGCAGATAAATTTGTTTAGGCCAATGGGATCAGTCTGAAGAATCTAAATGAATGCTACTATGTTAGAAAATGAAGGGACACAAAAATCCAAAACCCATACAAAAAACTTTTTCAGCCTGAGACCACTTTCAATCTAAGAACACTTNCCCATGAATGGAACAAATAGACTAATTGGAATACTCAGTGAAGCATTAGAAAGATGAATGCAGTTACAGAAAAAAATTCATTCATTCTTAAGAATAGGGAGCTTAAATTTGAACAGGTTTAGTAATGGGCAAAACTTCAGAAGTTTGCATATTGCATATTTTCTGTAACTATAGAAGTACTGATCTTTAAGCAAAGTATTTTGGAAATTGTGGAACAACTTGTCCCTTTCCTTTATGTGCTTTGGAATATCAACCTATGCCAATAACCACTAAACCTTCCCATTTTCCTCCTGTTGCCCTCAGGAGCAGCTCAGCAGGATCACGCATTTTTGTGAATGTTCTTCTCTCTTTCTTTTCTGCAAGAGAAAAGGGGAAATACAAAAAGAAACTCTACAATTATTTTGTGCCAACTGTAGAAACACTGAAAATCTTTGTAATCTAAAGCACTTTCTTCCATGTATGAGAACAGCTAATAGTGACTCCCTGTAGCTAACAGCAGAGGAGCACTGGCGCAGAATATTAAACAGTGATATCTTTTTGTGGAATATGAAGGCCTTTCTTCAGTCCACAAAGCTGCCACTACTGTACCTGTCACCGTCTGTCTCCCATACACAACACATAGGCAGAGCTGTCAAAATGGACTTGCAGTTACAAACAGTGATTTTTTTTTTCTCTTAACGAAGAAAATCTCTTACAAAACCCCAAACTGGGGAACACAAAAAGGAAACCCTGAGTTATTTTACCTTGTACATGAGCTGCATTTTTCCATGATTGCACTCCAGCCACCGCAGGGAATCACCATGTGGTGCCGGTGTCTATGCTCCTTTGGAGGACTCAGTAGCAGGGCAGGAAAATGCATTGACTTCTTGTGCATCCTGGCATTTTCCAGCTTGTTCTAAGAAAGCAAGTCCCCACCACTGTCTGGACAGATCAATCAACTAACATAGAGACAGCATGCTGATTATTTTTTTTCTCTTTTTTCTAACTGTTAACCTCTTCACTGCTCTCTGTTGAAAGGAAGGTGGGGTGGTAAAGGCACCGAGTAAATTAAAGTCAGTGTTAAAGACCTCTTGTCATGATGCTATGCAGTGTAGAAGGACCAGGCTTGGCAAATTTCTGGACCACTTTCAACTACTTGTCAGCCAGTTTCCCATTAGATCACCTCCTGAGCAACTGAGGGGCAACAGTGGCATCCAGCTGGCTACAGGAAAACAGTGAAAATAGCTTGATTTATATTTCCCTGTCTTATATCCCAAATGAAGACTGGCTGAGCTAGGTTTCAGAATCTGCCCTGTTATGGAGAGTAACTGTCAGCTGTAGTTCCTGAAATGTCTTTAAAGTGTTTTATGAGTAGATTTAATCTAATGCCAGACAGTGTTTACAATGACAAATTGTGATACTACTACCTTCATTGCTGCGTGTGAAGATTTGACCTGTTTCACAATGGTCACAATTGATGACTATGATGCTCCTTTGGAATTCCCTTTGGTTTTGAATCTGACTGCCAAACTCAGAAGTCTCACTAAGAAAACCTTCTTGCTATGAAATCTAAGCTAAAAGGTGTCAGAACTTCATCAACATTTATCAGAACAGAAGAAATGATTACTGATAGTTTCCTTTCTTCTGTGAACTCAGCAAGAAAGCTGAAATTTAATATAAAAAACTGCAGTGTCACCATTTTCTAGGAAGCAGAAAGAAGCTATAACCTGATATAACAGAGAACTGCCAGTAAATCATTTCGTTGCTGTTATTGAGTTTAAAGGTGCTGTTATTTGCTTTACTAAGACAGTCAAACAAACCATAATGACCAATATATTCACCTAATTATATCTCATGTGTTACTCAAGAAATATTTGGAAGGAGATCCTGAAATTCAACAGTGTTGTTTTTTTCTGAATAATTGA
Organism: Calidris pygmaea; assembly: GCA_003697955.1. Taxonomy (NCBI): domain Eukaryota; kingdom Metazoa; phylum Chordata; class Aves; order Charadriiformes; family Scolopacidae; genus Calidris; species Calidris pygmaea. Next base: position 28,161 of record QJSC01007020.1, on the reverse strand, counting down.
CATGACAAATTTCCCATAACTTCTTATTCCATTATTTAGTACAAGCACCTCAGAATTCTCTGCATTTTGTTACAGTTCAGAGTGAGACTTCATTAAGATGCTGAATGCTCTGGAATATTTCAATTTTTTTTTCCTTGGTGAAAATTTTGACCAGTTTTTTTTTTCATTATTCAGTTGCTTTCTTCTACCTACTAGTAGCGATGATTTTTTTCTCAGACAAAACTGACATGTCTCCAAGGAATAGAATTAAAAGGAATCTCAAAGATTGCGAAGGCATTTAAGAAGTGAGAAAAACTTTTATTTTATTATTACAATAAATTATATTAAATGGATAGCCTATTGTTGTTAGGAGGCTGGAGATTATCAGTAGGGACAGGTAGGCTTGGAGATTATCTTCAGGGACAGTTATCTCAAATGAAAGATGTCAGAAGAGAAGAATGCATCAACATGGTTAATGAAGAGCTCCATGGAATGTGTTACAGCACTGGGTGCTGTGATTTCATTGTTAGATCACTCCCTGGCTCTGTTTTGAACCATTCAAATGGGATCCTTCAAAGATAAATCTGTTCTGGGCGTGATGAATACTAAAGTGGCATCAACACTAGGTTTAGCACCCCTTGCCACTTGGCTTTAGCAAGCGATCTGTGCTGATCAGTGCTTCTTCACCCTCATTTATTTAGTTGTATTGACATAAAAAAAAGATATAAAGCTGCCTCAAGATAAGCTGTCAGTAATCTTGATTTTCACTTAACCTTGCTGTTGGCCCCACTGCACAAGCTTTCTCCTGCATCTTTTTTGTAACACTTTCAGATGTGCTGGTGAGAAGTGCTGCATAAGTGTTAAATGTTGATTAATTACTATTATTGCAAACCTTGCAAGGTTAGCTTGCTGAGGGTGTTCAGTGTGAGGGCTCTAATCAAAAGTAATGAGACATCAGTGGGAAATGGCATTGGTTCCTGTGGTGCGCGTGCCATACTGCTATACAAAAAATGCTTCATTTTTCCCCTCCTAAAAAACTAATTGCTTTTTGTTGTTGTTTAACATCCTGTAATTTTGGTAGCTGGGAAGAAGAAAAAATAACTTGTTCTTTTTGGATTGTTTTGTAAGTGTACATTTATAAAGTGCCTAATGTGAAATTGTGACGACAGGGGAAAGCAGAAGGAAACCCAAGGGTAGCATATTGCCTTCTTAGAGAGCCTGAGCTTTCCATGTGTAAATTAACATAATTAACATCATGTGTAATGGGAGTTACACACACCTATACTGTGAGGAGGCTAGCGTCCCAACTACAGAATACTACAGTGCAAATGCAATTATTGGCTCTGCAGTACAACATGCCAGCACCTTCCCATGAACTGAACAGGAATTGAATTCCAAATGGTAATCAATGTCAAAGTTTATGATATGTCCTTGCATTTTACAAAGTTGTAATTCTGACATCATCAGGAGAAAGATGCAGAATAGAAAAGGAAGAGAGGCTTATAATTGAAGCAGTTATAGACACATAAAAATAGTTCGTTACAGAATCTTTTAATAAACCATGGAATTGTGCCAAATGTATTTCTTATGACTCTTTTCCCTACTTTCCCTCTGCCTGCAGTCAGTTTTTGTGTACATCAGTCTGATGGGGAACCGTTTAGCCTCAGACAGTATCTTCTAGACTACGACTGGCAGAATAGGAGTTGAAGGTGGGACCTTGCAGAAATTAGGATAATTAGAACTGCTGGTTTGTGTCAACATGTCCTAAAACATGATAATCCGAAAATCTTAGAACTAAATTTTGTTTCAGACTATGAATGTGTTACAGAAAAAAAAAAGAAAAATTAATTGGTCCATTTTGAGTTTGAAAAGGTTAAGCGAAGAAATGTGAGCTATCAGACAAAAGCTCTACCAAGAAAACCCTTTGGGCTCATTTCATATGCCAAAAATACAACTAAATAAAGTGGAAGAGCACATGCTGATGTTAAAGAAAATTATTTCCTTAGAGAAAAGTAGGGACAGATTTTTTCTGTGCCAACTGAAAAAAAACCTCTGTACTTCTCTTTTGTTCCTGCGCCCGCTTCCCTGTAATTTTACATGCTGAATGTAATATTGTTAGACCATGTATACTTGGCATAGAGAAGTCTAATCATGAATTAATGGGCACGTCTGTAAGCGGTTTGCAGAGGAGTATGTATTGAAGTTCACAAATGTGCATTCTCATTACTTTCAGTATTGTATGTTTGCAGGAAACTGTGTCTAACACCCCCGCCAAAACCAGCCTGCATATTATATTCCATATTCAATATTGCTTAAGAGTGGCACCAGTGAAGCACTAGTTCTCAGAAGCTGTAAACACAATATTTCTATCTTTAGAAGTGGATGTTGGTAACACTGAGTTTTATGTGTAGAGAAAGTCTGTAGAGACAGAACAACAGACTCAGGCTGATTTGTCATCCCGACAGCTGCTGTCAATTCATGAGAAGCACAGTGTGCCTTCCGCATTCACTGAGAGAAGTGGTGTCACTAGGACTTAGCCTGTCCCCCTCCGACCTTGTCACTCAGGTAGTCCATGGAGCACAGAACATGCTTAAAATTCAATCTAGAAGGGAAATACCAGACCAAAAGCTGCTCTTTTATTCTTTTCTTTTCCTTGAAAACTGTTTATGGACAGAAGATGAGGGCTAAAGCACAGGCTACAGCACAGCTACAAGCTACTGACTCCCTTTTCCCAGATAATAGAGATCTCGATGTATCCCAAAAGGGAAACCCAGAAGTTTGTGTGATATCTGGGACACCTCAGAAACAAATTCAACAGTCCTTGCTGCATAAGTAGGCAAAACAAAATGCCTATGAATGTTTGTTAATAACTCTGCTTAGATAGGAGAAGAAAACGCTAGAAATTATCTATTGGTCCTTTTGATTTCAGTAGCCATGTCCCTGTACCATGAACGAAAGGTGACAGGAGGCTCCATACGGGTCTCTGTAGGGTCATTCTTACTTTCTCTCCCTTAACTGTGTTTCCTTTCGTTTTAAGTTCATGCAATAGGAGGCTGGAGAGGGGCGAGGGGAAATTGGTTAAGGAGGTAACTAGAAACCCTGTTTTTAGACCAATACAAATCTATATTTAAAAGAAATTGTTACACAGTTGCTGCAACTGGAGTTTTCATTCCAGTCATATGGACTAACTTTCTGTGTTATTGCAGACTTTTCTGCCCTGCAAATTGTGTTCCTCCTCCCAAGACACATATACATCATCACAGTCCCATACTGAAACTAGCAACTCACATGTTTCGGTTTAGCTCCCTTTTTAATTTGATAAAATAGAACTTTTCACAAGCGTGACACTAGTTTTCATTTGATATTTGTGGTTCTTGCCCCAGTCTTTTTTTTCTACTGTGTTGTCCTACCAATTTCAATCTTCCTTACACCATGGTTTATTCTTCTTAATCACAGTCCACAGAGTAGGTTTTTTTGTCATCAGTTTATTACTACAGGCTTCTACAAGCATGTGCCTTGATTAGAGAACTGCTTGCTCTTTTCCGTGTGGTTTCTTTAAAAATGGTTATTATTTCACTTCAGAAATAAACATTTACTTGATATGCACCCCATTCTCTTGTGTTATAAATGGGGCTTCTTGTAGAATAGATGATTTACTCAGTGCTTCACTGTACCTATTTCTGTTGCACTTACCCCTTGTTAAACTTGTGGAGCTATCTTGATATTGCTTAGAGTTTTCCCTTACTGGTAATTGATGCTTGAAGTGCCACGCTGATGCACAGTTCTGAAACATACTTTGAGCTGTGGCTTCTTAGAATTGGCATAAGGAATAAAAGAATTAATATTTATGATACTAACTAACCAATTCTGAACAGTGCATTCAGAAATTTAATTTGGCCCAGTACGATTGCTAGGGAATGGCCTGGGGCTACAGAGTTATGATCTGAAAATTTAATTTGGAGACATGGCTAAGGATATGTTTAATCTCTGACTAACTGCAAAGCTTTCTCACATAAAAATTGCTTTGATTTTATTAGGCAGATCATGACAATGGCTGAAGTCAGCAGAGGTAGCAATTGAATGTCTACAGCAAGAGAGTGTGATCTAATTCCTTCCCCAAGGAACACTGGAAATACAGTCTGCAGGCCAATCATCTTGATTGCTGCATGCATACTTCTGAGCGCAAGAGGAATTTTGAAATACTAGGGGCTACAGGCAAGAAGGCAGATTATTAGAAGATAAATGGTCTTTGCATGAGGTCAGGCAATTTTTCCGTAGGGGCCTTGTGATCAAATGTTCCTCTGGATACATTGAATTAATTTCATCCTGAAATAGAATTGAACCCAGGTAAGCAGATGGAACATTATGGAAGCTCTTCCTTTTACTTTGCTCCTGTTCTCTCTTTTAAGACATTTTGTCTGTGGATGAAATAGCACAAAATAGATGCAATAGGCCCTCTATGTGCAGAGTTCTCTCCCTCGTATAGAAGTCAAGGCAAAAGTCTGCCTATGGCTCAAAATCACACTAATTGCTTCCATTAGAAGGCAGGAGTACCAAAACAAAGCAAAGCTCTTGCAGACAGGTAGCTTAGGAAGGAGAAACTATAGAACTCAAAGGAGAAATATGAGCCAAGGAGGTATAGGCAGTAAAGTTATTATCCAAAAGCTGACCACCACTGTGCCTCCTTCTGGCTATATTTAAAATGAAAAAATAGTGTGACCTGCTCATTCCCTTAAAAGGCCTCTGCCTTTTTGGGAAGTGTGTATCCCCCAGATCACAGAATCACAGAATCACAGAATCTTCTAGGTTGGAAGGGACCTTAAAGATCATCTTGTCCAACCGTCAACCTAACTGACAAAAATAGACACCCGCACAACAAGCAAGGAGTATCACCATCACTAAACCATACCTCCCAGCACTACATCAACCCGTCTTTTGAACACCTCCAGGGATGGTGCCTCAACCACCTCCC
>QJSC01007020.1:0-23110 GCA_003697955.1 Calidris pygmaea | reverse complement strand
TCCTTTCAGTGAAAAAATTTTTCCTAATATCCAGCCTGAACCTCCCCTGGCGTAACTTGAGGCCATTTCCTCTCGTCCTGTCACCTGTGACTTGAGAGAAGAGACCGACCCCCACCTCTCTACAGCCTCCTTTCAGGTAGTTGTAGAGAGCAATAAGGTCTCCCCTCAGCCTCCTCTTCTCCAGGCTGAATAACCCCAGCTCCCTCAGCCTCTCTTCATAAGACTTACTCTCCAGACCCCTCACCATCTTTGTCGCCCTTCTCTGGACCCGCTCCAGCACCTCAATATCTTTTTTATGGTAGGGAGCCCAAAACTGGACACAGTACTCGAGGTGGGGCCTCACCAGTGCCGAGTACAGGGGAACGATCACCTCTCGGGCCCTACTCACCACGCTGTTCCTGATACAGGCCAGGATGCCATTGGCCTTCTTGGCCACCTGGGCACACTGCTGGCTCATGTTCAGCCGACAGTCGACCAACACCCCAAGATGTGAAATGGATGGAGGCATCCAAGCTCCTGAGGGGGATGGAAGGCCAGGTCAATAAGAGTTAATGAGCACTCTTCATTGCTTATCTGTGGGACACTGCTAGCATGTGATCTTCTCATAGAGTCATAGAACCAATAGTTTGGGGTGGAAGAGACCTTAAAGGGTCCCTTCCAACCATTAACATTCTGTGATTCTGTGATTTTAACTGCTGCCAACCCAATGCTTAATGGGCATGCCCAGCCTGGTTTGGAAGCTGGGCAGGGAAGCTGATTGGCTTGCTGAGAGACACAGTGTGTGTCATGGTAACTGTATGTTAGCATAGATTTGGTCATTAATATAGCTACACAACTTCTGCACAAGATCTGGCTTCAGCCTGGCCATCCTGCATGCAGGTGGAATAGGAGTTTTTCTGCCTGCGCTTGACTATTACTAGACCTATTTCTAAACAGCTACATATAGCAAGTGGAAGACAAAGGAGCCTGAAAGGAGGGCAGGGAAGCAATCAAAATGACAGTAAATTTAAATAGCTTGCAAAACAGACGGAATCACAGGTATCCAGTTCTTTAGTTTCCATTGTCTTTTGCTAGAGACTACCTTTAACATTTTTCTAAAATGATTAGCAAGATGAATGGCTGAGTTATTTCCATCTGGTGACTTCCCTGAGAAATACAGCTTGGTTCATCATGAAGTCACTTGGTGAAAACTTTTTGTCTTGGAAAGCAGCCACTTCAGAACCCAGAAAAGTCTTTGACAATGGCAGTGTGAAAATAATGGTTCTTACACTTTTGAAAGAAGAAAGTGAGGGAAAAATATTTCTTGAACCTTTGACATATGGTCCTCAGACAGGGTCTAATCCACCACCTAAAGTGCTATCAGACTCAGAATTGGTACTACTGGCAAAATGAAGTTTTGTACAATTAAATTTGTGCTATCACAAAGCAGACGGAAAGCAGCCAGGTTTGATCACTGATAATTTTGTAAAAGTTCTTTTATTATTCACCTTTCCACTGCTCCTCTGTAACGGAATGTGCTGACATACAGTTGGCAGATCTGTGCTGTTTTATCACATCACTTCTTAGTCTTAGACTTGATTTCCATATGTCACAGCACAATCCAGCATTGTTATTTATATGTTAAGATGTTGCATTACTTGCCAACACCCACATACTGGAAATAAATATACCTCTGAGTACAATTTAGACTATGCTGTTAAAGGCAACCCACATTTTCATCTGGGAGTTTAAGAACCTGGGGATTTCAGAAGTAATTTTCTTGGTTCCCTAGCTTCTTTATAACAGCCTGTTTTTTTTCCATCCTCAGACATCTCTGTCATCAGGCTCTTCTCTTTAAAGAAATTCTTAAAAATTACATAGCCGCAGAGACTATTAGAGGTGACACCCCCATTTAAAGCTAAGTGGGCAACACTTCTTCCAAAGTTGTTTGATTTTTCTACCATATACATCATGATAGATATCTTAATTTCATGAGTTGCATTTATGAAGCAGAAGTAGCAGTCTGTGTTAAATACTACTCTCTGCTTTCAGTGGAATGGCAAAAGAGTCTATACACTCACAAACACAGTAGACTTATCCTCACTCGTTGCTCCTCTGGTGCCAGCTATTACTTCTCTCTGTTTTGCTTCTTGCCATCAGCTAGGAAATCCCTGCACAGACAGAGGAAGCCCTTGCTGAAGTTTTCACTCTTTCCTTTATCCCCAGCTGAGAGGAATCATTGCTATCAGGTAGCTTCTCTCAGCTCATCAGCTACTGTGGAACAGGAAATAAGCATAGGGGCATTCATAGGACAGGCACAATAAACAGCAAGGATGACTTCTGAAACAGTAGATTAGCACAAGAGTACCAAATAGGGATATTATTATTGCGTTTTACAGGGAATGGTTTTCTTACTGCTTTTGTCTCATTTCTGTCTTGAGGTTGACTGTAAAGAAAGCCTTCGCAATAAGTACTTCCAATGTTGTGGCTACATGTACTATGTGGTAGTCATAATGCTTTTTTTTGTCTATCACCATTGTCATTGTAAATTGGGCAGGCTGCATCGCCAAGGCTAACCTGAAAACCTGAATATACATGTCCTCCTTTCCTTATAATCAATTACAATGCTTCATTTCCTGTCTTCTTAGCAAACTGTTGAGTTAAGAACTGTTATACTCTAGTTGTATAATACTAAATTGCGAAGGGATTCATTGCAGGCACTAAAAATCCCATGGTTTTCTGTTTGTTAAAACTAAGGAAAGCCATGTTACTGGCATCTGAAACTCTCATTGTTTATTAACTCAACCATGCTGTTGGGTTTTGTTGAAGTATTTTTAAAAATACAGGTCTGTGACATTCACCAAAAAACAATAAGAAAACTCTGATTCAACATGGGACTTAAACACCTGGTTGACAGTAAGCATTCAGTAATTCCACTGACTACAATGAAAATGTTCATGTATTTAAAGTTAGACACCTTTTAAATGCTTTTCAAGGTGGGACACGTGTTTTAAACTGAAGTGACTGAAATACCATCAACATAACTATAACTCTAGAGATCCTTATAGTTAGACTTAGAGAAGAGAAAGACAAGCCTACACTTGCCTAGGCTGCTCAATTGCCCAGACTATGTCTTTTTCCTTCCATGCAATTAACTCAGTATGACACTAAGTGTAGGACTTCCCCAGATTTCTCATGACATCTTTATGGTGCTTTTGCTTTGTTATATCCACTGTCTGACTACAAAGTTCAGGTGCTGCCTACTTGTCTTTCTATAAAAAGCTTCAAGGAATTTAATTAACTTATTTGAATGTGTTGTAATCTAGGCTGAGAAAGGTCTCCTTATTGTTGTCAAAACTAGGTAATCAATTAGACTTTACCCTCCAATTTGTCATGCTGTTGCAGGGCATCCTACAGCTGCAGAAACCAGCAGCTTTCATGAGGACTTCAGTCAGAATAATTCATGCATGCCATATGCTGTCTTTGCTCAGAAGTGCATTTTTTTTTGCACTGAGTACTTAATTTTATTTCTTTAATGTCAGCTTCCCCTGCCCTCCCACCTGCCAAATCCCAGGATGTCTGAAGGCATCCCTACCTGTGTGACATTTAGAGGAAAAGATGGAAGAACTATGATGCATGGCTGATTTATAGAAGACTGCAATATTTTAAACGTGTATGTAAACACTTCTTGAGCTCAATAAAATTCTCAGCTCAATAAAATTCTCAGTCATTCATATATTCTTAGATTTAGAAAGCTTTTCAGACTATAACCACACAGTTATGCAACAGACCTGCAACAACCACTGTAAATATATTATTTATGAATATTTACTAATTTTTTAGTAATTAAATAAGCAATTGTTTAATTTCAGATGGTTGCTTATTTCAGCACCTCTTTCAATTTGCATGCAGTGATCATAGCATAATCTCACAAAAGTCTGATAGTTACAAAAACGTGCTGTCCCTCCCAGCTGCCTGCAACATTCATTTACTTCCAGTTGCTTCCTCCAGACTACATTGGGGCTGGCTGGAAACTGGAGAGATAAGCTCCAGAAAGATGTTTCCTTTCACTGCCTCTATTTCCTTAAAATGGGTCGGGGTCTATTCTCCTCTGACCTGGCTATATTTTGTCACAAAATTCTACTCGCTGGAGGCCTCTGTGAAACTACATTGGTGTGAAGCGCGTGCAAGTGGAGCAGCAGGCTGAGGTTTCACAACCTGTATGAGTCAGACTAAGAAACAGTCCCCTTGTCTGACCCTACCCCAACCCTAAAGCTCAGCTCTTGCTCCCATGTGCTCTCTCCTGCTCGGTGGTGTGCTGTCTTCTGCTCGGAAGGCTGGAAATGTTACAAGGCCAATGGAAACCCTGATGAAATTTGATGACTACATCGCAGCCAATGAGATCAGGTGTCAGCCCTGATCATAGAATGTAATTACTGGTGTCAGGTTCATAAATGTTTTAAGTACCTTCACCATATTAAACTGAAATTTTTCCATATTTCTTTTTTCTTAAGCCTTCCTGACTGAAAATGGAATCAGAGAGTAGATCATCTAGATAGGGAAAGAAAGGAAATTTGTTTCTTTTTTTTCCTGGTGCAAATAAAACCCAAAAGGTTGCAATTATGTGCAATTATGAAAATTAAGCTGTACATAGTAAATGTAAAAGTAATGAAGCAAGGGATGTATGTTGCCGTACAAAAGACAACCCACAAGAATCAATTAATTAGCTGACAAGCTGCCTTTCCACAAAGGGTGTCTGACACAGTTTCCTCTTTTCTCCACAGCACCTTGGTTTAGGGTGTATTTTCCGAGGGAAGCATGTACAGATGGGATGATTTTATTTTGCATTAAATAATGACTTTAAAGTTATTTTCACACTGTAGAGTTCATTAACATATTTAAAGGAAAAAAAAACACCAACCACCACCAAAAGTTAATCATGAAATAGCGATATAAACCATACTTTGGAAATTAAGAAAGCAGCTCCGTCAGGTAATTAGTCATAGTCAGAGCCTGAAAAGGAAGGAAAAATTAAACTTCAAAAGGCTTCTAAAATTAAGGTGCTTTTTGGTGTAACATAAAACTCCTCCCACAAACTCACAGCAAGTCTCTTAATTTCTGCCAATCCCACCCCCACCTCATTATTTTCTCCTTGCTTGCAAGGCATCTATTCGTACTGATTGTAATAACCCTACTGAATGCATGGATCACACTTTAGAATTGTTTTGTAATAGCATGAAGCCACCAGGAACTAAAGGGCAATGAATAATAATTTTGGGTAGCATTAGGCAGAAAACCTTTGCATGCAACTGGTAGAGACAGGTTACGGACAGGTCTGACTTCTTTTATTTAGAGCAGCATACATCCTGCAGACAGATCTCTGAACACATTAATCATTATTTCTGACAAAATGGTTTTCAACTACATTAAACAATGTTAGAAATGAACATCTTCCCAACAGCCTTCTTTGAATTCACTGTCTGTTTTCAAAAACACAGATGATGCTTTTACAAAACCATTTATGAAATAAAAGTTTTGTTTACAGAAATTGTTTGGTTGCCCTGAACACTCAGCATTCTGCACTCCCAAGAAAGACGCAGGTTTGCTTCTTATACCCATCCCTCATTGCCCATGAAACATGGGCCTATGCACAAAATAACCACTGATTTTTTTACATACTGAACACAAATCCTAAATAAAAATCCTGTCTTTTGTGCTCTTCTGAACCAAAGTTGTGAGAAACTTCCCTCTGTATGGCCATGTGCTTTGAAACGTCCTACTCAGAATGTGAGAGATGTTGTGACAGGAGTTTCTTTCACAACTGGAAGTGAGGAATCAGGCATGAGGAAATTGTTTCTCTTAGTATTCCAATTTGGCGTGCATAATGGTGCACAAACAAGCCTGAAACATTGTCAAAATGAGTGTGGCTAGCCTTACAAAAAAACTGAAAATGTCGTTGCTCGAGCATACCTGATTGAAAAGCTCCTGGAAAATACCCGTGTGGCATTAACAGGAGCTCTTCTGATCCTTAAGTGAGAGATCTGGCTGTTTTCGGCTGGGAGATACACCCAAAAAGGGAAATATGAAGTATACACTTTGATCCCATTTTTCCGAAGGCTGGCACCTGCAACATCTGTGAAATGGTTATGTTTTTTCTATTTTCCTTTAGCTTCCTGTTGGTCAAAGTGTGTCCAAAAAGGAACGCTTGTTTTCGAGTTCTTCTGCCACAGACTTCTGCCAGTTTTAGTCCCTCTGCCCTTGCTAATCTCTGTACAATGTCTGGCCTATTGAGATAATACAGCAAAAGCGGTTGTGCTGCATGTGTCTCATGTCAAAGCTTTTAAATCCAAAGCATTTTGCCACAGTGACAACATACAAGTAATGATTCCTTGTGAAAATTGTTCTGATAAAGTCTTTTCTCCAATCAAAAAGAAAAAAAAAATGATGCATAGGGTAAGGATTTCATCTCAAGTGTCTCAGAAAATTTAATATGGTCCCACAACTGGATGAGGAAGAAAAGACTGAGAAGATGCTACATGGAAAAACGTGTTGCGAGGTATGTGGTTAATGTGCTTAAATCCATAATGTGATGTGAGTTTGGTTTCTGGGTTTTTTTCTGTACTATCATTATTTTGCAGGATTGGATGATAAGTCAAATAGCCTGAATTTTTAAATCTTAGCATTAGCAACCATCTTTTGTGGGGATATGATCATGAATGACAAATAAGGAAGACCTATTTTACTTTGAAAGAACCCTATAAATGCTCATTTATATTCCAAATTAAAGGTAAAAAAACCCCCGGCTTTTAGGGCAAAGAAATGGAAGAGAAAATGTAGAAAGTGGTAAAAATATTCAAAGTACCTATAAGAATTTAAAATATAAAGTAGAGCAAGATTTTAATTCATGTTTTTTTATCAAAAATAGAAAGAAAATAGTATCCTACAGTATTTTATATACGTTTTAGAGAACAGAAGATACATTTTTCCCCTTGCAATCTTCCTTAAAAAATTATGTACTTTACATATTTCTTAAATCATTTTATATTGATCATAAACATTCTGCATCCCAAGGGGAAAAAAAATAATTTATTTTTCATTTTAATATATGAACAGGTTTATTTCTATCTAAGGAAAGCAACAAAGAACAATTACCTGGTTTCCATGAAGAAGAACATACTCTTTATTCTTCAGCAGACTGACTCTGAACATAAATCCTCTCTATATAAAGGAGCCATTTTGAAGAACTAAATGGACATTTGCTTTTGCTTTTACAACTATTTCAATAAGCAGTACAAAATGCATCCAATTTAAGGAGGCGAAGTGAAGACACAACTTTTGAAATAGACTTTAAAAAAGGCACAAGAGACACCATAGTCACAGATGTTAGTAGTAAATATTTAACTAGGGAAAAACCTTTTTCTGTCCTCTGCCTTGTATTATATGACCTTATGCTAACAGGGGTACTGAGCTAATTCTGAATAAACACTAATAGAAAAAATTTCCAAAGCAGTAAGAAAGTTATTAACAGACTGATATGATTTCTTTTTTTTTCTCTTACATGGTACTTCCATCAGCATATCTCACGAGTGGCTTTGCAAAAGCAGCTTCCTTGATGGGCAAGCTGGGGCCATTGATCATGCTTGGAGAAGCCACTGACGCTGGCCACCTGCGAAGCTGGAAAGGGCACATAGGCCTGTGGCACCCCCAAACCACACCCTCATTACTAATCAGCCCCGTTTGCTTAATCAGCTACTAGTGAAATAGAACACTGTCTCTTATATCATGCTCCCTTTGATATTTTCTTGAGAATCCAAGAAAATACGTAGAAGTAGTTTAAACCAATGGTTGTATCGCAGTGCTTTGCAAATGTGAGATCTTTCACCACGAGTTACGGGTAAAATGTTAGTTGCTACCAAGTTATTTTACCAGTTGAAGCCTGAGGCGAACAGTTGCAAATCTCGTGGAGACTGCAGAGTAACAGCAAGCCTTTCACCACACAGAGCAGCCTTTCTCACAGGACGTGGGACTGGGCCTGTCTCTCAGTGACATCCATAAAAATAGATCTATCCTGGACCAAAGCTTAAAAATTGTAACATAAACATTGCTGTTCATATTTCTACCTGTTTTTCTGATCATCTCCAAGCTGTAAAGTCTGCCCAATGCTTTGAATCAAAAAACATGATACAGTCTTGCTCAAGAATCTTTAATAAAGAGCCAAAACAAAGTCCGGCAGCTAGACATTACTAACTTTTAGGTTGCCAAATGCCAGATTTTTCACCTTAAGCTTGTTTCTATTTTTAATGCAATCTAATGACTTCATGCTCACTGTAGTTCCATTTCTTGTATAATAAATATTACATCTGCTAATATTAATAAATATTGCATTTGGTTGCAACAATAAAAGCATCTGAGTGGGCTAATTAGCTGTCTATTGGGACATTTCCAAATTGATGATTCTTATTAATGTTAATGAAATTGCTAGATGGCATCCAGTGTCAATGCAGACCTCGGCAAAAATGGCAGCCTGCAGTAGTGTACCACTCCATCATATATGTATGTAGTTAAATTTAAAAATGCATCTTCAAGAGCTCATTACATTTATTATGGCATCTGTAAAATTAAAAAGGTTTATGAGTCTCTTGGCTTCTTTTCTACACAGTCGTCATACAAAACCTGACTTCTTTGTTGTTTTCCTTTGTTCATCATGTTTTCACGTTATAAATGGTATCAAAATAATCAGCCTCTAGTTGCTAAAGATTAATTTTAGCAATTGTGAAATGCATTAAATAATAGTCTTCTGTCTAGTGATAATGTATAGGAAGTGTATATGTAGGCATTAAGGCATGAGATTTTTTAGATCATTATATTTAAGTTACTTTCCAATAATTTTTTTTCTCTACATCACTGTGGTGAGATTTTTTTTTAATTTCTCAGTCTTTCAGCAACCAAATCTGGCATATAAACTCTGTAAATGTCACTAGAGAATTACACTCAAACTGGCAGAAACTGACCTGTACAAGGCAGTTATTCCCGTGGTTCTAAACATCTCGTTTTAATCATTCTTTGTTTCTGAACCTTCATCTGCAGTTTACAGTTCTTGCCCCTCACAGACAGATCTGGGAATAGTAGTCACTTACTTTTTTGCTGAATTTTTAGATGCCTTCAGTTGCATAAAAGGAAGAGTTTAAAAAAGGCACTTGTATCTATTGTATGAAATGCATATGGAAATATCTTTAGAGTCAAAGACAATATATATAATACTAATGAGTTAATAGTAATGTTACTGTTTTTTCAGCAATAAATAAAGGCAGTCTTTCTTTAAAGAGGCTTATCATCTGAGGTTCTTAACTGAACAGAAGTACTCAGTGAAAGGTTTCAACCTGAGAATCCTTGTTATCTTTTGTCTTGCTTCCCTGAGAACTACTAACTGACAGACTCAAGAAATGACCTTTTTAATATAGTCTCAGAACTTCTAGCTCTGTCTCTGGAATCCATGGCTTTCTTTTAGCAACGTGTTAGTGGTGTGACTAATCACTACACATAGTTTAGAGGCTCTTCTTCTGTATGTCATCATTTAGTTGTAGGGTGAGTCATATTTAATTATTTATAGTTTCACTACAATGTTGTCATCTTTCTTTTGGAAAGGGTCCACCAAAGCCTCACAGTCTGTCTTTGTGCAATCAAACAGCTTTGAATTTACTGGCTAATGAAGTACACTGCCTATTTTTGCTGATGAATTGAAATGTATTACAATTTAAAAAAAATCAGAGACTCCAGAAATGGAAATGACCTACCATATTAGATTACCCCTTTTCCCTCTGAACCTGTGCCAAACCTGACTCTGCACAATACGTTATCCAGTATTAGGTTTAGTTTAGTTTTGAAGTTCTACCATTTTCCTTGGGACCGTGTTCCACACATGCAGTAATGAATTGTCATGAGCTATCCCTTGTATGTCTCATACTCCTTTCCCCATTTCAGCTGAGCTAATACCTTGTAATTACATTCCTCTATATTGTTATAATTTCATGTTCATTTTCACAGCCTAAGCAATTTTCAGACTAGTAGATCTGGGGAATAACTGGCAACTTTGCTCACCAGAATAGTGGAAAAAATCTTATCTTTTGAATTCTTTGGGGCAGAGATTATTTTTGCGTCTGTGGTAGAATCTAGTCCACAACTGAATTTCTATGCACTCCTGCAGTGCAAACTAAAATTACTTAATAAAATTAGCAGCAGGTACAACGACTTTGAAGGTGGATAGTTGTGTTATGTAAGGTAGGAATTTTCCACAATTTTTTTTTTTTTTTACATTTCTTTGAGGAAGTTTGATGTTAGTGAGCAGTACTCAACCTACAGTATGCGTAGCAGGACCATAGGAGAGGTTTTCCATGTCTTAATGTTATTATCCTCACCGTTCAGGTGCAGTGCACAAAAGCCTACTCAATGGTGTTTGATTGCTGAAGAGAAAGAATGGGCACGGAGAATTACCAGAGTTCTAACCACTTAATTATAAAACCTTGAGAATTTTATGTTAAACCAAACCTCTTAACCAGTTCTTTGATAATGCCTATAATTTACTTATAAATATAAATTCACTATTCTGATGTTCTGTCTTTTATAAAGCTGTAATGGCTGTAATCCGTAAACAGTTGTCCTAGATATGACCTGCTTGACTACTTTTGTATTATTGCAGTTAATAGTTATGCTTTGACTCAGTAGTGACTCAACTGAATGATTCCTTTGAAGTAATAATAAACACACATATTAAGCACATTTAATGTACCTTTCTTTATTATATATTTATATTTAAAAAGAGATAACTATATCCTGTGGATAAATGTATTGCATTCTATCATTTCTGGATAAGATGAAATACTATTCCTGTTTGATGTCTGAGAAAATTACAGAGAATTATTTTGCTAATTTTTTTTCACTATTCACATCCAGAAAAACATGTAGTTATGGTAGCATCTAATCTTTCATATTGCAAAGCTAGATTTACTGCAAAATTTATACAGTAGTTGCACTGCAACTACAGACAGAATCAAACTGAATTGTAAGATAAAACATACGGGTAATCTATCCCTCTATGTATCTTCTTAGGAACCTATACAGCCACTATTAAAATGTTATCTGAGCACCTACAAAAAAAAGCACAGTATCATAAAGCAGCAATGGACCACAGTCATCCAGAAGCAGGAGGACACAAAGTGAGTCCGCGCATGATTTCCTAATGATATAAAGAGGTTCCATTCACTGTCAAATCTGTCCCTTCCAGTCATAGTGGTCTTGAGACTCCAAAAGGAGTCAGGTACCAGAAGCCCCTTCCACGCTACTCTCTTAAGGAAAAAGGAGAAAGAAGCAGAAAGGTCAAATCCTGTGACACTGCAATACAACATTGCTCTACAGGTAACAAGAACCTAGTGTTAACTTGTGCCGCTTGATGATGTGGCCTATTAGATATACAAATAACAGCATTTGTTATGAGCATAGCAGGTACAGGTAAAGGCATTCCCTTCCTCTTAGGAGAAGAAAAATTATTTGTATCTTTGTCAGATTTTGCATTTGGCTTAATAGGATCGCAGGTGGTGTTTTGCTGCCCTACACAATGCAAAGCACACATGTCAAATCTCCTTTCCAGCCCAGGTATGGTTTGCCGCAACTACTGCTGCTCTCTGTTTTTCAGAATCCTACTGCCCCATCTTGGCAGCACGGTCTCCACCCGCATCTTGGGAATCCCAAGATTCCCATTTATGCCAGCAGGGGGTTTGAGAGTCTCCTACAAAGTAAGGCTTAGCTCTCAGGATGATGCCTGAAGGGCCCAAGGGGAGGACGATGTAACAGAAAGGAATTACTCATGTCTCTGAACTGAGAGTGAGAGAGAAAGAAGTAGAAAAAGATGAAAGTCAGACAAAGGTCTTATATGATGGAGAAAAGGAGGCTCAGGGGAGACCTTATTGATCTCTACAACTACCTGAAAGGAGGTTGTAGTGAAGTGGGTGTCCGTATCTCATCCCAAGTAACAATTAATAAGATGAGAGGAAGAGGCTTCAGGTTGCACCAGGGGAGGTTTAGATTGGATATTTGGAAAAATTTCTTCACTAGAAGGGTTATCAAGCATTGCAACAGGGTACCCAGGGAAGTGGCTGAGTCACCATCCCTGGAGGTATTTAAAAGACATATAGACCTGGTGATTAGGGACATGGTTTAGTGGTGGACTTGACAGTGTTAGGTTTACAGTTGGACATGATGATCTTAAAGGTCTTTTCCAACATAAATAATTCTATGATTCCACGATTCTATAATCATGGCATGTAGAATAATGCACTGTCCTTGAGATAAAAAATATGAGACTTGTAGTAGTGAAGGGAAGCATCAACGAACAAGTGAAACACTGTGAACCGTATCTCCTTCAGAGAAACTGTCCATATTTGGAAGCCTTTTTAACCTCCCTCAGCTAACAGTTTTCCAAAGCAAATAACCAGCGGTTCTATGAAGAACGGTAGGATACGTCCCATGTCAGGAGTATAATCTTTCAAATATGATTTACTCACGAAATACCTTGAAGTCTTTCTCCTTTGGGAACAATTAGAGCAAAAAACAGAGCAAAATGTCCTGCAGACACTGGCTGTCTAATGGAAACCACTCAGTAACATCATCAAGGACAGTATCGCACAGTCCGCAGCCTTTTTCTCACTTCGCATTCAGGGAAGGAGAATGCTACACGCTCGCGCTGCAGTGTGTCACCGGCAAGGCAGAAGCAGAATGGAGTACCGTATCTCTCTGCTACCAGCCACGACTTGGCAGGATACAGGCATACATTAAAGCACTTCCTCTCATCAAGTGCATAGCTAAGGTGAAAATGCATTTTTGAATAATATAAGAAGAAACTCTTTGAAATGGAAGTCTTTGTGAATACCTGCCTCATCCTTTACTTCTTCTCTTGTCTCAATGATAAATGAAGGATGGTAGTGCCTTTTCTGCATTAAATATTTTTAAAGGTTCAGCTGATTTTTTAAAAAAGCTTTTATTATGAAGATAACGTTTTTAGACAAACATTCATTTTCTTTATAACTGAATTTAACTTCAAGAGTATCAACCACAATATTGCTTTTTAAATTTACTGAACATGCAGTAATAGGATTAATCTCAAGACCTTTTTTTAGATTGCAATGGATTATTGGTTAAAAGTATTCTAAAAATCATTTTAGAAATTATTTCTGAGTACAAAAAGTGAAGCTTGATTTCAATTTCTGCATGCACAGTGCAATCTTGGAATTCACTTCAGTGTCAGTGCAGTGATGGTTTTTCAGTGAATTCAGATATAAATTTCTCATCAGCTTCTACATAGACACTTGTACACTTTGTACGCCTATAATATCACCAGAAATACGTGTATCACCTGCTGTTCTCTGGTCTGATGAATAAGGTGCCAAGAAATTCTCCCAGTTTATTATATGTGTGTATATAGGTATTTATAAAGATATCTCCCTCCCCCCCCCAGCCATTGCCTTAAGGGTAAGTACATTCTTTGGTAAAACGGATGACAGTCAAACACTTATGTATTCTAGTAATCTCTTAAAACCAAAAGAGGCTGGAAGGGTCAAGATACAACTGCATATGAGTGAAAACTATGCTCAGGGTGCTCTAATTAAGCATAGACTTTGCTTGATTCCTCATCCCATCCTCCTTCCCATATATATGAGGCAAAATCAGGGGCAAATGCAAAGATTAGTCAGTGACAGCAATTTTTAGCAATGCATGAATATCTAGAATCCTATCAAAATATAAACACACTTCTGTTTGTGTGAATGGCTAAAAATTATAATTAATGCCCTTTATTTTACCACTGCAAGTGCAAAGCATATTTTTACAGCTAGAGATATAAAATTTTTCAGTACAGCTGTACCACAGTAAAATCTTCTGGCTGAAGAACTGGCATCATACACTTTTCTTATTTTACTTCGGGGCCCTTATTATGAAGCTGTTAAAAAACGAAGACATTTTTCCCTTCTCATTGAAAGGATGCAAATTTGAGCTCCAGAAGCTTACCTGGGTTATGTCTGCTTACCTGGGTGATGTCTATTTAAAATAATTCTTAACTTCTAGCAGCTGTGGTTAATGGATCTACTCAATACTACAGCCATGTGGTTAAACATGATTAACCTCCACAGCTTTCAGGTTTTCAGTGGCTGAGTCAGATACTTCTGAAGCACTCAGGAAGATTTTGTTCTTTTTTTCATGTGGGTGAAAGAAATTTATTCTGAGTCTAAAATAGCTTTATAATACTGTTCTCTTGATATATTGAATTATTGTTTGTATCTGGAGAAGCTAAATTCTGACAGATGGGAATATTGATTTACAGTCATAATTCCCGAAAACAAAACAGTAGAGAAACAGATGCCTTTTATTTTCCGGTTACTTTGAATTTAGGAGATGGAAAATACCTAATTTATTAATCTGTTGTCTGAGTGGGAGGTTATGGTTTACTCCATAGAATCATAGAATCATATGGGGTTGGAAGGGACCTCTGGAGATCATCTAGTCCAACCACCCCGCCAGAGCGGGTCTACCTAGAGCAGGTTGCACAGGAACTTGTCCAGGTGGGTTTTGAATGTCTCCAGAGAAGGAGACTCCACCACTTCTCCGGGCAGTCTGTTCCAGTGCTCCACCACTCTCACAGTAAGGAAGTTCCTCCTCATGTTTAGGTGGATCTTCTTATACTCAAGTTTGTTCCCATTTCCTCTTGTCCTGTTACTGGTCACCACTGAAAAAAGACTCCTGGCACCCTCTCTTTAAGTATTTGTAAGCATTAATTAGATCTCCCCTAAGCCTTCTCTTCTCGAGACTGAAAAGACCCAAGTCCCTCAGCCTCTCCTCGTAGGAGAGATGCTCCAGGCCCTTAATCATCTTTGTGGCCCTTTGCTGTACCCTTTCCAGCAGTTCCCTGTCCTTCTTGAACTGGGGAGCCCAGAACTGGACACAGTACTTCAGATGGGGCCTCACCAGGGAGGAGCAGAGGGGCAGGATGATCTCCTTCGACCTGCTGGCCACACTCTTCTTGATGCAGCCCAGGATGCCATTGGCCTTCTTGGCCACAAGGGCACGTTGCTGGCTCATGGTCATCCTATTGTCCACAAGAACTCCCAGGTCTTTTTCCTCAGAGCTGCTCTCCAGCAGGACAGCCCCCAACCTGTACTGGTGCAGGGGGTTATTTCTCCCCAGGTGCAGCACCCTACACTTGCCCTTGTTAAATTTCGTTAGGTTTCTCTCGTCCCAACTCTCCAGCCTGTCCAGGTCTCTCTGTATGGCGGCACAGCCTTCTGGGGTGTCAGCCACACCTCTTAGTTTTGTGTCATCAGCAAACTTGCTGAGGGTACATTCCAGGTCATTGACAAATATATTGAAGAGGACTGGACCCAGTACCGACCCCTGGGGAACACCACTGCTTACAGACTTCAGCTGGATTCTGTGCCCCTAATCACAACCCTCTGAGCTATGTCTTTCAGCCACTTTTCAATCCACTTAACTGTCCATTCACCTAACCCACACTTCCTAAGCTTACCTATGAGGATGCCATGGGACATGGTGTCGAAAGCCTTGCTGAAGTCAAGGTAGACAACATCCACAGCCCTCCTTTCGTCTATCCAACCAGTCATGACATCAAAGAAAGCTATCAGGTTAGTCTGACATAACTTCCCCTTGGTAAATCCATGTTGACTACTTCTGATAGCTTTCTTTTCCTCCATATGCTCTGAGATGACACCCAGGATGAGGCGTTCCATCACCTTTCCAGGGATGGAGGTGAGGCTGACCGGTCTGTAATTCCCCAGGTCTTCCTTCTTGCCCTTTTTGAAGACTGGGATGACATTGGCCTTTCTCCAGTCCTCGGGCACGTCACCTGTTCTCCAGGACCTCTCAAAGATGATCGAGCCCTGCAATGACTTCTGCCAGCTCCCTCAGCACTTTCGGGTGTATCCCGTCTGGACCCATGGACTTGTGGATATCCAACCTATCTCTAATTTGGTCCTCCTCCACCAAGGGAAAAGTCCATGGCTCCTGGGGGTTGGCCTGAGCAGTAAAGACTGAGACAAAGGCAGCATTCAGCAACTCTGCTTTCCCTGCATCTTCTGTTACCATGGCACCCGACTCATTCAACAGCGGGCCCACATTTTCTTTAGTTTTGTTTTTGCCTCCAATATAATTGAAGAACCCCTTCTTGTTGACTTTGACATCTCTTGCCAATTTTATTTCCAAGGAGGCCTTGGCTTTCCTTGTTTCTTCCCTACATAGTCTAATAGCGTCTCTGTAATCCTCCCAAGTGGTCAGTCCCTTTTTCCACTTGGTGTAAACTTCCTTCTTCCACTTTAGTTTTTTCAGAAGGTCCCTGCTGAACCATACAGGTCTCCTGCTTCCCTTGTTCAATTTCTTGCTCTTGGGAATGCACTGATCCTGAGCTTGGAGAAGGCGATGTATGAATATTGCCCAGCTCTCTGGAGCCCCCTTGACTTCCAGAGCCCTAACCCATGGGATTTCTCTTATCAGTTTCTTGAAAAGGACAAAGTTAGCCCTCTTGAAATCCAGATTTTCAGTCCTACTTGTTGTTTTTTGTATGTTACTCACAATCCTGAACTCTATTTTTCCATGGTCACTGCCACCACGGTTGCCCTCAACCTTGATGTCATCCACCAGTGCCTCTTTGTTCATCAGTACTAGGTCCAGTAGTGCCTCTCCCCTTGTTGGCTCTTCCACCAGCTGGGTTAAGAAGTTATCATCAATACTCTGGAGGAACCTCTTAGACTGTATATTCCTGGCTGTGTAGCCTTTCCAGCAGATCTGGGTGATTGAAGTCCCCCAAAAGAACCAAGGTCTGCGATTGCGAGGCTACTTGGAGCTGGTTGTAAAAGGTCTCATCAACTTCTCTATCCTGATCGGATTGTCTGTAATAAACACCCACAACAGTGTCCCTCATAGTGGCCTGCCCCTTAATCCTCACCCACAGGCTCTCAACTCTCTCATCTGACACCAGGGAGGGTTTTAGGGACATCTCACTCTCTATCTATTCCTTGACATAAAGGGCAACACCTCCACCCTTTCTTCCTCACCTGTCTCTTCTGAACAACCTGTAGCTCTCAAGAGCTACACTCCAGTTATGGGATTCATCCCACCAGGTTTCAGTATATCACAGAATCACAGAATGTTCTAGGTTGGAAGGGACCTTAAAGATCATCTTGTCCAACCGTCAACCTAACTGACAAAAATAGACACCCGCACAACAAGCAAGGAGTATCACCATCACTAAACCATACCTCCCAGCACTACATCAACCTGTCTTTTGAACACCTCCAGGGATGGTGCCTCAACCACCTCCCTGGGCAGCCCATTCCAATGCCTGATAANCTGTGACTTGAGAGAAGAGACCGACCCCCACCTCTCTACACCCTCCTTTCAGGTAGTTGTAGAGAGCAATAAGGTCTCCCCTCAGCCTCCTCTTCTCCAGGCTGAATAACCCCAGCTCCCTCAGCCTCTCCTCATAAGACTTGTGCTCCAGACCCCTCACCATCTTTGTCGCCCTTCTCTGGACCCGCTCCAGCACCTCAATGTCTTTTTTATGGTAGGGGGCCCAAAACTGGACACAGTACTCGAGGTGGGGCCTCACCAGTGCCGAGTACAGGGGGACGATCACCTCTCGGGCCCTACTCGCCATGCTGTTCCTGATACAGGCCAGGATGCTGTTGGCCTTCTTGGCCACCTGGGCACACTGCTGGCTCATGTTCAGCCGACAGTCAACCAACACCCCCAGGTCCTTTTCTGCCAGGCAGATATATATATAAAATATATATTAAAAAAAGTATCAAGCTCCCAGGATGACGATCATATCATTGGCAGGCACTGGGAAAGTCACAGACTGGACTCAGTGATGGACAAGAACTGGATTCAGGAACTGGATTCAGGAATGCACAGATTGGCATCAAAGGCAGACAGAGAGAGTCCTCCTTGGATGCTGGCCATTGAAGAAAAGAGATTGACCCTTTGATCCCTCAGCTTTTATACTGAGCATGATGCAGATGGGATGGAATACCCTGTTGGTCAGTTTTGGGTCACCTGTCCTGTCCGTTCCTCCCTGTGGGTGCAACCCCTCTACGTGTTTCTGCTTCCAACCCTCCAATTTGGCACATAACAAAGCTGGTCTTGGTTGTTATAGCAACAAGTATAATCAAGAGCCTCTCTGCATACCATTCCTTAGTATTAACTATAAACATCAGACATTATCTACCAGACACAGACACTGTCTGAAAAATATGCCATTAATTTCAGAGTGCAGTTAGTTAGAAGAGACTTAACTGAAAAGTAAAATTACTTAAGAGAAAATTGGTTCTGTTCTACCTCAAACCAGGACATTAATAAGGAATAATAACAATCATCTCTTTCTCATAGACTAGAAAGTGACTGACAGAGCAGCTGCCATTCTGTTTTCTCTCACTACCCTTTTAAGAGCTTCAAAGTGTCTGTTTAATGTGGTATATTAAAAGCACTATTATGACTATAAATATTAAACCCAAAACCTCACAAAGAGCTCTGCTGAGCAGAGATTTGATTTCTGGAGATGCAATTATCCAATGGAGCCGTCATTAGAGCTGCAGATAATGTTTCCCTGTCAGAAATGAAGGAGAGGATGCTCTCCTGCTTCTGACGTGCACTCACCAACACCTTAGCTGGTCTGTAGGAAATGGTTTTGGAATGTGAAAAAATAATAACAGTCCTATTGCTTACACTGCATTTGGGGATTGTTTTCCCAATAAAATGCCACCAACTTCTTGGATGTGCAGGATTTAGGCATACAGCTTCCACTGGCTTTCTTGGAAACTATATACCTAAATCCTGTGCATCACTGAAAATATAGGGGCTCCTGCTAATTTTATTACAGACCTATTCCTGCACGGATGATAAATGAGAGCTTTACCACAAGTTAAAGAAGCAGCTTTAATTTCCTAAGTAGCAGTCAGTCGGCGAGGCGGCAGCAGCAGCACCGACAGCGAGGACTGAGGTGACCCCGAGGTGAGGGGTGGATCGTGCTGTACAGAGGGGTTTCCGAGTTCAGGAACTCACAGCCCAAGCCCCAGCAGGGACCAGGAAGTCCGCGGCAGCCAATCAGGCGTGGAGGGGGCGTGGCCAGGAGGCGAGCGGAAGTTTAAACGCGGTAAGAGCAGACATTCGGTTGGTCGGCGGGGTCGGGCCATCGCAGAGGGTGGTGGGTGATGGGTGATGGGTGAGCGTAAGGGAAGGAACAAGGAGAGGGCAGGTAGGCTGGGCTGACTAGAAAGAAAACATCCAGAGACGGTCTCTGCTAGGTCTGTAGCCACACTCTAAAGGAATAAAGTAACCCAAACCGACCTACCACAAAAATACATAGCTGTCCAGGTGACGGGCTGCATGGAATATCTGAGCCTGTCACTCTTGCAGGAGGACAGCAAAGACAGCGCCTGTGTGTCCTGTGAGCAGGTGAATGATGTGCTCAGCCTGGTGGCTGAACTTAAGGAGGAAGTGGAAAGGTTGAGGACCATTTGGGAATGTGAAAGGTAAACAGATTGGTGGAGCCACACCCTGCCATCCTTAGGGAAAAAACAGCAGGTGGAGGTTCCACGCAAGGCAGAGGATCCTCTGCCCTCTTGTCACCAGGCAAGGAACTAGAA
This sequence comes from Calidris pygmaea, assembly GCA_003697955.1. Classification (NCBI taxonomy): domain Eukaryota; kingdom Metazoa; phylum Chordata; class Aves; order Charadriiformes; family Scolopacidae; genus Calidris; species Calidris pygmaea. The sequence continues at coordinate 3,434 of QJSC01007020.1, read as the reverse complement.
AAGGATGGGGGGGGATGGAAGCAGGTACCTGCTCAGGGCAGCAGGAGAGGCCCCTCCAGACCTTCCCCGCCTTCCCTTATCTGTACAGAACAGATAGGGGCCTCTGGAGATAGAGAATGAGGGAACTGAGGATGCTGATAAAGCCCCATCCAGGGAGTTGCTGAAGCAGCCAGCTCCATGTATTAAGACTGCTCCTGTGAAGAGCAAGAGGAGGGTGATAGTTATAGGTGGTTCCCTTCTGAGGGGAACTGAGGGTCCCATGTACAGGCTGGACCCTTTCCACAGGGAGGTCTGCTACCTCCCTGGGGCCGGTATTAACCAGGAAGCTTCCTGGCTTGATACGGCCCTGAGATTATTACCCTCTTTTGATCTTATAGGTAGACAGTGATGAGTTAGAGAGAAGTCTGAAGGCAATGAAGAGAGATTTTAGGGCCTTGGGATGACTTGTCAAGGGTTCAGGAGCACAAATTGTGTTCTCCTCTGTCCCTCAGGTTTTGGGGACTGATGAATGGGTTAACAAGAAGACCAGACAGATCGATGTCTGGCTCCAAATCTGATGCTACCAGCAGGGCTTTGGGTTCTCTGGTCACAGTTTGATTTACAGGACACCGGGCCTGCTTGCAAAGGATGGGAAAACCCTATCCCGAAAGGGGAAAAGGGTACTAGGCCAAGAGTTAGCAGGGCTCATGGACAGGGCTTTAAACTAGAATCGAAGGGGGATGGGGATAAAACTAGGCCCACTAGTAATAAGCCTAGGGGTAAAGGGCCAAGGATGGCAACTACAGAAGGGACTGAGCATGGTCAGGTGGGAATTAGGGCTTGTCCCCCCAGAAAAAGTGGCAGGATGAATAGCCCAGCTGAAGTGCATCTACATGAATGCATGTAGCATGAGCAACAAACAGGAGGAGCTGGAGGCCATTGTACCGCAGGAAAACTATGATCTAGTTGCCATCACAGAAATGTGGTGGGAAGACTCACACAACTGGAGTGCTGCGATCAATGGCTACCAACTTCTCAGAAGGGATAGGCAAGGAAGGAGACGTGGTGGGGTGCCCCCCTATGTTAGGGACAGATTTGAATGCTTAGAACTTAACATTGTGAATGACAGTGTTGAGTGTTTATGGGTAAGAATCAAGGGGAAGGCCAATAAGGCAGACATCATGGTGGGAATTTGTTATAGAACCCCCCCAACCAGGATGTAGAGGTTGATGAAATATTCTATAAGCAGCTGGCAGAGGTCTCGCAATCGCTCACCCTTGTTCTCGTGGGGGATTTCAACTTCCCAGACATATGCTGGAAATATAACACAGCAGAGAGGGAACAGTCCCGGAGGTTCCTGGAGTGCATGGAAGACAACTTGCTAACGCAGTTGGTGAGGGAGCCAACTAGGGAAAGTGCCCTACTGGACCTGCTGCTTGTTAACAGAGAAGGTCTGGTGGGGGATGTAAAGGTTGGAGGTTGTCTTGGGCAGAGTGATCAGGAAATGATAGAGTTTTCGATTCCTGGAGAAGCAAGGTGGGGAGCCAGCAGAACTGCCACCTTGGACTTCCGAAGGGCAGACTTTGGCCTGTTTAGGAGCATGGTTGAGTGTCCCTTGAGAGAGAGGCAAAGGTGCCCAGGAAGGCTGGTCATATTGAAGGAGGAACTCTTAAAAGCACAGGAGAAGGCCATCCCCAGGTCCCCAAAAACAAGCCGACAGGGCAGAAGACCAGCCTGGCTAAATAGAGAGCTTTGGCTGGACCTCAGGAACAAAAGGAAAGTTTACGATCTCTGGAAAGGGGGTTGGTAACGTATGAACAATACCAAGACATTTTGAAGATATGCAGGGGGAAAATTAGAAGGGCCAAAGCTCAAGCAGAACTCAACCTGGCTACTACAGTTAAAGATAACAAGAAGAGGTTCTCTTAGTATATCAATACAAAAAGGAAGACTAGGGAAAATGTAGGCCCACGGATGAATGAGGTGGGTGCCTTAGTGGTGGAAGACACAGAGAAAGCAGAGTTACTGAATGCCTTCTTTGCTTCGGTCTTCACTGCTAAAGCTGTCCCTCATGAATCCCAGACCCTGGAGACAAGGGAGAGGGTCTGGAGAGAGGAAGATTTTCCCTCTGTAGAGGAGGACTGGGTTAGAGACCACTTGGCCAAACTGCACATTCATAAGTCCATGGGCCCAGATGGGATGCACCCATAAGTGCTGAGAGAACTAGCAGATGTTATTGCTGGGCCACTCTCCATCATCTTTGAAAGGTCACGGAGAACAGGAGAGGTGCCTGAGGGCTGGAGAAAGGCCAATGTCACTCCAGTCTACAAAAAGGGCAAGAAGGAGGACTCAGGGAACTACAGGCCAATTAGTCTCACCTCTGTTCCTGGGAAGGTAATGGAGCGACTTGTTCTGGATGTCATCTCCAAACACATTGAAGATCAAGAAGTTATTGGAAGTTGTCAACACGGATTTACCAAGGGTAAATCATGCTTGACCAATCTGATAGCCTTCTATGATGTTATGGCTGGATGAGGGGAGAGCAGCAGATGTCATCTACCTTGACTTCAGCAAGGCTTTTGACACTGTCTCCCATAACATCCTCATTAGAAAATTAAGGAAGTGTGGGCTAGATGAGGGGACAGTGAGGTGGACTGAGTCCTGGCTGTGTGACAAGACTCAGAGGGTTGTCATTAATGGAGTGGGGTCAAGTTGGAGGCCTGTAACCAGTGGTGTCCCCCAGGGGTCAATACTTGTCCCAGTCCTGTTCAACATATTCATCAATGACCTGGACGAGGGGACAGAGTGTATCCTCAGCAAGTTTGCTGATGATACCAAACTGGGAGGGCTGGCTGACACTCCAGAGGGCCGTGCTGCCATCCAGCGTGACCTGGACAGGCTGGAGAGCTGGGCACAGAAGAACCTCATGAGGTTCAACAAGGACAAATGTAGGGTCCTGCACCTGGGGAGGAAGAACCCCAGGCACCAATATAGGTTAGGGGTGGACCTGCTGGAAAGCACTTCTGAGGAGAAGGATCTGGGAGTCCTGGTGGATAGCAAACTTTCCGTGACCCAGCAATTTGCCTTTGTTGCCAAGAGGGCCAATGGGATCCTGGGCTGCATAGGGAAGAGTGTGGCCAGTAGGATGAGGGAGGTCATTCTCCCTCTCTACTCCACAACTGGAATACTGCGTCTAGTTCTGGGCTCCCCAGTTCAAGAGAGACAGGGAACTACAGGAGAGAGTCCAGCGTAGGGCAACAAAGATGATTGAGGTATTGGAGCATCTCCCTGATGAGGTGTCGTGGTTTCAGCCGAAATCACCGCAACCGAACCAACAGATGGCCCTTCCCCCCCCCCCCCGAAAGAGGAGAGGAAGAGATAAGGAGATTGAAAAGTTTAGAATTAACTAAACTACTTTAATGAAAAATAATATTAAAATAAAAGACAAGAAAATA
>QJSC01007019.1:23058-75067 GCA_003697955.1 Calidris pygmaea | reverse complement strand
TTTTCCACGGGCTCCCACTGGAGCAGCAGCACAGGGATCCTCTGGATCCTGGATATCATCGTGCCCACGAGCTCGGGTGAGGTTTTCTCCATCCCGCACTGGACCCGGTCGGGTGCAGCATCCCGGCGCGGCAGCATCGCCCCAGGGCACTGAGCTCTGTGCCGACAGATCCGCCACCCGCCTCGGCCTGGGAGGCTTCGAGGCAAGACCCGACACGTGAAGCGCAGAGGTGGTAGGAGGCAGGAGGCCACCAAACAGCCCTGCAAGTGGTTTTTTCCCCATTTCCTTCCTTCTGCCCCCCATCCCCTTTATTTTTCCCCCCATCTCTTGGGGGAAACCATCAGATCCGCAGGATCTGTCCGTCCCTGTGGCCATGGCATCCTTGACATCCCTCAGCCAGGGCGCTGCAGATCGAACCACACCACTCTGCTTGTGAAAAAGAAAGATTTGGGGGGGTAAAAAAAAAACCCAAACTCAAATAATCTCTGCACCTGGGAGATGCTCCGAGGATGCTGGGGGTGGACGTGTCTGTGGATGCAGGTGTTGAGCCTGACAGCGGTGAAACCACTGGAGGAGGTTTTTTTTTGGGTCCGGGGCAGGCTAGGTGGTGCTTTTGCATCTCTCCACCCCAGAATATTTAGAAATCTGGAAAATATTTAGAAAGCTGGAAAATATTTAGGAATCTGGAAAGGCAATGCCTTCAGGCGCCCCCGAGTCAGGAGTATCGCCTCCAGCCCCGTGCAACACCGCTGGGAGCCAAAGGGACGGGATGCTCCCATGGTTTATCTGGATTAATTCACTTTGCTTCAGTATCACCCGTGTTATTTCCGAACAGGAACCTGAAATTTAGGGTCGCCCCTCCCCCCGCCTCCTCCCCCCATTGTCGCTTTTCTGGTGATTTCTGCCCAGAATGGTATTTTATGGCAGGATCTAATGATGGCATTGCCCTCTGGAGCAGCATTTTAGCCTGCTTTTCTCCACGGGTGCGCTGGGAATCGGGAACTGGGGGCTCCCGAGGCTGGGTTTGGATTCCTGGGAGCATGAGAGCTCAAAACCATGAGGGTACCCAAGGTGGGGTGGGAAGGAAAAGCTCCGGGCAAGCAACGGTACCGCGAGCTGGATGGATGGGAACCCCTGTGCTGGATCCATCCCACTGGAGTCATTTGGAGCCGGTGTCTTTTATCCCAAGTCCAGAATGAGCCAGATCCCAGGATCCTTCTCTGATCCCCGGGATCCTCCTCCGCTCCCTGGCTCTGGGATCCAGCCGCTCAGCATCCCCAAAGCGGGCACAACATCGCCTGGGAGGCGAAGGTGAGACCGTGCGTTGGTGGATTAAAAAAAAAAAAAACCCTTGCGCAGGGTTGTCATTATTTCTCTCCCCCCACCCCCACCCCCCCTTCCCCAAAAGCAGTTTAACCCCAGGAATTAGTATCCGGAGGCGAATATTTAAATAAACCCCAACCTTCCTCGGGCGTGGAAATTCAGCCGAGACACCCAACGAGCTCCCTGCAATGATGCCACGCCGGTGTGATTAATGCACGCCGGTGTAATTAATGCATATCAGCAGGCTGCGGTCCCAAAATAAATGAGAAAAAAAAACATAACCTGGTCTTGTTTCGGCTTTTTTTCCCCCCTGTTCCTGAGATGAGCTCGCGATCCCCGTGCGGGCTGCAATACAGAGGCAGATCTGTCTGCAAAAGAAAATATATCCTCTTAACTAGGCGGCTGCCAAGAAAAATGATTAAAATACAGATTTTTGGCAAGAAAAAGGGTTGCTCCGAAAACTGGGCGAGTCTTGCCGGCGGCTCCGGCTGAGCGGGGAGGGTTTTGGCGTGCGCTCGTCGGGATGCGGGATGGAGGTGTTGGGATTTGGAGGGGGGAAGCGGTTTTCAGCTGTGGGGGTTCGCTTGGTGCTCAGCATCCTCCGGCCGCGGCAGTTCGTCTTTCACCACTTGGTCTCTGGGGGATTTGCTGGTTTATTTGGGATTTCCCCCCACCCTAGCAATGCTGCCTTCTCCACCCGTAAAATATTAAGCTGGGAATAAGAAGGATTTTTTGCACTTTTTGGCTTCTTGGTCTTGCCCCGTGCAGCTGCTGGGCCAGTTGCGTCCCTCCCAACAGCAATCCCTCCCTGTGCCTCAGTTTCCCCACTCCGAGGTGCTCCTGCCTGTTGAGCCTTCACACACAATGGCCCCTTTATGTCTCCTCCTTAATTATGCTATTCGGCTAATTACCCTGGGTTGTTTTTTTTTTTTTTTCTTTTCCTTTTTTGGGCTAAATGAGACCTACAGGAGGTTTCCACTAAACTCCCCCCAACTTCTCCCTCCTCCGTCCCTTTTCCAACATGATTCCCAAATTAAAGCAATGAAGTAAGTGCTCCGGGCGACTCTCATAAGACCTGGTTTGTTAAGGGGACTTAACGCGCATTCATCATCTTTCTGGTATTCTGAGCAGCTGCTTTTCATTAGTTTTTCTTCCTTGAAGTCGCTGGCGGGAGCAGGGGAAGAGGAACCCGGAGAGAAGCGCCTGGCGCATCCCGGCCGGAGGAAGAGGAGGGCTGAGGGCAGGGGGAGGGCGGGTGCACGCCCTGTCCCGTTTCTTTGGCCTTGTGTCGGGGCTTGAGCGTGTTTTGGGGAGAGAAGGAGGAGGAAGGGGTGACGGTGACGTGTGACTACTTTTTTTGGGGTGCTTTTTTGGCAGCGATGTCACGCTGTGCATGTGCCCTGGGGCTCCCTGAGCCCTGAGAATCCTGCCTGGAGCCACAGCAGAGGGCAGGGGAGCTGGGCAGGCTGTGACATGGGGTGAGCTGGTGTCCGTGGGTGCTACCGAGGGCTTCAGGACCCCCCAGTGACCCATGGATGCTCCCAGGGGTACCAGACCCCCTTGGTGCTCCCCCGAGTCGGGCGCAGCATTGCCTGGCAGGATGCAGAGATGCATCCCGGCAGGTGTCAGCCCCCCCCAAATCCGGGAGTTTCTGGCGGTGGGACCCTCTTCACCCTGAATTTCCATGGCGGTGTGGCTTCCAGCAGGTTTTTCCATTCCTTGGATGGGATCTTAAACATTTCACACGTGCAAAAGTCCACCAGTGAGCTCAGAGCCCAGTTAAAACACCTTCCCCAGCCAGCCATCGCATCTCACATCCCGCTGAAAGCAGGGATGCTCTCGGGGGGGCCTTCAGAGCTGGTGGGATTCTTTTTGCCAGGGCGGGGATGAGCCCTTTGCACCCGCTGGGATCCCCCCGGCGCGGTTGCAGCCGCTGCCTGGGCGCGGGATGAATGGAGCCATTCAGCGTGATGGACGGGAGCTGAAAGCTGCAGACAAAAGCCTCGGGGCAGTGGGGAAAACTTGTTGCCGCCAGGTTTGGGGAGCGGAGAGGGAGCTGCTGGCGGGTGGGAGTCCTGGCTTGTGCTGCTTGTTGCTTTTTTGGTGGCTGGATGTGTGCAGGGGGGATGCTCGGAGCACCCATGGGCGAGGGATGCTCACGGTGTCCACATGTGGAGGACGCCCGGGATACCCACGGGTGAGGGATGCTTGAGGCATCCACACGAGGATGCTCAGGGCACCCACAGGCGAGGGATGCTCGGGGTACCCCTGTGCCGAGGTCGCTCTGGGATGAGGCTGTGCCCCGCCGGCTGCCCGGGAGCCGGCTGGGCTGGCGTCCTGGTGACACTCCGGCCCCTGTGAGCCTCATCCTGCTCCCTCCCATCCCTCCTCCCTGGAGCCACAGCTGGGGCCGAGCTGGGCAGCAGATGCCACCCAGTATCCCTGGTGCAGTTACATGGGGCTCTGTGGCTTGAGAGAAGGTCAGCTTCAAGCACCACCTCTCCAAGGTCATCCCAAATGGGGCTTATTTTTTGGGGCTTATTTTTCTGGGCTTATTTTTCAACTCCTGGCCTTTTTTTTTTCTGGTTTCCCATCCCGGTGCTGTTGGCATTTCCCACCCGGACTGTGCCAGTGTCTACATGCCGCTGGCTGATGGGTTTGGGGTTGCAGCGTGGGCAATGGTCAAGCATCCTTTATCGAAGGGGTTGCAAACTCCCAGCATTGCATCTGTCCCCCCCCCCCCCCCCCAAGACCAATTTCTCCACCTGGTGTGGCCTTTGCCTGGCCAGTGTCACCCTAGAAATCCCAGGGGAGGACACTGCGAGCTGTGTCCAGGACGCAGCATCGCACCCCTGTGTAGCCCCTTTGCAGCCTTTTAAAAACCCCAAGCCCCAGTGGGAAAAGAAATAGCCCCACTGGGTATTTTGGGGGGTTCGCCTCTATGGGATGTGGGGTTGCAGGAGACCCCCCCAAAAGGTCTCGTCCCTGCTGGAAACTGCCATCCCAGCATTGGCGGCCAACATCTGGAGGAGATTATTTGGCTGGGAAGTGGCTCGGAGGGGAGCGAGGCAGGGAGAGAAGTGGGGGTGAGGATTTACGGCTTGTTTCTTGGGCTGTAAATCCCGGCTGTAATTGAGATTTCTCTCTCCCTAATTATCCGTGGGGAAGCGGAACGACTCCCGCCTGGGGATGTGGGACAGGCGATGGGCTGGGTGGGGATGAGATGCTTTTGGGGTTTTCCCCCATTTTCTTGGGCATTATGGTGATTTATCTGAGCTCGAGGGACACCCGATACCCGGTGCAGGATGGCGAGAAACTGGGTCCCCTCTTTCCATTCCAGTCTGGCCCCTTCCTGGCCGCTTCCAGCCCCAGAGGGACCAAACCCCTGTGGATGGCCCCGGCCTGGCCGCTTGTCTTTTGCCCGAATGGCACTCGCTGTCCCTGTCCTGTGATTGCCTTCAGGAAGGAGTTTTCCCTCCCTTTTCTCCCTTTTTCCCCCCTTTTCCTTCCTCTTTCTTCCCCTTTGTTTCTTTTACATCTTTTCCCCCTCTTTTCCCTCCTTTTCCCCCCTCTTTCACCCATCCTTCCCCTGTCTTTTTCCCCTTTCCCTCCGCCTTCCCCCTTATTTCTCCCCCTTTTCCACCCTCTCTTTNCCCCTTCCCCTCCCTTTTTTTCCCCTTCCCTCTCCCCTATTTTTCCACACCTTTTTGGGGCTCAGCACCTCAAAACCTTCTCCCCACATTTTGCTTTGCACCAAACTCTCTTCCCCAGCATCCCCAGGACCTCCTGCTGGGGAAGATTTGGGGCTTTTCCAGCTTTTTGCTCCCAGGCACAGAGTTTTATCAAATCAGACAGTGTAGAAGACCCATTTCTCTCAAAAAATCACATCTCTCTTTGACCCCCTGAGCTGTTAGGAGCCAAATTTGGCTGATTTTATTCCAAATGTGGCAGTGATGCTGCTTGGCACCAGGATCTCGGGGTGCCACAGGACCAGAGCATTCAACACCCAGATGAAGATTTTCGGGGGCTCCATTAAACATCTCACAAAGTTCTATTTGCTGCACCGATGCTTGGCCTTTCCCTTCTCCCCCGGCACAGTTTTGGGATGGATTTGGGGGAAAAAAGGCTGGAGCGGAGGTGGGAGGGGGAAGGGCGAGCTGTCAGTTATCCCGCAGCTGTGTAAACAGGCTGGGAGCGAGGGGGGCTGGGGGGGCTCAGCAGGGGCTACAGCAGGGCCGTGTTTGGGCTTGCTGAGCCTGGAGGCTTTGCGAAAACCCGGGAATTGGGGCTGGAAAAGGGGACAGTACAGGGATGGGTGATTTGGGGTCACCATATACCACACACCCCCCCCCCCAACTCCCCCCGTCCTGTCTCGGTGGGGGTTGGATGTCGGGGACGTGTCAGCAGGTGCTACCCCGGACGCTTCCCAGGTCATCCCTGGGCTTTTGGGATGGGGATGAAGTGATCGGGTACCAGCATCGCCTGGATCTTCTCCAGGGTCATCTCTGGATGACCAGGGCTGGAGCCACACGCAAGCAGAGGGAAAAGCTGGCGCAGAGGCTTTCTGCCCCCAGCACTTGCAGGTCGTGTTTTACCTGGAAAAATGTCAGCTCAGGTCCCAAAAGGACCTTTTTTTTTTTTTTTCCCCAAAATGGGAGGCCAGTGGCCTCTGAGCCCCACAGAGAGGAGCCTGCTGCGCCCCCTTGTCTCACTGGGACACATGACATGGGGACAAGGGATGTGGGGACGTGCAACGTTGTGATGTGCAACATCAGGAGGATCGGCAGCGCCTGGAGGTCTAACAGCAGGACAGGGAATGCCGGCACATGCAATCCTGGGACAGGACACCAGGGCATGGAACAGTAGGACCTGGGATGCTGAGACACACAACAGCAAGATACACAAGGCTGGGATGTGCAACGGTGGGACATGCGACGCTGGGACACGCAATCCTGGGACACATGACACCATGACAAACAGTGCTGGGACACACAAGGCACGGATATGGATCCTGGGACATGCGACGCTGGGACACGCAACACTGGGATATGCAACACTGGGATGTGCATTCCTGGGACATGTGACTCCAGGACATGTGATGCTGGGACACACAACACCGGGACACACAACACCGGGACATGCAGCACTGGCATATGTGACACCAGGACACACATGGTGCTCGGATGCGTGACAACGGGACATAACAATGGCAGGACACATGATGCTGGGACATCCAACTCCAGGACACACGATGTCCACACACTTGATGCTGTGACATATGGCAGCAGAGCACGCGATGCTGGGACACACAACGCTGGGACACGCAATACTGGGATGTGCGATGCTGGGACAAACCACACCAGGAGATGCCACAGTGGGACATGTCAAGCCAGGACACACGGTGTTGGGACACGTGGTGCCAGCTCTGCTGCCAGCTGGGACTTTCCCCCCTTCCCAGGGAAAACGCCTCAGCCGGGATGGAGCCCCGTGCACGGAAGAGGAGAGGAAATCCGCTCATTAAAGTCTCTAATTGGGCATTAGGGGATCCCATGGCGTCTGCGCCTCCTCCCCGAGTGCAGAGGCGAAACGCCACCGCTGGCACAACCCCCCCAGCTGCTGCCACCGTCCTTCCCTCCGGCTGGAGGGGCCCCCCCACCCCAGGGAGGGGACAGATGGAGGGACGGATGGACAGACAGGAGACTCCATTGTGGTCCTGCTGCTCCGGCATGGAAGGGGTTAACCCCCTGCTTTTAATTGTGGGGTGGCTGGTAACAAGGAACCAGAACTTGCTCTAATCTCTCTGGAATGTGACCGATTTTCAACTATTTTCTTCTTCTTTTTTTTTTTTTTTTTTTCTCCCCCTTTCTTGTTTAATAGCTCCAATCTGCCGCTCGCGCCCAGTTCCCGCACGTGGTGGTACAGTGGGAGCTGTGTCCAGGCTGGGGCCGAGGGGAAGGGGAGGGAAGAGGAGGAGGAGGGGCAGGGGGGAACTTCATTTTTCCACATTACCACTGAACCGTTTGCCAGCTCCCCCCCCCCCCACCTTTGTATATTTTGAAAGGGTCCCCCCCTTCCTCTCCCCTCCCCGGCCTCCTGAAACGGCTTCAAAATGAGAAGCAGCCTTTTATACAACCCGGCCCTTCCCCACCCGCCGTCCCCCAGCGGCTTCTCCGCTTACAGAATAGCCCAGAAAGCCCCCTTTGTGAGGGGGGCAGTGGGCAGGGGACGGCGAGGCGGAGCCCGAGGCGCCCGTCGGGATGAGAGGGCACCTCCTGCCCGGCCCCATCCCCCCTACTCTGGGGATGGTGGGGGACCTCGGGTGGCGGCGCGGTGCTGGGGATGGGGGGGCACCCTCCCAGCGGGGCGACCGGGATGCTCAAGGAATCCCATTTCATGAGGGGTGTGGGGACAGTTGGCGTGTCACCCAGGCACAGCCATGGGGATGGCCCAGGGCATCTTGTGCCAGTCACAGGGATGTTGGGACATCTCGTGTGCCACCTGAGCACAGCCATGGGGATGCTCAGGGGCACCTCACGCATTGCTTTGCCTGCCGTGGTGGGGATGTCGGGATGTCTTGGAGCACAAGTCTTGTGAGGAGAGGCTGAGGGAGCTGGGGGTGTTGAGCCTGGAGAAAAGGAGGCTGAGGGGAGACCTTCTCGCTCCCTACAACTCCCTGGAAGGAGGGTGTAGCCGGGGGGGGTCGGTCTCTTCTCCCAAGGAACAGGTGATGGGACAAGGGGAAACGGCCTCAAGTTGTGCCAGGGGAGGTTCAGGTTGGAGATTAGGAACAATTTCTTCCCTGAAAGGGTTATCAAGCCTTGGAATGGGCTGCCCAGGGCAGTGGTTGAGGCACCATTCCTGGAGGAATTTAAAAGCCGGGTTGACATGGTGCTTAGAGACACAGTTTAGAGCGTGGCTGTGGAGATGCTCAGGGACCCTCCTGCGTGGCCCCAGCCACTGCAGCTGGCCCAGGAGCGTCTCTGGCCAAACCCCGTGCGTCACCGCCGCTTTGGTGGTGGTGCTGGCAGCGCTCAGCTCTTTGGAGCCAGCCCGGAGTTGTACGGCAGCCAGACCCCGGGGCTTCCCCGCCGCCGCAGCCCGCCGGCTTTGATCTCCCCGGTTTGGAGGACACATCAAAGCCGGCGCATCAGGAGACGGCTCCCGCCGCACCGGGGAGCGCAGGGCGTGCGGGGGGTCGCGGCGCGAGCCTGCGGGTCACGGGGCCGCTTGCATACCAAGCGTGCCCCGAGCGCGCAGAGCACCCAGGCTCCTGCCTCCTCTGCCACCGGCCTCCGGAGGAGCAGCCAAGGGCCGGGCCCTGTTGTGGTTCCCCAGCACCCACGGGTCCGTCTTGTCTGCATTATCCCAGCAGTGCCAAAATTCCCCCTGCCCGGAGGCGTCAGGGCCAGGATGCGTAGGACGGGGATGGGACAGAGGGCACCTGGTTGAGGGGGTGAAGCAGGATGTGGGGGGATCCCGGCGCTGGTGGTGGCAGGAATGGTTGGGTGATGGGAAATCCTCATCTCAGGCTTCATGGAGGCTGTGCCGTGGGGCTTCCTGCAGTGCCTCAGTGGCAGTGCCATCGGCACGGGGTGGCCAGTGTGGCAGCAGGATCATCCCCATGAGCAGTGCTGCATCCTTGCCAGGCTTTGCCGGGACACGGTGGTGGGGCTGGAGCTTGCCCAGAGGCACCGGGTGCCAGCAGGAGGGGGGTGATGGGGGTGCTGAAGGTGGAGGAGGCGGGGTGCTGGAGATGGATTTGGAGAGGGATAGTGGGGACCAAGAGGGGAGTACTGGAAATGCAGGGAGGGAATACTGGGGACGTAGGAGGCATTACTGGAGATGGTGGGGATACTGGAGGTGCAGGAAGGGGATACTGGAGCAGGAGGGGGATATTGGAGATGGGATACTGGAGATGCTGGAGGTGGGGGGGGATACTGGAGATGGAGGTTGGACACTGGAAATGCAGGAAGGGGATACTGGAGATGCAGAGGGGGATGCTGGAGACCGGAGACAAGCAGGAGGCGATGCTGGGGGGGGACACAGGACACTTTGTGGGGCTGCAGGAGGCACTGGGGATGTGTCTGCCCAGCCATGGAAGAGTTAACGCTCCCCGCAGCTCCTCGCTGGGTTTTCCTTCCAGCTGCTTCGGATCAGGAAGGTTTGTACTGGGGGAAAATTCCTGCGCGCAGCTGCGGCCCGTCCAGGCCACATTCCCCAGCCCCGGCATCTCGCGGGACGCGCCTCCCTCCCGCCGTCTGCCGGGAAATGCCGCCGGCCCCCTCCACCGAAATCGCCACACAAAGCACCTTTCTTTCGGGGGCTGCTCACGTCCAGTGCCAGGGAGACAAACCCGTGTGTTGTGGTGAGGGGGAAAAGCCCCTCAAAAAGTCCCATATTCACCTCTCCCCACCTCTCCTTGCAATTCGGGGTCAGTTTCTCGCACTCTGGCAATTCGGGGAGGGACAGGGAGGGAGCCCCCAGCACGGGGACCACCCGAGGCTGAACCCCACAGGCAATCGTGGCTCATGCTGCCCCAGGCATGGCTGTGTTCCAAAAAGGCTGGTTTTGGGGTAGGGAAAGGCGGCACCGGTGCAGGCAGGGGGGAAACTGAGGGGAGGGGAGGTGGGAGGCTTCCCAGCGAGACAGTGTCAAGCAGAGATTTGGGGGTTTGCATCGTTTGGGGCAGGGATTTGAGATGTGGAGCTTTGCACTATTTGGAGTGGAGATTTGGGGGTTGGGATTTGGGGGTTTGCATCATTTGGGGTGGAGAGTTGGGGCTTTGTACCATGTGGGGCTTTCTATCCTTTGGGGCGGGGGTGTGGGATTTAGGATTTGGGCTTTTGCATCATTTGGGGTGGAGAGTTGGGGCTTTGTACCATGTGGGGCTTTCTATCCTTTGGGGCGGGGGTGTGGGATTTAGGATTTGGGCCTTTGCATCATTTGGGGCTTCGCACTATTTACGAGGTCTGTAGGGGGGTATAGGGCTATACATGGCCCCCTGCGCCCCCCCAAACCTCTTTGCCACCAGCCCATAGTGTCATCAATGGGTCAGGGTGTCCTTTGCAGGGCACGGGGGTGTTTCGGGGCCGGGGGGTGTTTTGGGACTGGCGGAGGGCATCAGCCCGGCTCTCCCGCAGTATCTGCAGATGAAGTGGCCACTGCTGGACGTACCCGCCGGTGCCACGCTGAAGGACAGCCGCTCGCCCTCGCCCGCACACTTGGTAAGAGCAGCCAAATCCCACAGGGTAGATGGGTTTCCCAGGGGAAAACCCTGCTCCAGCCCCCTGTGATGCTGATACAATGCCCATGGCAGAGGATTTGGGGGACGTTGGGGGTTTTTTCACCCTCCCACGAGCTCTCCCTCACTGCCCTGCAGTCGAACAAGGTCCCGGTGGTGCAGCACGCCCATCACATGCACCCGCTGACCCCGCTCATCACCTACAGCAACGACCACTTCTCACCGGGCTCGCCACCTGGCCACCTCTCGCCGGAGATCGACCCAAAGACGGGTGAGCACAGGGAGGGGACACAGCGTCGGGCATGTTCTGGGGAGCAAAGGGACCGTGACGGTATCGGTGCCATGCTGGGAATGGGATGCTCTCCAACGGATGGTTCCTCTGCTTCCTGGGTGGTTGTCACAGCCTGGTCCCTGGGTGGTGGGAAGGAGATGGGGACAGTGGCTGGGGAAGGGTCATGGTCATGGGTTTGGTTGGGGTGCATGGGGATCCCTCCAGGTCTCTGTTACAGTTCTCTCAGCATCCTCTCCCTACCCCAGACGGGTGCTGGGGGAGAGATGGGGTGCTCAGAGGAAGATGGGAGATGGGTGCTTGGAGAGAGACGGGGTGCTTGGCGGCAGACAGGATGCTCTGAGAGACATGGGCTGCTGAGAGGGAGAGAGGGTGCTGGGAGGGAGATGGCTGCTGGGAGGGAGACAGGATCCTCAGAGGGAGGTGGGATGCTCCAATGGAGACAGGATGCTTGGAGGAAGATGGAGTGCCCGGAGGGAGGTGGGATGCTTGGAGGGAGACTGGGTGCTCAGAGGCCGACAAGGTGCTCAGGGGGAGACCGGGTGCTCAGAGGCAGGGTGCTCGGAGGCTGCCGTGCCTGTGTTTTCACACCATTTCCCCTCTGTCCCCCTCTCCCTCCGCAGGGATCCCGCGGCCGCCGCACCCATCGGAGCTGCCCCCCTACTACCCGCTGTCGCCAGGAGCCGTGGGGCAGATCCCGCACCCGCTGGGCTGGCTCGTGCCACAGTAAGGATGGGCTGGGGGCTCACTGTCCCCTCTGTGTCCCTGTCCCTGGGAGCCTAGTGTCCCCGAGACCCTCCTCCTCTTCCTGCTTTCATCCACTTCTTCCCCTGCGGGCTCGGTGGGATGCCGAGGGCTCCCACAGAGGGTGAGGAGTGAAGGACTCCCCAGCGCTGAACATTTTGGGAATCGTCAGGATGGAGATTAGCCAGGGAGCAGTTTGAGGGCCCCCAGGAATTGAGAAGGGTTTTTTTTTTTCCACTAAAGCTTGTGCGTTTGCAGGCAAGGACAGCCCGTGTACTCCATTCCTCCCGGTGGCTTTCGGCACCCCTACCCTGCCCTCGCTATGAACGCCTCCATGTCCAGGTGGGTCTCAGCAGGGAGGAGGGACCCTCCTCAGGTGTCCCCGGAGCTGGCAGTGGGGTTTTGGCATCTTCCCTGAGGATGATGTGGGATGTGGCCCCGCAGCAGCATCAGCAGTGGGTGTTACTGGGGACACCCCACTTTGCATGGGCACAGAGCAGCCTCAGAAGGTTCTGGTGGCCTCTTGAGCTGAAAATACCCCCAGGAGGGTGCAGATGGTCCCCACTAGTGATGCTATGGGGAAAAAGTGACGTCCCATGGGCTCAGGACATCACTTAAGTTGGGTCCATGTTACCCACCTGCAAGGTGGGGCAAATTCCAGTGTAAAACCAGACCCCAACTGGGTTGGAGCTGATGGTCTCTTAACACAGGAGGTTCTCAGGAGGGTTTGGGGTGGAAATGGGGGGCTGTTGGTCCCCATGGGGAGCTGATGAGCCCTCCCCTACCACTCCCTCTGCTGCAGTTTGATGTCCAGCCGTTTCTCCCCGCACGTGGTCCCACCGCCAACCCACGGGCTGCACCCCTCGGGCATCCCACACCCGACCATCGTCTCGCCCATCGTGAAGCAGGAACCCACCCAGCCCAGCGTCAGCCCTGGAAGCAACTCGTGAGTCAGGGACGGAACAGCCCCGGGGATGGAAACTCATCCGCTTCGGGCAGAGCGGGTCCTGACCCGCCATCCCTCTTGTTGCAGGAAATCTCCCATCACTGTGAAGAAGGAGGAGGAGAAGAAACCCCACATCAAGAAGCCGCTCAATGCCTTCATGTTGTACATGAAGGAGATGAGGGCCAAGGTGGTGGCAGAGTGCACTCTGAAGGAGAGTGCTGCCATCAACCAGATCCTGGGCAGACGGGTACAGGCATCTCCCTCAGCACCGGCTTCGTACCCCGCACTGCCCCATCTGTGACCTTAAAATGGCTTTCAGCCCCCTTTGCTCCACCTCTTGCATGGCTCGGTCCCTTGTCCTGGGGCATTGCCAGCCCAGGAGGTCCCAGGGAGCTGGTGGGGACCTGGGTGGCAATGGGATGGGGCAGGCTGGGATCCCTGCAGTCCCACGGCAGCGCATCCTCGGGGCCAGCAGCAGGGCTTGGGGGTTGCAGTGTGGCTTCAGGGGGGGTTGCAGTGTGGTCTCTTCTCCCCCTGCAGTGGCACTCGCTGTCGCGGGAGGAGCAGGCCAAGTACTACGAGCTGGCGCGGAAAGAGCGGCAGCTGCACTCCCAGCTCTACCCGACGTGGTCGGCGCGGGACAACTACGTACGTGTGTCTCCCCCAGGCCCCATGGCCGTGGGGACCAGCTGAGAGGGGGTGGCCCTTTCTGTCCCCTCACCGGGTTCCCAGGTGGCTCCTCTCTGGGGGTTTGGCTGGTGGGAGGCTGCTCGCCGAGCTCAGGGAGGTCGGTTGTTGGGATTACGGGGGGCGGTGGGCAATGGCGCCGAGTCCCCAGGGATGCTCTGCTGCCGTTGGTGGCTCCTGCATCCCCGCAAGCTGCCATGGGCACCGTCAGCCCCATTTCTCTTCTGTCAAGCAGCCCCCAAGGGCTCTCCAGTGGCAGAAAGCCACCGAGTGATTTTGTAATATTTTCCAGGGCAAGAAAAAGAAGAGAAAGCGAGAGAAGCTGGCCCAGCAGCAAAGCCACGACACGGAGGGTGAGTATCTCCCCTGCCAGCCTCCTCCCTGCTCCGGGCTTTGGTCGCTCATGCCATCCTCTTCCGTCCTGCGCAGGTTCCCTGGCGTCCAAGAGCAAGAAGCCTTGCGTGCAGTACCTGCCGGCCGAGAAGCCCTGTGACAGCCCTGCCTCCTCCCACGGCAGCATGCTGGATTCGCCCGCCACACCGTCGGCCGCCCTGGCCTCTCCGGCCGCACCGGCTGCCACCCACTCGGAACAGGCTCAGCCCCTCTCGCTCACCACCAAGCCGGAGGCCAGGGCTCAGCTCACCGTCCACTCGGCTGCCTTCCTCTCGGGCAAAGCCACCTCTTCTTCCTCCTCCTCCTCTTCATCTTCCTCCTCCTCGAGCCTCGGCAGCCCGCCCTCGCTCCTCTCCAGACCCATCCCCTTCACCTCGGTGCCCTCCACGGCAATCCTGTCCTCGCCTCCGTCCTTCGCAGCCAACATCCCGTCTCCGCAGGCTGCCCTGGCTGTGCTGCAGACGCAGCCCCTTTCCCTGGTCACCAAACCTGCTGACTAAGGGAAAAAACTCGTCTCCCCTCACCCCGTCCCATCCATGCCCTCCCTGCTGTACATTGCAGAAGCCACAATCAAGATTCAAATGCAGCCAAAACCATTATTGGTCAATATTTGACCCTTTTTGAACTGTTTTGTAAGCAGACTCTGGAGGAGGGGGACTTCTGCTCAGAGCTTCTGCCAGCAGTCGACCTAAAGACCATTTTTATTAAAAAAAAGGAAAAAAAGGAAAAAAAAAAAAAAAAGAAACCCTCCACAAGCTGCCAACAATGGAAATCTCCCATGAGCCAAACATTGGCATGATCCGAGTGCCCGTTGCTGCCGCAGGGCATGGTGATGCCGATGGCCAGTGCCGCCATGCACGGGCACACCGGCACCCAACGCGGCAGGCGTGGAGCTGGGGCCATTGCTCCATCCCGGAGACAAGAGCAGAAACACCGGCTGCTGACCCGGTGCCTCTGGATGATCCCAAATCCTCCCGTCCCACGGCTCTGCTCCTCGCCATGGTGATCACCTTTTGCTCCGTCCTGGCGAGGAGCCGGATCCTGCCCTGAGGATGCTGCACCATTGGCCCTGCTCCTTCCTGCGGTCATGCTGGGGTGGGCAGGATCTGGGGCTGAGCCCTGGGTGGGTTTTTTTTTCCCCCTTGAATCCTTGTTATTTTTCACAAAAGGAAATAAAACTACAGCTGCAACTTGCTGCGTGAGCGTGGTCAGTGAGGGAAGCACTCGCTCCCTGCCCATCGCCACCTTGTCTCCACCAGCGTTCCAGCCCCGGGAAGCCTCTCGGGATGGGGCTCCAGTCCAGCCCCAGAGCGGGGCACGGGGCCAGGCACGGCCCCAGCCTGAGACCATTCCCTCCATCGATGGGCACAGGGTGATCTTGGGGTGTCCATCACAAACCTGTGAGCAAGCAGGCAGCATATGGTTTGCTGGCAAGAGGCGGGCGGGGGATTAGGTAAAATAAGTTCAGGGGTGCCTGAGAAGCCGAGGGGTGTGAGTTACTGGTGTGTATCTCACGGCCAGGAACTGCAGGCTGCCCTGCACCTGCTTCTTCCAAACCAGGAATGAAAAGACAGATTAGGATGAAAAAGGACCTGCACAAAAGCAACTCAGGGTGATCCAGTGGATTTTCAACTGATCTTAAATTCTCGGTCAGTTCAACACTTGAGCTAATCAAGACTCTTCCATCTCACTGTGTTTTTAGCAGAAAAAAACCACCCCTATCTCAAAGTTTTCCTACTGAAAGTCATAATTTTGTTTTCTGTTGCAGATTTAATTCCGAGCTGCCCCCACCCAAAGGTGCTTCATGGTGTTTATAGTCCTGTTTCATTCCCCTTTCTGAATTTCGTGGCCCATTTCCAATTCCCAGGACCCACTCTGGCTCCTCTCTGCCTGCACCAGCGTTCCCTTGTGGGGACTACGGTGTCCTCGGGCCCCTGTTGCCCATGGCAGTGGCCAACATCCAAACCATCTCTATCAGTGATGGTCTGAGCCCTTCCCATGGCTGCCGGCCCTTGGCTCAGTTTGGTGGGAGCTTTTTCTCACTTTGTGGGATAAATTACACCTTCGCCTCCTGCTGTGACATTTCTCTTTTCCTTTCCAGTGCCGAGCTGTTGTGAAAACCCACTGAGGATGCATTTTTATCAAGCTGGAGCAGCCGCAGATGTCCATCTGCAGGTAGAGGGGATAAGGGACCATCTTGTCCTTAAGGAAGACAGATTCTGTGTTTAGCAGACGTTGAGTGAGCCAAGTGTGTGCCATGGGATGACACTGGCATCTGTAAATCCCAGCAGATGACATCTGGATTCGAGGATTCCTATTTCCATATTGCAGCTTGGCAGAACCACCAAAAAGTACAGCTGAGTGATGCCCCTAGCTGTGGGTGCAGACAAGCGCACAGCCTCCAGCCCTTGCATGAGCACCAGGGACATCTTTGGGGCAAACACTGCCTCCCATAGCCTAGTGAAAGTTCCAGATGACTTCTGCAAACAGTGATGGTACCTCCAGCAGGACCACAGCTTCTCCCATCCGCCTGAGGATCATCTTTTGGACTGGAAGTGACAGCTTAAATTCACAGCTCAGAGCATCCCAGCTGGGTGGTCGCTCCCGAATTCATTGCTCTAAGGGGTCCCAGCTAGTTAAGAGCCTCGAGCAGCAAGAGGAGCCTGCAGCAGACCCAGCTCCTCCAAACCAGCTTCTTGGTGGCCACCACCAAAGTCACTGTCGCACCCAAGAGAGCCCTGAACTGGGTAGGCGTTTCCATTCCACACACCAAATTATTTAAAGTTCTTACTTTCAAAGAACAAGTTTGTAAATGCTGGGGTAGGGGATGATTCCTCCACAACAGCACTCAGAGGACCAGCCACGATGCTTTAATTAATGGCATCCTGAGAGCGTGTCGCGTGGTTGTGCGAGATCCAGGACTGAGGGGATTAGAGTGTCACTGAAAACGTGCGTGGCCGTTATTTGAAAAGAGGCAAAATGCAACTTTTTTTAGAAAGGCTGTTCCAAGACACTGTTTTTTTGCAAGGAACGTCTGGATTGCATGCAGCCTCGCTTTCCCCAACACCAGGAGCAGGCTGCAGACAAACAACTTCTTGAATTAGATTTCATGGGAAATTAAAGGCATGAAGAGACCTGTCACAAGAATTAAAGTCTGAACCCGAGCCAGACAGCTTCAAACAGATGTTGGACTTCAGCAGGAGAATATTTCTTTGTTTTACTCGGCATTTTCCCATACAGAAAAGGAACATCTGTTCCGAAGTGCAGTGCTCCTAGACTGAGACAGGTTTGGATTATCCCCTGCTAGAAGAGAAGCAACTGGCCACCAAAGCCCTCATGGCTTCGCTCCTCCTAGAGGGCAAGACCTGTTATGTGTTGCTCCAATCTCAATTAACCACGCTGAAGCTCTGTCAGTTGAACCAGGCTGATCGTGGTATCTATTGCGGGTCCAGAGAAGGGCAACGGAGCCTGTGAGGGGTTTGGAGCACAAGTCTTGTGAGGAGAGGCTGAGGGAGCTGGGGGTGTTCAGCCTGGAGAAAAGGAGGCTGAGGGGAGACCTTCTCGCTCTCTCCGACTCCCTGAAAGGAGGGTGTAGCCGGGGGGGGTCGGTCTCTTCTCCCAAGGAACAGGCGATGGGACAAGAGGAAATGGCCTCAAGTTGTGCCAGGGGAGGTTCAGGTTGGAGATTAGGAACAATTTTGACACTGAAAGGGTTATCAAGCCTTGGAATGGGCTGCCCAGGACAATGGTTGAGGCACCATGCCTGAAGGTATTTAAAAGATTGGTTGACATAGTGCTTAGTGACATGGTTTAGGGATGGTATTTATCAGAGTTAGGTTGATGGTTGGACTCGATGATCATCAAGGTCCCTTCCAACCTGGACAATTCTATGATTCTATGATTCTATCTATCCTTCATCATGCTCACAGCGATATGGCTAGATGAAATCTTGCATTCAGACTGGTTATCAATAGAAAATGGATTCCTTAGCAGGGTTTTCTTTGTCCTTTGTGAGGTGCTTCAATCAGAGGAAAATACTGGGGTTTGTCTTTGTTGCAGAAAAACCTAAATATCCGGTGTGTTTCAGTTTGGGTTGTTGTAGCAAAGGGGTTTGGTAGCCCCTCTCCTCTTTTTTGGACAAGTTTTAGACTAAATTTCTCACAATGCTTAACTTGTGCTCAGATCTGGGAGCTGAAATTGAGCCAGGCAGCCCCGGGTGCAGAGCAGAGCTGTGCGTGGAGGCCCTGGGAGCTCTCTAGCAGTATTTCCCAGTTATAAGAATTAACTTTTGAAACTTCCAACAAAAAAAAAACAGTTTTACAGCCAAAGATTGTGGATTTTTCCTTTAGTCTCCTACGAAAATGAGGTGTATGCCACCACATACTCCCTGGTCCTGCTTTGTAAATGACCTTTTTTTTCATAGGGTGCATCCCAACCTCATCCCAACGAAGGGGAAAAAGCGAGGGAGGGAATGAAATGGTGTCCCACAGAGAGTTGGCAGCAGAAGGAAGGTAGAGCAGGGTGTGAAGAGCAGGGAGAGGTGGGACAGCCAGATTCTGCCTTAGCTGAGAGGCACGAAACAGCTGGGATGGGGGACATTGTGCCAATGACGGAGTCCCCACTGCTCTCCCAGCTGTGGCAGATGTTGCCGTTACGCACAGCTCAAGATGGTACGAACACTGCAGGGGGCTGAGCCACAGCTGGGTGGAAGTGGGGTGAGATGGACCTGCTCGTTTGGGGTTTGCTGTCATCTTCAGGGGTGGAGGTCCACGTAGAAAGCGCCGAGAAGCAGCAGGAGGTATGGCCATGCGGGGGAGCTGGGAGGAGCCGGGTGAATGGAGCAGGAATTGGGAACAGGCCACTGCACGTTCATTGTCGTTGCAAACCATTCCCAGAGTGAAACAAAGTTCAAGAAGTGCCCTCTGTCTCCTGGCTGGGAACACTCCAGGTGAGCGATGGCCACCGAGCCATGCCAGGGGTGGCCGGGAGCTGGGCTGCGTGGCAGCAGATGGGGCAGCACCAGGATCGGCACAGGGGAGAGGGGAAGATGTGCCCGTGAGTCTGTCCTGGTCCAGAAACATGATGTACAGTAAGAAAAGGCTTAAAACCTCAATTAAAGGGTGTCACTTTGTGACGAGCTCAGCCCTAAACTCCCCGCAGCTATTGTAGGGGGGGGGTTATTGCCAGGAGCTGGCAAACGTCTTGTTAAGAGCTTGTTGAGAGCAAACTTCTGGGAGAGCTTGCTCTGGTGCACGGGTAGCATCTGGGAGCCAGCTTGGTGCTTTCCCCATGTTTTTTTGGAAGCAGGGTTACTTCTGTCACCTCCACCCGCTTGCTTAATTGCAGCCATCTTCATCAAACAGCCCCCAGCCCCCGCTCCCTCCACAGCTCTGGCTATTCACTAATTGAAATGCCTAATGAGGTCCCAGGGGTCTCCTGCAGAGATGGAGCTAATTAGGGGCTCCGCCACGAACCCGGCAAGCAGCAGCAAATGAAATGAAGGTTTCCTGGAACCTGCTTTTTTGCGAGGGGCCGGGGTGGGGGCGCACCAGATGTCCTGTTTCCCCGCTCTGCACCGGGGTGAAGCAGGCGCTCCGCAGACTCCAGGCTCCTGCCAAAGCAGCTGGTGCAGAGGCAGTGGCTACACTTAATACATTTTAATTAGCATCATTAAATTCCTCCATTTGCTAATTGTTTCTCCTTTTGATCCTTTATCCTGACCAGATTAGGCCTCGGGGGAAAGGGACGGGATGGGGGACACAGATGCTTCTGACAAGGTGAGAACTTTATTATCTCCAAGAGCAAGGTTGTCACCAGACCTTGGGAGACCACGCTAAAATGCTGCGGTCAGTGCTAAATTAAAGGCCAGATTTGTGTGTTCAGCCTGTTCTTGGCCCTCGTGGCTATTCTCAGAGTTCTCCCCAAAAACTGACACCTCATGTTTATGAGAAGAGATAGTACCAGTCTAGGAAATCAACCAAAACCTCCCTTAAGTGCGAATGTAAAGGAGTTGTTTTTCACGTGATAAAGGACAAGCAGCTGCCACCACTTTGTGAAGCAGCTGGGTGGGACTGAACAAGAATTTCCTCCTCCTGCTTTGCAGCGGATGGAGGTAATAATCCTCAATCCTCCTTCTTTTCCTCCTCCTAGTCTACATCTGTGTAATTGCGCTGAAGCCAGAAGCAACTTCCTTGTTGTCCACAGTGATGGCAGCTTCCCGTTCCGGGAGCTGTGTGGGGAGGGTGCAGCCACAGGGAGGTTAGGTGAGGTCGCTGTTTATTGCTTTTTAGCCAAGAAAACTGCTGAAGGAAAACGAGCCTGGTGCGAGCCACCGGGTGCTGAGCTGATGTCAGCCTCGTACTTGGTATTTTGGGCAGAATTCTGTTCCCAGATGCATTGTTGTAAATCCAGAGGAACTTGGCCTCCGTTCAGTTGCTCTTGACTTCCAGGGGTGTGAGTGAAAGCCAAACTGGCTGGGCATGAGAAATAGCCTCGCTTGTCTGTTTTAAATCTCAACAAAAGCACTAGGCCAACTGTTCTTCTGTCTCCTTAGAAAGGCAGGCATGGACAGAACCAAGCTGGTAGGATTACTGGAATGTATTGAATTGAATAGAGGATTGGAAAAAAAGAGAATAAAAATCAACCACATAATCCATCACGCTCTGGGGCTAAGTCAGGATTACTTCCCAAAGTATTGTAGCTGTGTGGGACTCATTTGCTTTGGATGTTGAATGATGCTCTGATATTTTTCTGTGTTTTAGCATTAAGCGGCCTGACTGGAGCAGCTAAGGCATTCGTGATGTTATTGCGATTCCTTCTAGAGACACGTGAGACTTCGCTGCTTGTCATTCAGCACTTGGTGCTGCAGGACAGGGCATTATGGGTGAGACAGCTTGGGTGACACCAGTAACAGCGGGAAGCACACGCAGTCCAGAGTGGTTCAGCACTGAGGAAGTTCATCCTGGCAGAGATGAACGCAAATCCATTGATCTAGAAGGAAAGAAGTGAGATGATGGGGACAACAGATGGGGATTGTTACTAATAAGCCAAGTTACAGAGACTTGATGGCATAATTCATGTTCCTGGAAAACTGGTATCAAAGGTCTAACTGGTTTGGAAAGGACAGGCAGGGAAAAAGCTGGAGATGAAACTTTTTGAAGAACAATGCACCCCCATGTCGACATCCCTAAACAGAGACAGACCTGTGCAAGGTCACTGGGTAGCAGTAATGAACACGAGGAAGACCCAGAAAGAAGGTCTGGAGCTCTTTGTTTTACCAGGATCCCCCAGACATCTGCTGGAAAAGGAATACAGCAGGAGGCAAAGCGGGGACAGCAGGTGGGGGACAACTTTTGGACACAGCAGGTGACGCACAGCTGGGAGACAACCAGAGATGACATCAATCACAGCTCAAGGACACTTGGTGCCACCCTTGGCTCAGTGCTGTAGGGTCACAGTTCACGCACCTGAGGACAACAAATCCGTCTGAGGAGCTCAGCTATGGGCTCAAGACCCCCACAGCTGCCCAGACTGTGGCAGAAGGATGGTAGGTGGACTTAAGAATCTTTCTACATCTTAATTTTATCTGCATCAAGTACAGGTCATTTTTTATTCCAGGCAGCAGAGCGGGAAGTTGGAGATAGGTAGGATTATCATTATTATTCCCTGATTCCGTGATCAGTAAGACATGATGAAATGCTTGTTTGTTCTGCTGACCAAGCTGGAGGATCGTCCCCAGTTTTGGGCAGCATTCTTCACATCAATTATCTACAGAGGAAAGGAGTAAATAACCCTCGGCGCCCACAGAGAGCCAAAAGCCGATTTTCTGCTTCTGGCAGAAAGAGCTGGAGTTGAACAGGATGTGTCTGGTCTGGCCAAAAAGATAAGTAAAAGGTTATCAGAGGTGCTGGACTGGCCGCAATTCCCTGATGCGGCTGTTGTCCTCAGGAGCGCTTGGGGAAAGGAGTCCTGAACCAAAAGAAGGGAAATTAGCCCCGTTTCTCACCAGCGTCCCCTGCTGCAGCTCGTTTTGTCCCCTACAAGACGGAGGCAGCCCTCGGGTGAGGACGCCGCCTGACCAGGTCGGCCCCGGGTCAGAGATGGCCCGGCGCCCCACAGCACAGCTCGGCGGCCCCCTTTGGGGCCACACTTCACCAAGTCCCGGCGCTGGTTTCTCAAGGCCTGGAAGCGGCCCCGAAACCGGTAGGTTTTACCTCAAACTGCTGCTTTTCACCCCAAAGGCGCAGCCGTTTTCCTGCGCCAGGCCCAGGCCTAAGCCTAGGCCCGCCACCCGCCGCGGATGGGGAAGCTCCGCCCTTAATTTGCATAACCCCACCTAATTCGCCAGAGCAACTGCCCATCTTGCCCAAGCCCCGCCCAACTTCTCCACAAGCACCGCCTCTCATCCTCTCAAGGCCCGCCCCCGCTATCTCAAAACCCCGCCCCTTCCCTCCCACCCACGCCTTTTGGCCCCGCCACCTCCCCGCTCTCGCGAGATCTCCTGCCGGAAGTGGCTCCTGCCTTACCGGAAGCGGAAGCGGTCTGGCTGGAGGGTGGTGGAGCGGGCAGTTCCCTCGCGCCGCCATGCCGCTGCGGCTGTTTCTGCTGCTCCTGGCGCTCTGCGCCGCCGCCCGAGTCCAAGGTGAGAGGCCGGCGGAGGGCGGCAGGGTTGGGGGAAGGCAGTGAGAGGGGCCTGCGACCCCGGGGGAGATCCGGGTCGGGGCCACTAGGGGGGACCGGCGGGGATGCCCTGCGGAGGGGGTCGCTGAGGGGGAGTGCTTGGGCTGGGCACCCGGCAGGGCCGGGAAGGGGGAGCAAGCGAAGTCAAGGCAGGGTCTGACACGGGCTCCTGGTTTGCGAGGGCTATTCTGTTGTTGGGTCTCTTCTGCGGGTGTGGGGAGGCTGGCGGGGGGCCGGGAGAGCTCCCTAGGGCGGGTTTGTCACCCCTTTGGTTCCCCCCCGCCACCTTCCTTGCGGGGGAGTTTCCTTCCCCTTTCAGCAGCGGTGGGGAAGCTGTCTCGGGCAGCCAGGCGTCCTGCCGATACAGAGTGTGGGGGCAGGCGGTGACTCTGACCTCTGTGTTTGCTGGCAGCTGACGGGCAGAACTCAGAGGAAGCAGAGTCCACCAAAACTTCCACAGGTGATGGGGCAGCCTCCCAGCATGAATCACATAATGACCAGGAAACTCCAGGGGATCAGCACCTGGCTACACCCAAAGAGAATGAAGAGCACCGCTCCGGGTCGGATCAACCCAATGATGGAAAGACCAAATTGAACACAAGCAACGGAGAGAAGATGGAGAAGGACCAGAAGGGCACGGACACATCTGACCACGGCAACAGCGTGGGGAATCAGACCAGCAGCCAGAGCGGCAGTGATCAAAGCAACAGTCAGGCTGGCAATGTCGGTGACAACCAGAGCAACAGCGGTGCCAATAACAAGGGCAACGGCAGTGGCAGTCAGCAGGACAGCAGAGACACTGGTCAGCATGACAGTGGCAGCCCCGGTACAGACCAGAACAGCAATGACCCCAGTAAGCAGACCAACGGAAACCCCAGTAACCAGGACAGCCACGACCAGAGCCAGAGCAGCAACCCAGGCAGCAGCAACACAAACCAGGAGGGCAACACCCAGAACCAGGACAGGCAGGGCGAGAATGAGGGCAGTAACAAGGAGAAGCAGAGCGACAACTGGGACAGCAGCAAGAACCAGGATGGCAACAAGCAGGATAAGGATGATCGTGGGGACCAGGGCAACAACCAGGACAACACTGGCAACAGCCAGGACCGGGGCAGCAACGGAGATGCCAACAATGTACACAAGGACAACAAGAATGAGGACAACAAGGTCGAGAACCAGAGCAGTAACAGCGAGAACCAGGGTAACCAAGTGGACTCAACGAGAGATAAAGATGCACCACCACAATCAGCTTCCTCCCCTGCTGAGGGCGACGGCTTTTTAGTTAATGAAGAAAGCCCTGAAGAGGATGAGGCTAACGAAGGCAACGATGTCTCTTCCTTTAGTAGGGAGAGAGAGAAGAGTGTTCCTTCTCTCCCCAGGGACCAGTCAGAGAACAGCCACTTCTTTGCCTACCTGGTGACCACAGCTATTATTGTTGCTGCCTTATACGTTGCGTATCACAACAAACGCAAGGTGAGTGGCTTTTGACATGCTCTTGACATCTCCTCTGCACTTGAGGAGCTTCCTTTCCTCTCACTGGTCACCGCTGCACAGTGGGACCTGAACGGTTGAAGACCTTTTCCCTCGCCCTGACTTTTCTTTCTCACCGGTAGCTCCTGCTTGCCGCACGGTGTGGGTTTGGTTAATATTCATTTGAGCCTCAGTCCCAACAGCTTTGGGAGGAGCACGGCGGGTGTGGTAACTGGGAAGGGGGTCGGATCTCTGTGGAAATTGGGTGGCCTCAGCTCTGGTGGTTGTTTTCAGCTGAGGGAGATGAAAAAGGAGAGAACTATGGAGTTACCCCTATAGCAGGTTGCAGAAGACTTGGCCTTAAATAGTCTTGCAGCTCAAACTACACAACTGTCTATTTAGTTTAATTTTTTTTCCTCCTGTAAAGCTATTTTTGAGGAAGGAGAAAGAAAACAAATTCTTACTGTTTTCTGCATGTTAGGCTTCATCTGCTTTCAATCTTAGCTGGGTTTATATATTCGCATTTGTTTTGAGTGCTTTTTCAAATTAAATATGGTCACTAGGAGGAGGTGAGTGAAGCTGGTCTCAGCCCATTAGGAAGCGCCTGCATTTCTGGTGAGAAAAGGCTTATTTGGTCACTACTGTCCCACTCACCTTGTTCCCGCTTCTGTCTCCAAAGATCATTGCTTTTGCTCTGGAAGGGAAAAGATCAAAAAGTGGTCGACGGCCCAAATCTGGTGATTATCAGCGACTGGATCAAAAGGTAAGATCTCCCCAAAACGGGTGCTGCCTCGTCCCAGGAGGTGGGCAGGCTGGGAGAAGGTTGCAGTGCCTGGTGTACGCTGTAAGCAATACAGTGGCTTTTCACATGTAGAAATGGTCACAAAGCCCCTGCTTAGTTGGTACTGGAAAGCAGAATTTTTAGTTTCTTGTTCTAGAAACAGAGTTTTGCCAGAAAACGGAAGCAGTAACGCTGAGAAATAGTGGCACAGAGCAGAGGTTTGAGTCTTGAGCTCAGGTGGGCTGAAAAATAGTTTGTCAGTGACTCAAATGACTTTTTCAAAGAAGTTTTTAGCAGGAGAAGGGCTGGATTTGGGGCGAATTCCCTTCCTTTCTCCCCCTGAAACTTTTTTCATGTGTTGTCTTTGAGGTCAGAAGTGTCTGCAACAGGAGGAGGAGGAGACGAGGAAAGAAAATTTTTTTAAAGATGAAAAAGTTATGCTGAAACTTAGCCTTTCAGAAGGCTGTCAGTATTTGGGGGGAGTGTGATGGTGGCTGTTTCCAAGCGCTGTTGGGGATTTGGCTTATATAAAACTCCAGGTAGCCTTGGCCTCCTGAACTGCAGCTGTGCCTGGCTGGGGACGCCATCTGAGTGTCACCGAGACAGTTTGCCTGCTTGAGCCTCCCTGTTTAGTCTCACCAATATCTGGGGAGTTTGTTTCCCTCACCAGGAATTCCCTGCCTTGTCCCTGAGGCACTGTACAGCAGGCAGGCAGTTAGAAGGAGCTTGGTTTATATTTGGAAGCTCATCAGAGACACTCAGCCCACTGAGTAGAAAAGCCATGCTGAGCTTTCAAATTGTTTAAATCTTTCTTTTTGCCTTTCTAGATCTAGATTCCTCCTCGGATATTCAGTGGAATAATGACGGCTGGTGATGACAACGCAGGCACGTGGGGACGCCCACCGACTCCCCCGCTGTACCTCCCTGAGTTGCAGCTGTGCTGCCATGTTCAGATTTCAGACAACAGGAAGAAGGGGAAATGCTTTTCATTTTGCACCTGCACCTTGGTAACATTAAACCTCTCACTTCCTTGAAACGCCTTTCTCCTTTCCCAGCTGCCTGAAGATGAACTCGTTTTCTACTTGGGCTTCTGACCCAGGGAAAGCCAATGCCCAGCACTTGACAGAACTTATGTGTCCAAATGAAGTGGAATTTGCTGTCTGCTGTACTGATGTCTCCAATAAATGCGCCTGCGAAATGAGCCATCTGACTCTTCCCCTGCCAGAACCATAGAGCTGCCTTTGTAACCAGCACAGTCTTGCCTGAGACACAGACGTTCTTCTCTTCTGTCCGTCGTATTTGGATGCTGAAGTTTGGCACGTGACTGATTGCACTAGTTTGGAAGTGATCTGCCGAGGACTCTGACGTGATTTGATTATTTCCTCTCCCTGTGATGAAGACAATGTTAGGGTTTATCATCTAGATTCTCTCTGCACATCTTCAGAAAGGCTGGAGCGGGCTTTGGCCCTGGGGTTGTAGCTTAAACTCCCTCACCTGCATCTTCTGCTCCAGGCGGGTCTTTTCCCTCGCATTCCCCAGAGTTCAGATGTTTGCACTCAGGTGATGGTGGTGGTGTGATGCTGTGAAGAAGGCTTAGAAAGCTTCGTGCCAAATTGCAGCGGTGTAGCTGTAGCACATTTTGCCTTAGAAAATTGCTTTCCTCCCCCCCTTCTAAAACGGAGTTATGTGGTAATGTAAAACGTACGGTAATCCTGAAGCATTTGGGATGAAGGAACTTGCAGTCCTGCACTTCAAAAGTGCAGTATTGAAGCCGTGGAGTGTCCAGCTCCACTGAAGGAGCCTCCACGTGTGTAGAGCTCCCCGTGGGCGAGCGCTCAGTGCTGGCTCTGGCTGGAGAAGTGCTGCTCTGCCCAGCTGAGCGGTGAGGGGGCTGCTGGTCCCCAGGCTGCACAAGCCTCAGCAGCGCCTATCGCCTTGGCAAACCCTCGTAGCCGGCAGCGCGTGTGCCGTCTTTTCCACCCGTGAGTCACCGTGGGGCGTCTCCTCCCCGAGGTCACCTCCTGAGCAGGCAGCCAGCATGGGAAAGGGCTCGTCCTGCAGCCAGCACGGCCTCTTCCTGCTCTTCCCCAGCTCCAAGGGGTTTTGTGTGGTTGAATGTACGTGTAACCGGCTGCTTGTCGCCGAGATGGTCACTTTGGTATCTCTGTGGAGCGCTTCCGCTGAGGCCCGGGATGCACTGGTTATATTTAAGGCAGCAAAACCCGCCGATTCATGAGTTACAGCTGTGAGGTTGTTTTTAGTTTTGTAGTTCTACTCCAAAGATGTTTGTTTGAGACGGGACGTTTCTGCAGTGGGCGTGAACTGCCCTGCCCGGCTTGTGCTTTTGTTTTTTCCAATATGGGCAGAAATAAATTGGTATGAGGCACAGAGAGCTCTTCGCATGGGTACCCATCAGCGCCCGAAGCTTGTGCCGGCTGTGTGTGAGTCACCCTCCCTGGGCACCCGCTGCCCGGCTGCGCAGGAAGAATCCTGGTTGGGGTGACTTCCCTCCAGCTGGCTGCGAAAGCCGCTGGGGGGATGAGGCCGGCCCTTTTCTGGCCTTCCCGAGGTTGTGAACAATTGGTAATCTGCCCTGCAGTTGCTAAAGATAGTCATATTTGACAAGGGGAAAGACATTTCCTTGTCTGGACATGAAAGTTACAGCTGTATTTATTTTTTTTTCCCCTGTTTTTCTCTCTCCCAAAAGAAAAAATAATTTTTTTTTTTTTTTCGTTTTGCTAGCTGTTAGCAAGCACAAAAAGAGGGACAAAGTCCTTCTTGGCTTTAAATAGCTCTCAAGGTTTATGTAGGAAACTTTTCTGATGCTAAAAGTACTTGCAGAAGCTATTTTGGAGAACGGGTGTGTGAGGTGGAGGCAAGAGAAAGGGGGGGGGGGAAAAAAAGTCTGGGAACGTAACCCTTGGGGGAAATGTGCCTTCTGAACAGGGAGGGAACTCCCGTGACCAGGCTCGGCTGTTGGAGAGATCCCGCAGGAGGAGTCGGAGGCTGGCTGTCCTGGGTGGTTTGTGGCCAGGATGCTGGAGGGGGGAGGGCTTTTGTCTGGTGGCCGTGGGGGTGAGGGGAAAACCTCTTCCAACGTGTGAAATCCCACGTGCTCCTGAGCTGCTCACCCCTGAATTTTTAAAGTGTGCGTGCTGTTTTCCTGCTTTGTCCCTTTTGGTTTTTTTTTTAATTGAAAAATAACTTACAAAGTTGTTTTCTTTTTTTTCCCCCCCATCTGCTTGCTTTTCCATCCCGATGCCTTCCGGTCCCCTCTCGTCCCGAGTGGTGCTGGAAATCCCACCCTGTTTCCAGCAGTGAGCTGGTAACAGCGAAGGGAAGCGAGGGAGCTTTTGGGAGAGCGGGACCCTCGTACCTCAAACGTCTCCACCTCTGGTTGGACCGAGTGTGAGCTCATTAGTTGGGTTAACGAGAATGTACATCACCTCATGCTGGGAGCCCTTGCTTTGCTCGGTGCCCGCCAGGGCTCGGGCAAGACAGAACTGCCCATTTCCCAGGAAGGGGAGGGTTTGGGGAGAGGCAGAGCTCACACTGGGCTAAATTGGGGGAATTTCCCCCTGAATCTGCGGCCCTGCGGTTCCCAGGGGTGGCACGTTTCTTCTGCCAACAGAAATGGTCCAAGCTGTGTGAAACGTCTGGGAGTGAGATACAATTTGTTGATTTTGATGCTATTTAAATTTATGCAATGTGTTTCAAACTGGTCAAGGTGCGCGTAACCTTTTCCCTTGGGACACGACATGTTTTCGAATGGACGGTATCTGTCGGTATGGATGGTTTTTTGCCAAATGTTACTACTTTTAGGCCAGCTGCCTTGCCAGTTTGAATCAGCAAATGGTTTCTTTTCTGCTGCAATGAAAGGCAAACTGCTTTGAAGGATCAGATTTTTTTTATATTTCTTTATACTGTTTTTTTTTTTTTCCTGTGGTGAAGTCAATAAATGAATTTAAGAACAATAAATGTGAAGTTTTCACCTTTGTTTTTTTTGGCGTGTGTTCTTTTCGTGGCCTCCTTTGAAACCTGGCGCCAAGAGGGTGGGTTAGTTCCTCTTTGTGCAGAAAAAATAATAATGTTTTTTTAACAAAACCAAGTCTTTGAGCCAAGTGGTTTGTGCTTGGAGCTTTGGGTGCTACATTTGCATGTGCAAATGGGGACCCTGGTGACTGGCCAACCCTGCAGCCGGACGGGGTCGAGACAGGTCTCAGCTGAGAGCGGATTTGAAAGTTGCCGGTCGCTTCCCCCCGGGCCGGTACCGGCGGTGCTGTCCCCCAGAGGCACTGGAGCGGGAGGATCTCGGTTACATAGGACCGGACCTTAGGATAGAGTTTAAACTGCTTGAACAGCTCGGTGTGGACCTGTCCTGCTGTATTTCTTCTTCCACCCACAAGGGAGGCTCCGAGGAGGATGCGGGTCCCGGCGCAGCTGCTCTCGGAACAGCAGAGACTGGGAGAGACTGGAAAAGCCAAAGCCCAGCAGTGCCACGGTGGCTCCCTGCGGCATGGGATGGGGACGAGAAGGTGCCGTGATCAACGGCAGGTGATGAGGGCACTTCTGGGTAGCGTCTGCTGCTGCTTCCTGCAGTCAATGGAAGACACTTTCTCCTTTCCCCTAATTTGTCCCTAAAAGGAGAAAATCCGCCCTCCTGCACTCTTCTCCAACTTGGCTGCCCCACCAGCCGCCTGGCAGTGAGTGCAGGGGGTGGGCAAGGACAAAGTGTCGGGGGAGGGATACTTATTTTCCTGTTGATGGGGTTGCTGAGAGTTTGGGGGAGGAAAAAAAGGATGGAAAGGGGGGATTAAAATGAAAATTCTCCCTTTGTCTGCATGGGGGATTGGATTGAGGGCTTGTCTGATTCTTCCTGCGAGGTTGGATCATCGCACACTCTGCTGAGCCCCTTTAGGGCCAAGGAGCAAGAATTACTCAATTGTGCTTCAAGAGCACGAGAACCCACTTCCCCCCCGGCTCCGAGAGCGCTGTGAAGGTCTCAAAACCTGTTTTATTCTTACGGGTGGAGGGAGAAGGAGCCGCCCTGCAGATCCCTGGAGGGAGAGGGCAGCGGCACGAGGGTCCCATCACGTGTGCTGGGACGTGGGGAGCGTGGGCTGTGCTGGGGCGGCTGCACCACCCGGCAGCCAAAGTCCAGGAGTGGAAACCACATGCTCAATGAAACCGAAATGACCTCTGGGCTGGGCTGGGCTCTGCTTACCGGAGCTGGATTGCTCAGGGCGATGCTGGGAAATAGCGATACGGCCGAAGTTTATCCGGGAGGGTGGAGGCAGTGCTGGTTAAACACACCAGCTTCACGCGTGGGCGCAGGGCGAAGCTCTGCCTCCTCGGTGCAGGTCTTCACCCCCCACCCTCCCTCCTTCCCCAGCCACTGTGGGACACGTCCCCTGTCTCACAGACCAGGGACATCCCTGGAACCATTCAGGCTTTTTTATTGATGTGGGTTTTGTCAATAATTGGTACCAATTATTCTCAATTGGTACCAATTGAGACCTTCACAAACCAAAGAGAGTGTGGGAGGAGAGGACCTTGAGCAAATACATCATGTCACAGAATCACATGGGGTTGGAAGGGACCTCTGGAGATCATTTCCTCCCGGCCCCTGCCAGAGCAGGTCAACTCAGAGCAGGTTGCACAGGAACGTGTCCGGGGGAGTTTGAATGTCTCCAGAGAAGGAGACTCCACCACTTCCCTGGGCAGCCTGTTCCAGGGCTCTGCCACCCTCACAGGAAAGAAGTTCCTCCTCATGTTTAGGTGGAACTTCTTGTATTCAAGTTTGTGCCCATTTCCTCTTGTCCTGTCCCTGGGCACCACTGGAAAAAGACCGGCCCCATCCTCCTGACACCCACCCTTGAGGTATTTACAAGCATTGATCAGATCTCCCCTCAGCCTTCTCTTCTCCAGACTAAAAGGTCCCAAGTCCCTCAGCCTCTCCTCATAAGGGAAATGCTCCAGGCCCCTCAGCATCTTTGTCGCTCTTTGCTGTCCCCTCTCCAGCAGTTCCCTGTCCTTCTGGAACTGGGGAGCCCAGAACTGGTCCCAGTGCTCCAGCTGGGGCCTCCCCAGGGCAGAGCAGAGGGGCAGGATGACCTCCCTCCACCTGCTGGTCCCACTCTTCCTGATGCCCCCCAGGATGCCATTGGCCTTCGTGGCCACCAGGGCCCATTGCTGCCTCATGGGCATCCTGGTGTCCACCAGGACCCCCAGGTCTGTCTCCTCAGAGCTGCTCTCCAGCAGGTCACCCCCAGCCTGTCCTGGCGCAGGGGGTGACTCCTCCCCAGGTGCAGCACCCTGCACTTGCCCTTGTTGAAGTTCATCAGGTTCCTCTCTGCCCAGCTCTCCAGCCTGTCCAGGTCTCGCCGGATGGCAGCACAGCCCTCTGGGGTTTCAATGATCCCTCCCAGTTTTGTATAGTCAGCAAACTGGAGATCCTGGAGATATTCAAGGTGAGGCTCGATGAGGCCCTGGGCAACCTGGTCTAGTTGGGGGTGTCCCTGCTGACTGCGGGGAGGTGGGACGAGATGACCTTTGGAGGTCCCTTCCGGCCTGGGCAATTCTATGATTCTATGATTCTAAACCTGCTGAGGGGACACTCCATCCCCTCATCCAGGTCGTTGATGAGTATATCGAAGAGGACTGAATGTCCACGAGGTGTCCCAGCCCATCCACCCCCTCCGCTCCCATCCCAGCTGGAGCTTTTCCCCTCTCTCCTTGCTCACCGAAAAAGGAAGCCTGCACAGACCCAGTTGTCCATCGTGAACTCAGAACTACCTTGAGTCAAACACTCTCAAGTCCCCTCCCTGACCAGCCAGATAAATGTATCAGCTTTGCCGCTGTAAGGCAAAAGTCCGTGGCTTGTGCAGGTTTGTTTAGATTAAAAATAAAATAAATAAATTTAAAAACCACAAATGGGTGAGATTGTGTTTGCATGGTTGGGGCTCTTTGGTGAAGGAAAATCAAGGGGAGGAGCAGGTCTATGTTCTGCTCGGGGGCTGTGGGCAAGGGCGGCAAGGGGTGCTGCTGTGGGGCACCCTCCTGCGCTCGGACGGGATCAGAAGGTCCCACGGGACGATGTGCCTCAGCTGCACTTGCCTTGTTAAAACCTCCCCCAGGGGCAGCTCCGGCACATCCCGGGCTGAGCCCATCACCTTCCCGCAGGGGTTTTCTGTTGGTTTCCTTGTCACTTGTCCTTTTTTCTTTTTTTTCTCCATGCGTGAGAGGGGACTTCTTGTAGCCAAGGTGCTGCTCTTCACCCCCTCAGGCATCTCCAGCAGAGCCAGAAGCTCTCAGACACCACCCGCCCCCTCCGCAATGGGCGCCGAGAAGGGGAAGACCTCCTGCAGCAGGTTGGTGACGAAGCAGGGCATCTCCTTGCACCCCTGGTGGGTGCCCCTGGCCTGGCAGCAGAAGGCCACCTCCCAGTTAATGCGCGTCATG
The DNA here is from genome assembly GCA_003697955.1 of Calidris pygmaea. Lineage (NCBI taxonomy): Eukaryota > Metazoa > Chordata > Aves > Charadriiformes > Scolopacidae > Calidris > Calidris pygmaea. The sequence goes on along the minus strand of QJSC01007019.1, from coordinate 43,053 downwards.
AGGCGGTTGAGGGCCAGGTGACGTTCCTCTCCCTCCAGGACCTTGAGCAGGGCTTGGAGGAACATGGAGCCGGAGATGTTGCGGAAGGCCACGTAGCCTGCGGAGCGCAAAGGAAGGAGAGGGACGTGGGCTGTGCCTGTGGCAGCAGCGCTTCCCAGAGAGGACATTACCGGGGTGTCACGGCTGCCCCTTACCTGGGCTGCAGGCAAACATCACGGCGGTTTGGGGAGGGATGGAGAGGTAGTCTGAGAAGCCATCCGGCACAGGCTCCCCGCTGTCACACTCCACCATCACCCCCTGGTCCAGGTCGCTCCCCCGACAAGCCTGTGGGCACAATAGTGGCCATGAGCTTCTCCCGCTCCACTCTCTCCCTTCTGCCCGGCTCCAGGGCTCCTAGAGGCTCCCTGGGGGCCTGGGCTCCCTCCTGGCTCCCACTCCCCGAGTCCTACAGCCCCACACAGTTCCTCTCCCACCTCATCCATCAAGCATCCTCCTCGCTTCTCGGTCTCAGCTTCACCAAGCCTCTCATCCCGATGAGCCTGGAGCTGGGGCTCCCTCCTTTCTTCCCCAGGCGTTTCTCATGAGCCTGGTTCCCCTGGTTCCCCTCATTCCCCTGGTTCTCCTCGTTCCCCTGGTTCCCCTCGTTCCCCTGGTTCCCCTCGTTCCCCTGGTTCCCCTCCTCTTGGTGTTTACCCCTCCCCTCCATGGTGAATGTGGTGCTGCCCATCCAAACCCAGAAATACACCTGGGAAATGCAAGAGTCCACCGGGAAAGAGCTGGGAAAGAGATTCCCCTTGGAGCGCAGGCAATGGGCAGCCTAGTTCCTGCCTGGCCCTTTATTCTGTGTGATGGTTTGGTCTTTCCCGCAGGGACGGAGCGCCGGGCTTGGCTTTGGGAAGGTGCTGGAGAGGGACTAGATCTCTGAGGACACGTTTCATCCCTACATGGAGCTGATGGATGGGATCCGATGGAGCGGGGGATGTGTCCTGGAGTGAAGGGAGTGTCCCCTCGCCTCTCCCTCCGCCAACACCCCGCCAAACGCCGGCCCTAAATCATAGAATCAAGGAATGGTTAGAGTTGGAAGGGACCTTAGAGATCATCGAGTTCCAACCCCCTGCCCTGGGCAGGGTCACCTCCCACCAGCCCAGGTTGCTCCAAGCCCCCTCCAACCTGCCCTTGAACCTCTCCGGGGATGGAGCAGCCACAGCTTCTCTGGGCAACCTGGGCCAGTCTCTCACCACCCTCGCAGAAAAGAAGTTCTTCCTAATATCTAATCTAAATCTCCCCTCTTCCAATTTAAAACCATTACCCCTTGTCCTGTCACTACAAATCCTGGCTCAGGACGAGGCGCCAGTGACGCCGCAGCACAGAGAGGTGGATGGAGACCACCAGGAGCCCAAGAGCCGTGGTGACACTGAGGGGACCAGCCCTTCTCTTGCCACCCGGGCTCTGGGCACCCTCTGCCCTGTGGTGTTTGAGAGCCTTCCCCAGCGCCAGCTTTGCCCACCAACGTTGGTGCCCTGATCAGGGTTGGGGTCTGCTGGCCTGGCTGGGGATGTCCCCAGCTGTCACAGCAGCCAAGCCCTTTCCCAGAAGGAAACAAATGCCGGGAGTGATTTACATCAGCTTTCAGCTGGCAATGCTTCTGGATATTTGCATAATGTTTGCTCAGCTCACGCTATCTGCTGGGGTCTGCCCAGCTGCTGGGTTATTTGTGTCTTGGGTGAGATAATCCTGCCTGCCGGATCAGCGTTAATGCGGACTTCCAGGGCTCCTCTCCTGCAAGGGCACGTTCAACCTCCCCCTCTGGCCTTAATTATTTTTTTTTTAGCCCTGCTCCATCACCAGTTCTCAGCCGGGCTTCTCCTGGCCCTCCCCTGGGGGGGTCTGCTCTGCCCAAAAGCCAGGGTTATGGGGTTTGAAGGCAGCTTTTACTGATTCATCCGCATCCCAGAGGTGTCTGGAGGGAATATTTGAGCCCAGCAGTGTCACGGATCGCAGCAAACGATTCAGTTTCAGCCCAGGTTGTCCAGAGGGTGCGAAGCCCTGGGAGAAATGCTCCCACCTGGAGACACTGGGAAAAGACTGGGGCTGTTTCCCTGAAAAAGGGACACATGTAGGGGTGATGAGGAGCTGGGAGAGGAGTGTTTGCAGTGAGCAAAGGCACCTCAAAATCAGTGAAAGCACAAAAAAAGAAGGATGGAGAGTTGTGGTGGAAAGATGGGGAGCAACAAAAGGATTGAGCTCCACGATTAAAACAGACTTTTACTGGCAGCAACCTTAAGCCTCGTGCTTGTGTCAGTCTAATTCTGCACAAACTTAGCAAAAAGGGGATCAAATTATCACCCTGTTACCTGGATAAAGAAGATTTTGGGGATTTTGGTGAGCACTGGGCACTTGTTTGAGGATAAAATCTGGAAAATACGGGTCAGTTCAACCGGCTCTGAGTCACAGCCGAGTACGAGCCCCTGCTCCCCGTGGCTGGAGATGATGCTCACGAAGTGCTCCCCGTGCTCACGGCCACACTCTGCAACGACACAGCCAAACCCCTGCCACCGAGCCTCCAGGCAGGGCGTCGCGGGGGTGGGAAACGGGAGGTTGCCCACCTCCCGTTGGAGCTTTGAGGCGAGGAGGGGGTTCAAGGCTGGCAAGGGGGATGCCTACCGTGCTGGTAAAGCTCTTCTATCTCCTTGGCTGTCTTGTTGTGCTCCAGCTTCACCTTGTAGTTGAGCCGCGAGAGCGTGTTGGAAAGCTTCTCTGCTTCTCTCCTGGCTCCTCTCCGTGTCCCCAACTCACCATTGCTGCCGCAAAAATTGGTGTTGACGATGATAAGAGCCCGGCTTTGCCTGGGCTGGGCCATGCTGGGGTGTCCCCTCGGTTGGGCTGGTGACCTCCAAACCCTCACTGTGCCGGTGGGGAGCTGGGGCTTGTCCCTGCGGTATGTGTGCTCCCTCGGGAAGTCCAGGGGAGCAGATCCCAGCTGGCACAGTGCCGGTGCCACTGATCTTCAAGGGCAAGGCAGGTGCCGTGCCCCGTCACCTGCCGAGGGAGCGCAGTGGCACCGGGCATACGTCACGGGGGACCGAGAGGGCTGGGGCTTGTCACCAGGGTAGGCAGGCATCACCGGCTGCGGGAGAGATGGGCTGGCACCGTCCGGAGCTCGTGGGGCATATATGGGGAGGGGGGGTGGGGGGAAAGAGGAAATTTTTTTCTCTGAGGGGATGGTGAGGGTTTGGAGGGGGTGGGGGGGATGGAGACGCCTGCGTGGCTGGAAGCACCAGGAGCAGCCGGGCCATCCCACACTGCCCTTCTCACCCTCTCCCCATCTTGGTGTCACCCCAAAGCCAGGTGGCAGGAGCTTCCCATCGCTGCCCCCAGGGAAACTGCTCATTCCAGCTTCCCCCGTGGGCTCCTTGCAGGGCTTTCCTGGCCAGTGTTGCTCATTGCCTGACCCTGCCTGCTCCCCACTGGCCTTGGGGTACCCAGTTATGCATTGGTGTGTAACTGGTGCATACGGGGTACCCACTTCTGCAATTATTCCTCCCCAAAAGCAACTGGTGCTGGAGCAGGACGAGCCTTCAGTGAGGCGCTAGCAAGGAGGGGGTCTCCACTGCACCCCCTCTCCCCTTCCCTCCCCAAACCCATCAAAAAGCAGCAGCCCTGCTCGTCCCACATCACCAGGCGCCAATCACGAGATGGTTGTTAGTGTTTCATTTATTTCTGCTCTCACATGCTTCCCTTCCCCTTTGGAGAGGACTTTGATCAGGTTCCCAAGCTCTTCCCAGCAGACAGAAAGGGCAGACTTGTTCTGTTGCTCAATGGAGCGGGTGTTTGCACCATCGTGTGTCTCCAGGCGATGAGACACGGGGGGGGGGGAGGGAAGGGTGTAGAACAGAACCAAAATATAGGCAGCGTTGCGGGGTTGAGGGGCTGCGTCGCTTGCAGAGCACACCAGCCCTGCTGCTCCACCACAGCAAGGCAGGACTTTGGAAGAACCATGCAGCTGGCAAAGCACCATTGCTCTTAAATAGCTTGTCTTAAATTAATCCGCCTGCTCTTAAATAGCCTGGCTTAAGTTAATCCTCTTCACACCCAGCCTTGGTGTGATGTGAGGACCTGCTTGCTCCACTGCCCCGCTGATTGGGAGCCAGCTTCTTCCTACCAGACCGCGTCCATGAGCCTCTCCGGGGCACCTTTGTTAGAACGCAGCAACGGGGCTCAGTTTGGCATGACTTAAACACAGCTGGTGCCCATCCAGCAGCTGGCAGGGGTTTACTGAACCTGCCCAACGCTGCCTGGACAAGCCCATGTGCAGCCCTATCTCTGGGAGGTGCCACCTCCACAACCAGCAGGGCTGCAGAGTCCCATGTGGAGCTTCAGGAGCCCCATGAAGCTCTAGGAGCCCAACTAAGCACCCAAGCTGCCATCTCAGTGGGGGAGAGCATCACCGGGGGGCTCGCTCCCCTTGACCCAGCGGGTCTGGAGGCTGCAAGAGAAGGTGATGGTCTTCTGATGGTCCACATGGCTCTCAGACACTGGCAGGGATCAAGCAGCCCTTGGGTGTTGCTGGTAGAAGCTGTTGGGTCTTGCATTCTGGTGTAACCGTGGTTTTTGGGGTTGACTTGACTTCTCTGCTGGCCATTGTTGCACATGGCAGCTCTTGGAGCTCCTCTTCCTGGCACCAGAAGGGGTTTGTCCTCAAAAGGATGGCTGAGGATCAACACTGGCTTTTACTCAGACACTGTGGTGAAAGGAGATGAGCTGTTGGTGGGTGAGGTCTAAGGCAAGCTGGCTGGAAACCAGGAATGGCATCTTCCTGGGCTGTAGTCCTTTGACTTTGCATTGCAGAAAGATGTGCTATAGGTGACTGAGAGCTGAAAATAGGGCAGTGGGGGTGATCTGGCAGGCTGGGGGTTAAAGGGAGGTCCTGGCCGGTGGGATGGCAGGCATCAGTCCCCCTTCTTAGAGTTGGCGGCCTCTGTGCGCTTTTTCAGCTGCACCACGTCGACGTAGAGGTTGCGCTTGAGGATGGCACTGGCGCAGATTAGGGCTCCTTGCAGGGCTCCCATGAAGCCCCCTAAGCACAAATCCTGCCCTGGAAGAGAGTGGGAGGTGGCGATGGCAGCAACCATGGTCCCCGTGAGCAGCCCACAGAGCAGACCATCAACGCTCTTCCAAACATCATCATCCCCAAACACCTTCCCCACCCTCCAGCTGCCCCTACACCATCCCTTGGAACTGAACCCACAAACCCTCTCCCTGTTTGTGCCCTTCCTTCTTCCCAGCAGAGAAAGGGCCTCATCCTGCCCATCTACAATAAATCAGCAGGGGGCAGGGAACCCACATCCAGGAGCCCTCTCCTCCTCCCATTGGGACCATGCAACTCCATTTTGACATGCTCCAGCAGCTCCTGCACCACCACGTGACACAGCAGTGGCTTGTCCCCTTATTTCATTGAAGGAATGAAGGCTTTTTCCCCCCATATCCTGCTTCCCCAGAGGTGTCTTATCTGAGAACATGGTGTGGCCATGGTACCTGTCAGGTAGAGGTTGGGGACAGCCGTCTGTGCCCTCACTGTGGCAATGGTTTCGGCTTTCATGCGGGTGATGTTGTGGTCAATGCCGTAGATCTCCCCCTTGGGGCTGGCAATGTAGTGCTGGTTGGTGAGGGGTGTTCCCCCGGAGATGTATTCGATCTGGGGGGGACAAGGGGACAATGTGGTCTGCAGGGGTTAGGCATAGTGCTGCAGGGTATCTCCTTGTGCTCCAGAAAACTATTTTCTTGGGGTACAGGCGGGGACAGGTTTGCTTGCAGACCCTTGGGTGGTGGTTCTGGCCAACTTTGGTCCCAGCGTGGTCCTGGAGAACCATCATCCCTCCACCCTGCACCACGCATGGTCAGGAGGCAGTGGCAATGGGTTAGTGCCATGCTGCCCAGCTGGACCTCATGTCCAGCAGACCCAAACCCAGCTCTTATGTTTGCAGGATGGGACTGGGCACACAAGACCCAGGAGAGGAGCTGGAGGACCCCTGAACCTCCAGGTTTCCTCACCCTGTCCTCGATGCGAGGGTAGAGCTTGAAGACAGTCTGCATGATGGCATCCACAAAGGTCTTCTTCAACTCCTCATAATCGTCTCCCCGCTTATTGACCTGCTTGTCCTTCCACTCCTCAAACCACTCGTATTTGGCGAAGGTCACGATGGCCAGCGTGGATTTACCTGCAGCAGGATGAGGTTGGGGCAGTTGTCCCTCTGCCCACCCTCATGCCACCATTCCACTGCCACAAAACCAAACCCGGGATGTCCCCATGTCTTCATGGTCCCCTATCCTTCTTCCGGTTATCTTGGAGACCACTTCCCATGAGCAACCTGCTCAGCAGCTTTGACCATGGCTATTTTAGGAGAAACTCCTTGTTTGCTCTCATCAAACAAACCAAACCCCAGCAAGAGTTTTCAAGCCACTCCGAAGCGCGTGTGGTTGGGCTTCAGCCGTTACCTGGGTGCCTGGTTTCCCAGGTGGGGTCCTTGGCCGATGGGCAGGTGACAAACAGGAGAGGGATGTTCTTGGCAGCTTCTTCTCTGGAAGAAGCCAGGTAGCGATTCATTCTGCAGAGAGATGCAAGGGTTTGAGGTGGGTTTGGATTCAAACCTTGCCCTGAATACCTGTTATGCCTGAATCCCCATGCAGCGAGGAGAGCCAAGAGCATTTTCTGAATCACACCTCAGGAATCCACCTCCTTGTGCTTAACGGAGCATGTCTAAGGTGATGCCAAACCTACATTTCATCCAGGTCAGTTCCTGTGTACATGAAGTAGTTGGTGGGCTCCAGCCCCAGCTCTTCCCTTGAGCCGTTAAGACCTACGAAGACGGTGAAACCCCCTTCACCGTGTGTTGCCATGCCAAGCTGCGACTGGATCTCTGTGATAGGGAGGGAAGAAGGGGAAAATTAGTATTTTCGGGGGTCCTCAGATGTGTAGAAGTGGTTTCTCCTAGCAGCAGCCCCACTTAGACCTCCATTGCTCCCGTGCTAACGGGTAAACTGGCTTATCTCAAAAGGTCCATGTGTGCTCAGGGGGTGGTTCGGCAGCTCCTGCAGAGTGCCCTTTCCTACAAGGGATGGTTTAGGGGACCCGAGGATTGAGCTTTTGCTGAATTTAATGACCTTCCTGGATCCAAACATGCTCCTGCTCTGCCACTGTCAGATGGCTGTAGACCAGGACCACACCAGCGCCCAAAAAGCTTCCCCCTGGCCATGCTCCTTCCCTCCAACCCTATCCCCTTCCACCCAACCATGTTCTTTCCAGAGCACCAAGACGATTTTGTGGCAGTGCTAAATCCAGCTTTAAGCAGACGATTCACGAACTCCCACAAGTTTTGGGGCGCTCCGCTGTGGTTTTTTTAGGGAAACCGAGCTGCAAGGTTTGATTAAAGCTCAATTAAAAACCCTGCAAAGCAATGTACGGCCAGGGACGGTGTTCCGAGTGCTGCAACGTGAATGTTTGTCTAAGAAATAATTATAATGGAGCCACTTTCTGAGGTGGCCTCGGGGCGGGGAGGTGAATGCCACAGCACCAAAGGAGCCCGTGTTTTACCTGGCAGCGCCCGTGCCTCCACCGGCAGGAGCCGTTCGTAGGTGTTGAAGATCCCGGCGTCCGAAATGATGATGGGAGCAAAGATGTTCACCAAATCCTGGCCTTTCTTAACGCTCACGCCTGGAAGGGAAAGGTGAAGTTGGGGGGGTGATGGGGGGTCGGCCCCCGTAAGAAGCAGTGTGGCAGCGGGGAGCAGCCGCGCGTGCCCTGTCCCACGCCGGCGCTCACCGCAGGCTTTGCCTTGGGAGTCCAGCAGGATCCTCTGCACCGGCGCCTTTCCCAACACGTTGCCTCCGGTTTTCCGGATAACAGGAATGGTGTGGAAGGCGATTTCCCCGGCTCCCCCTTTGGGGTACCAGGCGCCGCAGAGGAAGTGGTTCACCAAGATGCTGTGCATGGAGAAGCTGGCCTTGGAGGGGACCACACCTGAAGAAAAACAGGCAGTTTGTGCTGAAACATTGAGTGTGTGGCTTTTCCTGAAGGTTTTAGGAGGAAGAAGGCCCTGTCCTCGCCTGGATGTAGTGCTCTAAGGCGGGAGAGATGAGTTATTGGTACCTGGAGGAGCAGGGAGGGCATTGGGCGTGGGTGGCCCTGTGGCACTTTGGCAACTCAGTCTGCACTGGACAAGTCATGGAGGGCTGGGAGCAAATCCTGGGGGTGTGTGGGAGGGGGTACGGGGGTATGGGGAGGGGGGGCAGGGCAGTGGGATGTTCCCTGGTGCAGGAGTGATGCTGCCACACTGCAGGCAGGAGGCCAGGTAGGTGGAGGGAAAGAGATGAAGGGGGACATGAGGACAACTGGGGGACATGGGGACAACCAGCCGCTGGCTTGGGGACAAGAACACTGGCAGAGCACCCACACGCACAGCATCCCCCTGTTCCCAGACTGTGACAGCCATGAAAGCAAGAAGAAAAAAGGCTTTACTTGAGTGGGTTTTTTTTTGCTCCTAAGGGTTCAACTTCCCCTCTGGAGCCTCCTGGCCACCTACCGTAGGTGGGGAAGATGTAGCTGAGGACGGCCTGGAGCTCGGGGTTGGCGGTGAGACCCTCCACCACCTCCTTCAGGCTGCGCGAGGCCAAGCGGCAGAAGGGGCTGAGCCGGGGCAGCAGCCCCGAGCGGCAGAGCAGGGCCACCAGCGCCCGCGGCAGCATCTTCAGGAGTCCCACCAGCAGCGTCCCTCTGCCCACGCTCTGCGGGGGGAGGTGCTCCCTGAGCATCCACCACCCCGGGGGGGGGGGGGGCAACAACCCCGGGGGAGAGCTCGAGAGATGCTCCAAAGCTGCTTTTTTTTCCCCTTATTTTGAATGTAAATGAATTTAAATTAATTGCTTGGCTAACACTGCTAGCAGGGTCTCTTCAGCTCCGCGTTCCAGGGGAGCTGTGGGCAAGGTGAGCGCTTCCCCCCGCCCCAGAAAAACCTCCCCTGAGGCGGAGGCCCCTGGTCTTTGCATGATTAATGTTGATTTAGCACCATTTGATAATAATTGCAATCACCCCACCGGCTGGGAGGTCCTGCAGTGTCATCCCACGGCACCCGGCAGGGGGAAGTTGGGGCTCGGGCGGGTCCCATCCGGGACCATCTGTGGGGAGCGGGGTTAAAACCCCGGGTGCGATTGCACAGTTTTGAGGCAGAAAAGGGGGATTTTTTTGCCACATTCCCCCCAGCTTTTGGGCCGGGTTGTGCAAGGCCATTATTCCCTGCACTTGCCCAGGATCTGGGTGTCAGGGCAGGGAATTTTCCCTCCCAGCAGAAAGGGACCAGAGCCAAAACCTGGGAAGGGGGGAGAAGGTGAACCCCCCTCTACCTTCACCAGCCGCTTGAACTCATCGATCGCGGCCTCCTCCCCGGGAAACTGTTCCTTCAAGCCTCGGAAATATTCCTCCTTCCCAGAATAGAGGCGGTAGGTCCTGCCGCTGCCGGGCTCCCCCAAAACCACCGCGTCGAAGACGGCCGGCAGCCGAGCCCACTCCAGCTGCCCCTCCGTCAGCTGGTCCACCATGAAGCGAGTGACGGAGCCCTCCTGCATCTGCCCCACGTAGTGAATACCTGCAAGAGGCATTTTTCATTTATTTTGGAGTTGTTCGTTGGTTTTTTCACTTTTTTCACCCCCCCCAGTCACATACACCTGTGATGCACAGGACCCCCCTGTGGAGGGGAAAGGGAAAAGCCAGGAAATATCCACCTCCCCTCCTGGGACGAAGGGACAAACCCAGCGCTCACTGCCAGGTTTTTAAGCAGCTTTTAGGAATTTCGTTGCACATGAATATTTTGCCTTTCCCTGTCACTGTCAATAATTAATCGTGTCCAGCTCAAGGGGCGGATGGGGCTGGACTTTGTCTTGCTGGAAGGAGTTCACCCAGGGAGACTTGTCCTGAGGTGACAGCCCCCAGACAGGGAATTCTGAAGGGGCCGAGCTGAATACAGCAGATTTTCTTGGCCCTGAGCTGGGTCAGGGGCAATTTTACAGAGTTTTGGTGTTTTTCAGAGGAAGTGCCTTGTCATTTGGCAGGAGGAATTTGAGGCGAGGGAGGGTGTGTGAGATCATGCAGAAAAAAGGCTTGTGCAACGCGGAGCGGGCGCTGGGGACGCCTGCGCTGGGTCCCCCACCAGTGTTTCGGGGGCGATTCCCACCTCACGGGCACCCTCCCACCCCCAACCCTCCACCCCGTGACTGAGCCTCCCCGCAATGATCCCAGGGAGGAATTTGGGAGCCAAAACACGGGTGCCGGGGGGGGATGTCGTACCGGTGTCGAACTCGAAGCCCTTCTCGGTGAAGGTGTGGCAGCAGCCCCCCAGCTTCCCATGCTGCTCCAGCACCAGCACCCGCTTGCCCGCCTTGGCCAGCAGCGCTGCAGCCCCCAGGCCCCCGATGCCGCTGCCCACCACGATGGCGTCCAGCCCCAAGGGGACTTTGTCTGCCGAGAAAACTGGGGGATGGGGGGTGGGAGGGGGTGGCATCCTCAGCGGCAGGACGGAGCACCCCCTGGTACCCGCAGGTGACTCCAAAACCTTGCCAGGAGGTGATGCCACCCTGGGGGGTGATGAAACTCTGGAGGAGGGGGTCATACAGCCCCAGGGGGTGATGCCACCCTGGGGGAGAGATGCCATAAGTGGGGGGTGGGAGACGCAGGCTCAGGGGGTGATGCCCCCTCCGGGGAGTTAATGCTGCCCTGGGGGGTTATGCCACCTCACCAGGCAGTGTCACACCTGGAGGAGATGCCACACACCGGGGAGGTCCTATTGCCCCAGGGGGAGAGATGCTCTTCGAAGGGGAGATGCCACCCTGGGGCATGATGCCACCTCACTGGGCAATGCCACATGGGGGAAAATGCCACTCTGGGGAGATCACACAGCCCCAGGGGGTGATGCCGCCCCACGGGTGACGCTGCGCCAGGGGAGGGTGCCACCTCGCTGGGTGATGCCACCTCGGGGGGTTAACACAACCCCGGGGGGCGATGTCCCCTCGGTGGGGCGCAGGGGCGGGGGGGGGGGTGTCCCACCGTGGGGAGCAGAGACCCGTACCTGTCTTGACGACCGTCCTGCGGGCAGCCTTGTCGGTGACCAGCGGGGCCGGGGGTCGGCGGGTGTCGGTGGCGAAGGGGCTGGGGTCGCCCCCCGCCCCCCGCAGCTGCCGGAGCAGCAGGAGCAGGAGCAGGACCGGGAGGAGGAGGAGGAGGAAGATCAGCCCGTACAGCCACATGGCGACCATCCCGACTGCCGGTGCCGATCGGCGGCCCCCGCTCCGCCCTCCGGGAACGGGCGGCACGGGGGGGGGGGGGGCGGGGCTGGGAGGGGACACTGAGGGTTGGGGGCCGGTACCGGCCACTGGGAGGGGACACCGGGCACTGGGGGTTGGTACCGAGCACTGAGACATGACACCGCCGGGCGCTGGGAGATGACACCGAGAGGTGACAGCGGGCGCTGGGAGGGGACGGACACCGGGAGCCGGGAGGTGACAGCCGGTGTGGAGCACTGGGAGTGAGTTGATGGTGGGCACTGGGAGGTGGTATGGAGCACTGGGAGTTGATGGTGGGCACTGGGAGGTGCCATTGGGAGGTGACAGCGGGCGCTGGTACCGGGAGCTGACACCGGGAGACGACGCCGGGAGCAGCCCCGTTCCCCTCCCCGGCCGCGTTCCGCGCGGTGTGACCCTCCCGCGCCGCCGTGTCCCGCCCCGCGCCCCGCTCCCCGCGGTGCACGCCGGGAGATGTAGTCCCTCGCGGGGCGGGGGCGCGCACGGCGCCTGCGCACTGTGTGGCGGGCGGGCAGGGCGGTCCCGCCGCCGCTTCCGGTGGGTGCGGGGTCAAAGGGCGGCGGGTCAAAGGGCAGAGCGGCCCGGGTATGGGGGGAGGGGGAGAGGTGTATGATGGCGGGGCACTGGGAATCGGGTCAGCGGGGGAGGGGGGGGGGCTGGGCCTCAGGGGAGGCCTGCGGGGCGGGGGGGAGGCTGAGAACTGTCGCCCCCCCTGACCCCGCTGCCTGAGGCTCCGCCGCGGCTCCCGTCGAGGCGGGGAGGCCGCGTTCTCCTTCCCCGCAGGGCATGAGCGGAGGCGCCGGGGGCTCGGAGCGGCCCGAGGAGCGGCAGCGTTTCCCCCCGCCCGGCAAGTCCCCCCCCGTGCGTGTCCGGCCCGCGCCCTGCCCCTCCCCGTGCCCCCCCACACCCCCCGCCCCGGGCGGCCCCCGCTGGGCCCCGGCCCCTGGGCACCCCCCCGAGTGCCTTGCCGCATTACGGCTTTATTTCTCCCTTAACGCCCCCATAAAATGGTCTCTCGGGACGCCAAAAGGGATCTTTCTGTTCGCTGAGGGGATAAAACGTGCCCAAAGGGGGCTGAGCCGCTCTTGCACCCGTCTGAGCCTGGCCCCTGGGTGAAAGGGGGGGTGGCTCCCTGAGGAAAGAGCTTGGGTTTTGGGGATCCCCGCCCTGGGGGGCAGTGGGGTTTTGGGGTCTGTGGGGGTGCGTGATGGTTCTGCTTCTCTCTGTCCCCACTTAGATCTCGGCTCTGAGGCAGAATGGCCTCCTGCAGGTTTTTGTGCAGGGAGCGGGGCAGCCTGCGGGTGCTGGTGAGCTTTTCTTTGCTTCCCTCGTGTTGATCTCGATGTTTCCCGGTGGGGGAGACACCTGGGGAGTTCAACGGGAGCCCGGGGAATCCAGCGCTGGGCTCCCAGGCAAACCTGCCAGGCTCCAGCTCGGCAAAGCGTTCCCCTCGCTTTGCTCCAGACTTGCCAAAGAAGAAGCCAAGAAGGGCAAATCCTGCCCCGAGATGTGCTGGGGGGGAGGAGGGAGCAAACACCCCCCAGGGTCTTCCAGCAAACCCTAATCTCCAGCCTTTCTGTTGGCAGAGATCAGTGAGGAGCTGCGGCGAGCCCAGGAGGAATGGGAAGCTGTGGAAGAGATCCAGTCAGGTACAGCTGAGGCCTGCAGTGCTGGGGATAATGGGGAGCATTACGGAGTTGGACAGAAAAGGTCTGGGCTAAGGAAGGGACCTGGGTCCCAGAGGGCAGGAGTTGGGGGGCCGTGCAGCTGGGGGTGTTTCTTTTTTGGGAGGGAGAGCTGTGGAAAGTGCTGAATGTCTGGAGGGAGGGGGAGGAAGACCCTCTGCCTTCCCCCAGCTCCCCAAGTCTTTGTTCTCCTGCCCTGCTGGAAGCTGGGGGTGAGCTCCCCGCTCTAGAATGGCTGCTCTGGCCTGAGGGGTGAGCTTGTTCCAGCTCTGGGAAGCCACAGCAGAGGGGCAGGGCTGGTGCTGAGGGATGCTGACGCTGTTCTCTGCCTCCCTGCAGGGCTGGGGGAAACATCGGCCAGCACCTCGCCCCCGATCTCCTTCAACGAAGCGCTGCAGTACTTCCAGACAGCCGACCTCTCCGAGTGCAGGGTACGGGCAGGGCCCTGCGCTCTGGCCCTCTCTCGGGGGGGTAGTTTTAGTAAGTAGGTGAGGCAGGAGAAGCAGTGCTCCCCTCTCTCCCCTCTGCCTTCCCTCAGCTTGGCTCTTCGCATCATCCTGTCCCTCCTGGCTCACCCGTGGGTTTTGCTCCTGCCCGATTCCCCGAGGGACTGCCCCTCATTGTGTCTTTGTGTGTTTTCTCCTTCACAGAAGAAGGTCCAGGCGACGGTGCGCAGGCAAGGCCTGGCTGCTCTGGTTCGCTTCTTCTTCGGCCCTCCCCGGCTCCAGCCGCAGCTGCAGGGAGAGCGGGAGTTGGCTCTGGCCATGGCGCAGTGTGAGTGTCCCTCTCCCTCCTTGTGTGAGCCACCAGCATCACCTTTATCATCACAGCTTCCTGGAAAGCCACTTAAGAGGGGCCAGGGCTCCAGTGGGGTCTCTGCCCACTTGTCTCAGAGGGTGCATCTCCCTCTCCTTTGCTGCGGACGTGCTCACTTTTGGGGGGGAGCAGTGGATTTCGTGATCCCTCCCTGTGGTGCGACAGTAGCTGTTCCACGTGCACACCTTGACATGGCACCGGGTGGGTGCTCGATGGCTCTGCAGCCCTTCCCACTCCTTGTTTCATCACCAAAACAAGCACGACATGAGTCCTTCTGATGCCTCAGCCTGGTCTGTGTCCTGTCTGGCTGTTGCCTGGTGGGTTTTACACACTGAACACATGGAAACTCCTCACCTGGGGTTGGTGGTGGTTCCCTCTCCAGCGCTCCTTTGGCCAGCAAAACTTCACACGATACCAGAAATATTCATTACCCCCACACTCATGCAGTACAGTCATATTATTTGTGTTTCTGCACCTCAGAGACATTTTCTTCTCCTTCCCTTCTCCCCTCCAGCCAGATAAACACAGCCAGGACATTTTCCTTGTGGCTATAAACCATTCCCAGCTGCGGGATTCCAATTCCAGGTGGACTCAGGCTTCACCCTGCAGCGGGTGGTGGTTTCTCTCCCCACCATGTGTCTGTGCTGGCGCTTGCGGCCAGCGGGGCAGGGATGCTGAGGGGTGTTTTCTCTCTGGCAGGTGGTTTGGATGATAATGAGAGGGTGCACATGAGAATCCTGCAGACCATTTACAAGAAGCTGACCTGCTCCAGGCTGGGCTGCCCACGCTACGGGGCGCACTGGGAGGAGCTCGGCTTCCAAGGTAAGGCAGGGGGAGAGAGACCCCTGGGGCAAGCCTTTGCCAAGGGAGATGGCACTGGTCTCGATCTGCTCCGGAGGCAGGGCAAAGGCTTTGCTGCTCATTCCCTCTCCCTCCACACAGCTGCTGCTCTTTCACAGAGTCGTTGGGGTTGCAAAAGACCCTTAAGATCGAGTCCAACCGTTAATGCTGCCAATTACACTAACCCATGTCCCTCAGCACCACGTTTACAAGTCTTTCAAATCTCTCCAGGGATGGTGACTCCACCCTGCCCTGGGCAGCCTGGTCCAGCACTTGACAACCCTTTCTGTGAGGAAATTTTCCCCAATATCCAATCTAACCCCCCCGGTGCAACTTGAAGTCGTTCTCTTGTCCCATTCAGCTCCCTCAGCTGCTCCTCCAGAGCCCTTACCAGCTCTGTTGCCCTTCTCTGGACATGTTCCAGCCCCTCAATGTTTTTTTTGGAGTGAGGGGCCCAAAATTGAACACAGTATTTGAGGTGGGGCCTCAGATCAACACTCCCACCCAACTTGGTGTCGCCTGCAGACTTATGGAGGGTGCGCTCCACCCCCTCATCCAGATCATTGATTAAAATATTAAAGAACTGGCCTTGATACCAAGCTCTGGTGTCATAGCAGCGCTGTGTTCTCCCAGCCAGCTGTCACAACCAGTACAACATCTGGACTGGTTGGCCAGATAACACTAATACCCGCTGCCACAGTTGCCTGTGTCCAGCTGGTGCAGGCATAACAAGAAGTAGTCGGGATAACCGCTTTGGCCAGGCCATTAATGCTCTTCATTAGCAAGCAATCTCTGCGCCTAATGAGCCATCTCTGGAGGGCTGGTTTATTAACAAAGCGCAGGTCAGGGCTCTGTCACGAAGGTTGCGTCGCAGGTTGCTTTCAGCCTCGGCTGTAGGAGAAAAACAGCGTGATTAAAGCTGTCACGAGCGGCCGCACGGAGTTTCCAGGCTGGTTCACTTGTGAGTTAAATAGGCCGGGTTTTAATGAAGGCTAAAACCCTGGGCAGGAGGGAAATGTCTTCCACTCCTCTGTCCTGATGCGTACATGACTGGTTTTAAGCGTTAATTTACCAGCCAAACGTGCCCTGGAATGGGTAGACCTTAAAGCTACTGATTCATAGAAGCAAAGAATGGTTTGGGTTGGAAGGGACCTCAAAGCCCATCCAGTGCCACCCCCTGCCCTGGGCAGGGGCACCTCCCACCAGACCAGGTTGCTCCAAGCCCCCTCCAACCTGCCCTTGAACCCCTCCAGGGATGGGGCAGCCACAGCTTCTCTGGGCAACCTGGGCCAGGCTCTCACCACCCTCACACCAAACAAGTTCTTCCCCACATCTCAGCTCCATCTCCCCTCTTTCAGTGTCAAACCTGCTCCTCGTATGGCTCCCCTCTCTGATCCAGAGTCCCTCCCCAGCTTTCCTGGAGCCCCTTGAGGGAGTGGAACAGGCCCTAAGGTCTCCCCGGAGCCTTCTCTTCTCCAGGCTGACCCCCCCAACTCTCTCAGCCCCCCCTCCCAGCAGAGGGGCTCCAGCCCTCCCAGCATCTCCATGGCCTCCTCTGGCCCCGCTCCAACAGCTCCGTGACCTTCTGATGTTGGTGGCCCCAGAGCTGGAGGCAGCACTGAGGGGGGGAGGTCTCCCCAGAGCAAAACAGAGGGGCAGAACCCCCCCCCCCCCTCACCCTGCTGGCCACGCTGCTGGGGATGCAGCCCGGGGTGCAGGGGGTTTCTGGGCTGCCAGAGCATGTTGCCGGCTCATTTCCAGCTTTCCAACCCCGGTACTCCCCGGTCCTTCCCAGCAGGGCTGCTCTCAATCCATTCTCTGCCCAACCTGGATTTGTGTTTGGGATTGCCCTGGCCCATCCCTAGGGAAGGTGTGGGGATGGGTGTGTGGGTGGGAGAGTGAGGGCTTGTTAATGCTCACGTGAAGGAGGCTACGGCACTTGTTGGGCTCCGCTTAGGGAAATTCCCCAAAAGCTTGTCCTCAGGAGGTGATTCCCTGGGGTTCCTCTGCTCTTGAAACGTGGTGACAGGGTGTAAACAGCCTGTAGAAAGGGGGAGGTGACCAGAGAGCAGCTCTGTGCTGTCCCTCACTCCACCGGGCTGCTCCTGCCCTTCCAGGTGCGGATCCTGGGACGGACCTGCGTGGGACGGGCATGCTGGGCCTGATGCAGATGCTCTACTTCGTCATGGACGCTCAGATGCTGCCTCTTGCTCAAGAGATTTTCAAGCTGTCCCAGCATGAAACCCAGGCACGTCCTTCCTCCTTCTTCGCTCACTCCCTGCAGTGGTTTCTGCCTTTTTAGTCCTAATGCTTAGGGAAAGGGAAGCAGGAAAACCTCTGCAGTGTGTAAGGGCCTGATTTTTTTTTTTGCTGCTTAATCCCCTTTTGCTCTGGTAAGGAGAGGAAGGTTGTCCCCAAAGAGCTGCTCAAAGGTTGGAGCCAAACTCCAGGGGTTGCCTTTGTGCTGGGAATGAGATTTTTAGCATCCTGGTGGAGATCAGGGATTTACTCCCAGGATCCTGGGTTGGAGCTGAATTTGTGCAGGTTAAAAGGGCTGGAGAAATGGGCGAAGGGCAGCGTGGGGTGAAAATGGGAGTGAGTGGAGCCTTTCTCCTGAAACTTGGCATTTTGCTCTCCGATATGGCTGGGTTTAAGCCTGGATGTAAGCTCTGCTTTACTCCCAGCATCCAGCTAAGCCCGTGTCCGTAGTGGTGTTTTCCTGCTGTGTGGATCCTGCGGGTTTGGGGCTGC
Organism: Calidris pygmaea; assembly: GCA_003697955.1. Lineage (NCBI taxonomy): Eukaryota > Metazoa > Chordata > Aves > Charadriiformes > Scolopacidae > Calidris > Calidris pygmaea. The sequence goes on along the minus strand of QJSC01007019.1, from coordinate 25,615 downwards.
AGCGTTACGGGGTGGGAGGTGGTGTCCAGGCTGCCGTAACGCTTGTTCTCTTGCAGAATTTCCCCTTCTGCATCATGTCCGTGAATATCACCCGCATTGTCATCCAGGCCCTGAGGGAGGAATGTCTCTCCAGGTGAGATCTGGAGCCAGGCTGGGTGAAATTCCGGTGGGTTTGGGGCTCTCAGGCACCATCTGGACCCTCCCTGGCGGCTGAGCCCTCTCTGCCTGTTCCAGGGAGTGCAACCGGCGTCAGCAGGTCATCGCTGTGCTCAACGACCTGTATGCGGCCGCCTTCCTGCAGCTCTACCGCCTCTGGAAATGGCAGCACAAGACCGTCGCCGACTCTGGCTTCCTCCTGAAGGGTTTGTTTCCCTGTGCTTTTCCCCCCAACTGTTCATTGTTGAACCTTCACACGGAGACTTTCAATAATCTGAGTGCCCTGGGGGGTGGTTTTGCATCTCAAATCTTAAAACCAAGCATTCGTGGAAGGGCCCGCCATGTCCAGAGGGCTGCCGTGTTGGGGTGGCTTGAGGCAGGTGACAAACGGGGACGTTTCTGGCTCCCCGGGCTCGCTCGTGCCTCGCCGTGTGGTTGCGTAAGCCCTGTTTGTAGCGTGGGGTGTCTGCGGAGCCACTTCTGGCGGCGAGCACTTAGTGCCCCAGCCGGGTTATTTACTCCGGAGGAGACTGATGTCAGCGGAGCCGCCGGCTGCGCCGCACTAATGGCTCCCTCGGAAAGCAGGGCCCAGCTGTCGCTGCCGGGCGCTGCTCTCCTCCCCTCTCCCCGCCATCGTGGGGAGCTCCGGCTGATGCCGGGGGTTTTGGTGAGGAGCTTTTTGTGCTCTTTCATCCCAAGCCAAAACACCCATCTTGCCCTTTCCCAAGGGGGTTTTACCAGAAATAATAGATGGGTCGAAACCTTACCTGGGAGCGTGCTGCATCCCTGACACCATCCACACCCCGCTCTGTCCTCACGCGTTTCCCTCTCTCCTCCCCAGAGCTGGAGTTCTCCACCAAAAAGAAGCCGAAGCAGCTCCTGAAGTCCCTGGAGGCCTACGTGAACCGTGGCCTCCAGTGCCCATCCTCTGCCTCCGGTGGCAGCCGGCCCCATGAGGAGATCAACTTCACCGGCATCTGCGACCCGCAGGTTGAGCTGGAAGGAGAAGCCCGGCTGATCTGAAGGGAGGGAGATGCACCACAGGGAGCTCCGCGAGCCCTATGGGCTGAGGTGGTAGCCACAGTGCGGTGGGCAGTGGCCACTGCCCTGAGAAGGGTCTGGGACCGAGCTGAGGGGGTCGGGAGCCTGGGATGCCACTGAGGGTAGATTTTTTGCCCTCAATCCACAGAAAAGTTGGCCCCATCCTTCCCTGCCTTTGTCCCACAAGCATCCCCGCTGCGGTGCTGGCACTGCTGGGCGCTGCGGGAGCGAGCTGTGGGATTTGCCCCTCTCCAGGTGGGAACCCCATGTTGCGAAGGAGGAAAACACGGATTTTATGAGCCACCAACCTCAGGCCGGGGCTCGTCTGTCTGTCCCCAGTCCGTGCTCCCGTCTGTCTTTACCCCCAGTGGGAAGGTTTAGTGATGCTCCAGGTGGAGCTGGAGCGTAGTGACAGGGCTCCCCAATGGAATGGGGGCTCTGGAGGGTGTAACCCCCCCCAGCTTTGGGCTGGGGCACCTTCCCTTTGTGTCAGGTGTGGGGTAAGAACCAGGAGTGCAGCCCCTTTGCTGGGGCGGGGCAGGTTTGGGGACCCCCTGTGAGGTCCCCGGGGGCGTTACTGCCGTGTCAGCACCTACGTATGTTATTAAGAGGAAAAAGTGCTTTTCTTGGTGTTAATGGTGAGTTTTGGACTTGGATTTGGTTCTGGTTTCTGCAGCTGGGTGAGGGCAGGGTTCATGCTGGCTGAGGGAGAGCAGGGAAGGGCAAAGTGGGGTCTGCCCAGCCCCACCCCGAGCCCAATTTGGGGCTCAGCGGCGGAAAAGCTGCTGCAGAGGAGAAAAAACAGGGTGGGATCCTGCCCTGCGGCACCCAAAGCAGGGAGGAAAAACCCCTCCCAGCCTCCTCCCTCTGCTCAGGATCAGGGAAATCAGGGCTTGGAGGAGCTGGGGCTTTGGCTCGCGGGTTTCTGAGGGGCCGGTTCCCAATGGGCTCCCCCCTCCCCAACCCCCCTGCCTCAGTTTCCCCCGGGGTGAAATCCAAATCGCTGCCTGGGGATGAGCCGGGAGCAGCAACGGCTGCTCCGAGCCTGACACTTGCTGCCAGCAGCTGCTTAAAAATGATTAAAAAAGCCTGGATCTGTAGATAAAAGGTGTGTTTGAAGAAGAGGGGCAGGAGCTGGGGGGATAACGAGCGGTTCAGTGCCGATATCCCATGGGAATGGCCATAGCTGTCCTGGCAGCAGGATGGAAAACGCGTCCCCCAGCTGAACGAAACCTAATAAATGAGCAAAAAGGAGCCCCGTGTTGGGTTTTTCTCTCCTTCTTGTATAATTCTTGTATAAATCGGCTGGGGGGGGCAGGAGAGGGGGTGGCCAGGCTGGAAAGTAGCCAGGGGGGTGATT
>QJSC01007019.1:6721-22728 GCA_003697955.1 Calidris pygmaea | reverse complement strand
GTCCCGGGGAAGGGATGTGGGGCGCTGGAGAGGGGGATTCGGAGGGATGGGGGTGCCTGGGAAGCGATGTGGGCGCTAAAGAGGGGGGTTTGGGGGTACAGGGGAGGGGCGGCGGGTGCCCGGGGGCAAGCGGGTCCTGCGGGGCCGGGAGCCGCGGGGGAAGGAGCGGAGCCCGGCCCCGCCTGTCCGCCCCCCCGGTTCCGCCCCGGGGGCGGTGGCTCAGCCCCCCCTCACCCCCCACCGTCCGTTTAAAACCCCGCGGAGGCGGCGCCCGGCAGCGCAGAGCCCGGCGGCACCGACGGGCACCGGGAAGGACCGGGACGGGGCACCCGACGGCAACGGGGACCGGGGACCGGCACGGGGGGTGGCAAGGCAGGGTGCAGGCAGGGTGCAGGCAGCATGGCGAGGGGCACCCTTGTCCCCCAGCCCCCTGCGGCCCCGTCCCCCCGCAGCTGCGGGCAGCACTGAGCGCCGGCGGCCGGACCCATGGCGGGGCCCGAGGGGGGGTACTCGGTGCAGGCCACTGCTGCCATCGCCGCTGCCATCACCTTCCTGGTGCTCTTCACCATCACGGGCAACGCGCTGGTGATCATGGCCGTGCTGAGCAGCCGCTCGCTGCGGGCGCCCCAGAACCTCTTCTTGGTGTCGCTGGCCGCCGCCGACATCCTGGTGGCCACCCTCATCATCCCCTTCTCCTTGGCCAACGAGCTGCTGGGCTACTGGTACTTCGAGAAGACGTGGTGTGAGATCTACCTGGCTTTGGACGTGCTTTTCTGCACCTCCTCCATCGTCCACCTCTGCGCCATCAGCCTGGACCGGTACTGGTCAGTCACTCGGGCCATCGAGTACAACGCCAAGCGGACGCCGCGGCGCATCAAGTGCAGCATCTTCATCGTCTGGACCATTGCAGCCGTCATCTCCCTCCCGCCCTTGGTCTACAAGGGGGAGAAGAAGGCGGCGGCGGGGGGGCGGCCGCAGTGCAAGCTCAATGAGGAGGCCTGGTACGTCCTCTCCTCCAGTGTGGGCTCCTTCTTCGCCCCATGTCTCATCATGATCCTCGTCTACCTGCGCATCTACCTGATCGCCAAACGCCGCTCCCGCCCCACCGGCACCAAACCGGGGGTGAGGCCACCCAATGTCACACCCCCCCCAACCTCCAGGGACCCCCCGGGTACCTGCCCACCGGCAGACAGGACCTCGCTGCTCAGCCCCGAGGAGCCCCCGGCGCCCCCCAGCCCCGGGGCAGGGACATCCCCGCCGGCGGGGGGACGCCCCAGGGACACCATGGCCACTGGGACGGGGCGGGTGGTGCTGGCCCGCGGGCCACCGGCGCTGAACCCGTGGCGGAGGAAGACTCAGCTCAACCGGGAGAAGCGCTTCACCTTCGTCTTGGCCGTGGTCATCGGCGTCTTCGTCCTCTGCTGGTTCCCCTTCTTCTTCCTCTACAGCCTGGGCGCGCTCTGCCCCCGGCGCTGCAAGGTCCCTGACGGCATCTTCCAGTTCTTCTTCTGGATCGGGTACTGCAACAGCTCCCTCAACCCCGTCATCTACACTGTCTTCAACCAGGACTTCCGCAGGGCCTTCCGCCGCCTCCTCTGCCGCCGCTGCGCCCCGACGCCCTGGTGAGGGGCTCTGCCCCCCCCATCCTCCCTCTTCTCCTCCTCCTCCTCCCCCTAGCTGCACCCGCCGCCTGCGGCACCCCTGGGGTTTGGATGCCCCCAAAGTGACGATGGGGTCCTCCCTGCCCTTCCCTCCCCACATTTCCCATGGGGAGGGCATATGCCACCCTGCCCCGTCCCCCAGCCGGTGGCGCCCCGGCGGCCTCCCCCCTCTGAAGTGGCACCGCGGCCTTTTAATAATAAAAGATATTTTGTAATAAGAAAAAAATATGTCACTTTTTGTCAAGGGGAGGGTGCGGGGAGAGCTGGGGGTTGTTTGTCCCACCCCCTCCTCATCCCAGGGGACCCTTGGGGACAGGAGCGGTGGCCCATGACGGCCGGCAGCGGGAGGAATGTTTGCCGGCAGAGCGGGAACACGATGTCTGGGGGGGGTGGTTATTTATGGCAGCGCCCGGGAAGGGATAAATAATGGTAATTCAAGAAAAAAAAAAAACAAAAACCACCATAAACCCCCAAAGTATAAATCTCTGCAGCTGCTGCTACCAGCCCTGGGGACATTCACCCCCGTGGGGGAGCAGGGACAGAGCATGGCCTCCTGGGGGGGCCCCTACTGGGGTGGGGGTTCGCGGGTGTCTTGTGTAGGGTTGTGCTGCCCACCCCAGGTGAGAGTGGCGCGTGTTGGGGGCTGCAGCGGGAGGGGAACGTGGGTCGTGACCCACACTGGGGGGTTGTGACCCACACCACTGTAGTGTGTTCCACCTGAGTGGGACCATGGGTCACCGTGGAGCACTGTGACCCACACTGGTGTATCGTGACCCACAGCAGGGGATCACAACCCACACTGCTGTGTTGTGACTCACGATGGCGTCTTGTGCCCCACGGCAGTGTGGTGTGACTCACCCTGCTCTGCTCTGACTCACGGCAGCACACAGTGACCCACGGTGTACGGTGACCCTCACCAGCGTATCATGACCCACACCGGGGTACTGTGACCCACACCGGTGCATTGAGACTCATGATGGTGCCTGGTGACCCACACCAGCATCTAGTCACCCACACCAGTATACACCAGTATACCATGCCTCCTGCTGGTGCCCCCATCCCCCTGCCAGTGCCCCCCACCCCGTTACCGGGGAACACACCTGGGGAGGGCTCCCCCCTGCAGCAGCAGGGGTGTCCCCCATCTCCTTGCCCCACGGCAGGACTTCACCGCTGGCCCCCCAACTGGCCGAGCCTCCAGGCAGCCAGTTCCCAGCCCAGCGGGAGGATGCTGGGGGTGGGAGAGGTCGTGTGAATGGCGCCGGGGCCGTGGGGCTGCGCACGCCGAGCCCGTGGCCCCCTGCCAGCCCGGCCCCCAGCGGCCAGACCCACTCCCAGCCCCACGTCCCACGGCGGCTCCTCTGCCCCACAGCGGCTTCTCTGCCCCACAGCTGCGCCCGCGGTGGCCATTTCGCACCCCGTGGCAGGGAGGGAGATGTGGGGCCAGCGTGGTCTTGTTGGGTGTGGGGGTCTGTGGGTCTGGACGTGGTCCCGTGGGGCTGGGCATGGTCCCATGGGACTGGGGGGTCTCAGCATGGTCTTGTGGGGCTGGGCATGGTCCTGTGGGGCTGAGCGTGGGGCTGAGGGTCTCAGCGTGGTCTTGTGGGTCTGGGCATGGTCCCGTGGGTCTGAGCATGTTCCTCTGGGGCTGAGCATGGGGCTGGGGGTCTCAGCATGGTCCTGTGGGGCTGAGCATAGTCATGTGGGGCTGAGCATAGTCGTGTGGGGCTGAGCATAGTCGTGTGGGGCTGGGCATGGGGCTTGGGGTCTCAGCATGGTCTTGTGGGTCTGGACGTGATCCCGTGGGGCTGGGATTGGCTCTATGGGGCCAGCTGGTGTCCAGCAGGACCCACACCTTCCCCCACCTCCAGTGCAGTGTTGCCAGCTCTGCCCCCCTCGACCTTCTCCCCCCACGGATCCCCCCAAAACAGCCTGCTGGTTGCCATGGTGATTTCCCCCTCCTGCCACATTCTGGGTTCGCTGTGAAAAAAAAGGCCCATGGAAATTAATTCAAGTGGGGGGAGGATTTTTTTCTGAAAAATAGGTTACAATGGGTTACAATGGGTTAAAATGGGTTAAAATGGGTTAAAATGGGTTGGAGGACGCTGACCCCCCTGGTGAAACCGTCCTGCCATTGACCTGCCGGCCCCCATGGCCCCCATGTTATCACTGCCCGGATAATTGGCGCTGGGGAAGCACTGGGAAGGGGAGGTTAATTAAGCCGGAATATTAATTGCCGAGGTCTGGACACTGCTCTGGATTCAAGCTGGGGCAGACTCAGGATTCAAACTGGGACCAGTACAGAGGCACTGCCTTAAACCAATGTTGCGTTGTGTGTGTGACGCTCTGAGGTGCAATGAGTTCTTGCCAGGGCTCAGCCTGCTTCTGCCAGGTCTTGCCCTCCGTGTGGGGCTTTTAATTAACGCTAGTTAATTAGATGTTAAAATATGATAATAATGCAGTGGACGTGCCCAAAGCCTCGGTGCCGGTGCTTGGTGTGAGCCCTCCCGCCATCTTTTATTTTATTTTTAGTTTTGACAAGATTTGGCCACTTTCGCTGGTGGAGGAAGGTCAGGCGCGAAGGGAAATTATTTCTTGACAGGGGAAAAAATGCATGTTCCCATTCAAATATTTAAAAATAAGGCGCTGGGAACGGCTGCGAAAGCTTTTTATTTGTGTTTGGGTTTAACGGCAGAGTGAGAAAAACTGGGAAGGGAAGACGCGGTAACCATAGCCACGGCAGCAGCCGATTCCTGCTTAAAATATTTCCAGATTTAAAATAAAAAATAAAAAAAAAGGGTAGGGTCTCCTGAAATCTTCCCTTTTTGGTGCTATTTGAAAAGGTCTCTGGGTGATGCGGCATGAAGCCGCTCTGCTGTTATCAAGGTCCCCCAGAAAGCAAGGAAAAGTCAGAAAATAATAAGAAAAAAAAGTGAGAAAAAGCCAGAAAAATCGCAAAGGGGCCCGAAAATTATGATTTTCGGTGAAGGCGGGCTTAAGGCAGGCAGGAGGCAAAACACCTCCTCTCCCTTCATTTCTCCCCCCCCAAAATCCCCCTGAACCCCACACGTATCGCAGCACACACCCCCACCCTTCCTTTCTAAGTAAATAAGGGTTTTTCTTATGTTTTTCTTTTTTTTTTCCCTTCATTTTTTCTTGTCTTTTTTCCCCCCTTTTTTCTTGTCTTTTTTCCCCCTTTTTTCTTGCCCTTTTTTTTTTTCCTTTTTTCTTGTCTTTTCTCTTCCCCCCCCCTCTTCCCTTTATTATTTCCCCACCGGAGGACGATTAAGAGATAAAAGCTCTCAGCTGCACTTAAAGGCAGATTGAAGGGGGAGGGAAAGCAGCAGCCCTGGCAGGTGAAAAATGTTGCCTTTTTTGGGGTGTTTTCAGACAGATTTGGCCCCTTTGGGCTCCCCTGGTTCCTTGCTGTCTTCCTGGAGGTTTCTGAGGTCTGGGGTGGTGGCTCTGGGGGTGACAGAGATGGAGACCAGGGATGGGGGCTGATAGCCCTGGGGATGGTGGTGGGGACCTGGGATGGGTGTAGGACACGGTGGTGGGGCTGAGGCTGGTGTTCCTTGTTGTGATGGGGACCTGGGATGGGATGGGGACCAGGGATGGAGGCTGGTGGCCTTGGGGTTGGTGGGGACCTGAGATGGGGACCTGGGATGGAGGCAGGATACTGCGGTGTGGCTGAGGCTGCTGTTCCTTGTTGTGATGGGGACCAGGGATGGAGGCTGGTGGCCCTGGGGGTGGTGGGGACCCAAGATAGGGACCAGGGATGGGGGGCTGGTGTCTTTGGGGGGTGATGGGGACCAGGGGATGGGGTTGGAGGTGATGGGGACCTCAGACAGGGACCAGGGATGGGGGGTCATGCCCTTAAAGGTGATGGGGACCTGGGAAGGTGCTGGGAGCCTGTGATGGTGCTCAGACAGATGACCCCAAGGATGATGAGGACCTGGGGAGGGGCTGGGACCCCGTCGTGGTGCTGGGGCTTATGTCCCCAGGGGTGATGGAGACCAGGAATGGGGGGGCTGATGGGGACCTGGGATGGGACTCCATGATGGGGTTGGGACTGATGTTCCTTGGGGTGATGGGGCCAGCGGGGACCAGGGACGGGGGGCTGATTTTCCTGGGGGTGTCGGGGTCCTGGGTTGGGGGTAGGACACCGTGGTGGGTCTGGGGGTAATGGTCCTTGGTGTGACGGGGACCTGGGATGGGATTGAGACCAGGGAGAGGGGCTGATGGCCCTGTGGGTGACGGGGACACGCGATGCGGCTGGTGTCCGGGGGTGGGGGTCACCGCGGCGGGGCCCGGGGGTGGGGGATCGGGGCCGGGCCCGGGGGGGCCGCCCCTGGGCCGGGCCCTGCGGGGGCGGAGCGGGCGGAGCGGCCGGGCCTGCGGCGGGTGAGAGCGGGGGCCGGGGGGGGCAGCGGTGGGGTCTGTGACCCCCGGCCCTATGGGGCGTGCGGGGCCTGGGGGGGAGGTATTGCCCCCTCTCCTCCCCGGCCCTATAGTGTGTGTAGGGTCTGGGGGGGAGGTATTGCCCCCTCTCCTCCCCGGCCCTATAGTGTGTGTGGGGTCTGGGGGGGAGGTGTTGCCCCCTCTCCTCCCCGGCCCTATAGTGTGTGCGGGGCCTGGGGGGGAGGTATTGCCCCCTCTCCTCCCCGGCCCTATAGTGTGTGCGGGGCCTGGGGGGAGGTATTGCCCCCTCTCCTCCCCGGCCCTATAGTGTGTGTGGGGTCTGGGGGGGAGGTATTGCCCCCTCTCCTCCCCGGCCCTATAGTGTGTGTGGGGCCCATGCGGGTTGTTTACGCCACCCCCCCAGGCCCTATCGGGCATGTGGGGTGTTTCTGTCCCGTGGTCCCCCCAGGCCCTATAGGGCGTGCGGGGCCTGGGGGGGTGTTTGTGCCCTGAGGCCCTATAGGGCGTGCGGGGCCTGGGGGGGTGTTTGTGCCCTGAGGCCCTATAGGGCGTGCGGGGCCTGGGGGGGTGTTTGTGCCCTGAGGCCCTATAGGGCGTGCGGGGCCTGGGGGGGAGGTATTGCCTGCCCCATCCCCCGAAGCCCTATAGGGCATGTGGGGAGTGTTTACCCCTCCAGGCCCTATAGGGTGTGTGGGGCGTGCTGCCTTCCAACCAGGGCCCTTATGGGGTGTGTGGGGTCTGCTACCACCCCCCTCCCCCCCCCCCGAAGCCCTATAGAACATGGGGGGTGCCAGCAGCCCCCTCCGAGTAACCCAAGCCTTCAAAAACAGGCCTTTCTGGCCCTTTCTGCCTTTTTTTTCTTTTTCCCAGGACGCTCGAGCACCCCAGCTCTTCTCCCTGGTTTGGGGACGTGTCCCCTCCACCCTGGGCTGCCATCACAGTCCCCCCAAAGGTAGGTGACTCCCTGGGGACAGGGATGAGCACTGAGGAGATGCTGCCATCCCCAAACCGGGGGGGATGCCCTTCACCCCACACCATGAGCACCCCCCGGTAAATCCCTCCGAGCTTTGCCCTGGGGGGGGTTCCCAGCAACTCCCAAACCTCAATGGGGTTTCCTTCCTTCGCACCCCACTTTTCTTTTACCCCCCCCAGCAACATTTTTAAAAACAGATTATTTTTGTTTTCTTCCTTCCTCTCTCCTTTTTAGGGAATCAAATTTCCTTAAAATTCCTGAAAACTACCCTGTAACTACTAGATGTGATTTAAAAGCCTCAGACACCTTGCCGGGGGCAGGGGGAGGGGGTGTCGTCTCTCCCAGCACCGGCGGGTGCCCCCAGCCCAGTGGGGGGGGCGGGGTTGAGGATCCCAGCAGTTTGGGGTTTTTGGGTGCAGATTGGCATCTCCGTGACGGGGGAAGGAGGGTGTGGGAGGGAAAAGTCAATTGTAGCAGCTCCGCAGCTCGATTACAAAGAATAAATTCTTTTCCCTGAGGGGTTTTTTTTTTCTGCCGCATTGGTTGCTGGGTTGGTATTTTATTTTATTTTATCCCCTCCCCCCCGCCCTCTCTTTGCACTATAAACCATCCGTTGCTCCACCAAGGAGCAGGTTCCTTCCCTGCAAAGTGGGGAGAGGGGTTCCCCCCCACCCCCAGCACCCTGTGGGTCCTATCCTATGTCACCGCTTCGCCCCTCAGCTCTGGTTATGGGGATGAGGACAAGGGGTCCAGGCGTCCCCCTGCGTCCCCCCTGCCTCTTGCTGATCTCCTCTTGCCTGTGTCCCCCCCAGCTGAGCTCCAGGTGCTGGACGTGTCCCCAAGGGCACAGAATCTGCTGCCAGAGTTCCCCCCGGGGTGTTGATCCCACCAGACCCGGGTCTCCGTGCTCCTCTGGTGACCCAAACGTAGGTGACTCGGCGGCTGGGGTGGGGGGCAGTGTCCCCTTGGTGGGAACCAGCTGGAGTCTCCCCTCAGCAGCGGCCCCTTCCATTCCAGATAAATTTGGGATTATTTTTTCCCAGTAACGGGACTTCCCCCTGCAGCGTGAGTGCATTTTGGGGAGCATTCACCACCACCAGGTGTTCCCGCAGGGTTTGCGCCTTTCCTCCCTTCCCTCAGCCTGTCTTTCCCTCCTCAGATGAAAAACTGGATCTGCGATTCGGGGCAGAAACTGGAAGTTTTCATCCCTTTTCTGGGAAAGCACCGTCCGTTCTTAGGGCGTTGCTGCCAGACCTGCACCCCAAAGAGCTGGGTAAGAGTGTGGGGTCCCCGGGTGCTGCCAGAGGGGACGGGCCCCATCCAAAGGGGCTGGGGCCTGGAGTGGGGTGAGTGCAGCCAAAACCTTCCCCCCCTCATTCCAAGGCTTTCCACTCCTTCCACTCTTTCCTTCCAGGATGGATTCTACCACAAGCATCTCTCCTCTCTTGGCTTCCGCGACGCCATCCGGGTGACGGAGGAGGACACGCGGTGAGGATGGGACGAGCTCTCTGCCAGGGAATGCTGGGAAAACCACTTTCCTCCCCCCCCGCCCACCCCTGGGTTTTTGTCCAAATCTACATGGAAATCCCTTCCCCTGCTGCACAGGAGTGTAGGGACACCTTTCTGTTATCCTTGCTCCCTAATTAGTCCAAAAAGGAGTTACGTTAATTCTATTTTCAATGGCTGGAAGCCGCATCTCCCAGTGCAGAGCATTAATAACAGCTGAGGGGCGAGGGCTTGCTCTGTTCCTTGGTTGCTGTCATGCTTGGGTTGGGGGGAGAAGTAACAGTCGAGGATTTGGGGTCGTTTCTTTTATAAACAAGGCTCGATGCTGTTGGGAAGAGCTCGCCGGGACGGCCGGGGGTGTTTTCATTCTCCGCCCTGGCTTCCGCACAAGGACAAGCTCATGCACGCAGCCCTCGGTGCCCCTGGGGAGATGCAAAGTGGCCTCATCCCTGACCCCTCCTGTTCTTCCTCCTCCCCATGGGCCCCAGTGCTGGACCTCAGCTGGTGTCCACCAGCCTTTCCCCCGGCCCAGGAGCTGACGTGGAGCCCGGGAGCCATTTCCTTGCCAAATGCCCGAGATACTTTTTGTTCCGGAGGTGCTGGTCCTTCGGTTCCTCTCCCCTTCCCAGAGCAGTCCCTCGTGGCTTAGCAATTTTGCACTGTATTTTTCCGAATCGGGTCATTATACTCCATTCAGCTTGAAATATCCCAGCTTTCATACTCTTTGAATAATTCATCTCTGCTTGCAGCGACGCGGGAGTTGTGGGGTGGCTAAAAAGAGCCCAGTGATGGGTGGCTGAGATCACGAGCGGAAAGATGGTGGTCTGAAGCTCCCGTGTCCCTCTCTGGCCACCTGCAGCCCTGTTGCAGGGTTGCCACATGCTCTGCCGTATTGAAAAACTCAGTTGCGTCCCTTTTTGGTGCTGCCTAGCTCTGGTTTGGGAGCAGATTTGGAAAAGTCTCTGATTTGGGACCTCTGCAGCATCCCCTGCGTGTTTCTAGCGATTGCAGGTTTCCTGGGGACAGCAGTGTGAGGACTGGGGTGGCCTGGAGCATTGCTCTACTCCTGCCTCCCTTTTCCCAGCTGTAAAATGGGGAGGGAAAAAAGAAATAATCTCAAATTCTGGCAAACGGCCATTTTGAGGGAGGCTGAGTGCCCTGGAAAAGCCTCTGACCACCGGGACGTGGCTGTCTGTCTCCCTGCCCAGGTACCGGGGCTGGCTGGTCCGAAGGGTCTGCGGATTCCTCGCCATCTGGGGCTGGGAAGTTCCTGTGGACACCCCCAGGGACCTCCCAGCCAGGATCTGCCGCAGCAGGAGGTAGGTGGGAGCAGCCGGAGGGGCTCTCCGGGGTCACCCTCACCCTGGGGAGAACCTGGGTGCCCCAGCATTGTCCCCTGATCCCGCCGGCTCCCGTTTGGTCACCGGAGCCAGGGATGTGCTCCTCTGTGCCCAGGGGAAAGGAAGCTGCCGGCTGCTCCTCGCTGCTGTGCCCTGACCCAAAACTCCCCCCTAGGAAGGGACTTTGCAACCCCCCTCCCCAGGGCTCAGTGCCCCAAAAGGGGCTGGTACCCCGGCTTGATGGGGACCTTGCTCTCCTGTCTCCGGGCTCTGCCCCCAGACGCCCCCAGGGCTCTCCTGGTCTTGCCCCCTCCTGTTGATAACAAGCAACTGTCACCTAATTTGTCACCACCACTAATTACGTGGCAGGAGGCTGTCAGCCAGGACTGCTGTAATTACTGTAATGCAGATTGCTGCTTAATCCCTCGCTCTGCCTCCTGCTTCCCTCCTCCTCTCCATCCACTCTTCCCAGGGTACGGGATGTTGCTACCGGCGGGTCCCATGGCTCGAGTGGGGACGGCGAATCCCACCGGCGGTGGAAGGAGAAAATAGTCCGTATCCTGGCTGAAATCCAGGCCCCGCTCTCCCTTCTCATGCTGAGGTCTGTGTTCCCTCCCGCGGAGAGGGTCGTGGGTGCGGATCCCCTTTAAGAGCACCTTCCACTGGAGGGATCCCAGTGCCTGACTGGTGCATTCCCAGTCCCTTTACTCCACTCTAGGTCCTTTGGGCTCCTGATATGTGTTAAGGCCCTTCAGATGGGCTTTGACCGGTGGCTCAGTGCCTTGATCCCAGAAGCCATCCTTTCAGGGATGGGGTGATGCAGGGATCCTTTGGGGGAGATGCAGGTGGATTGTTTGGGGAGCCCTTTGGGGTCCCGCACAGCTCCCTGGGGATATTTCCCCCAGTTCCTTCCAGGGAGCTGAATCTGACACTGGACTGGAGGAGATGGGGGGCAGGGAAAAACACTGGGAGGATGGAAGGCAAAGCAAAGCAAAAGGGAACTTTTCCTTTCTCTCTCTCTCTCCCCTCTTTTCTTTTTTTCCTCCTGTCATTGAGAAATTGGCAATTAAAGGTTGCATTGTAGCCTAATTGCTTGTCTGATTGAACTGTAATAAAAGAACCCTCTGAGCAGTCTGAAGTATTTAAAGGGAAGAAATTATCCAGGGGATAAAAGCATTCGGATCCTTCTCGTAAACAGCGTGCGGGAGGACAGGGAGATGGAGGGGTAATTGACTTCAGCTTTTGTTGCCGGGGGAGAAGGGGGTGGTCTTGTCACATCCAGCCTTTAATGTTTTAACTTAATTTATTGTAAAGCTGTTTATTTGCTTTACGGGAGCTGAGAAGTGACATTTCGAGTCGAGCTGTCTCGCGCAACCCACTTTTTTGCCTGGGTGGGGAAACTGAGGCAGGCTAGGGTGGCCTGGATCAGGTCTGTGGGGGAGTTTGGGGGCAGCCCCAGTCCCCGTGGGGTGGCTGACTTGCTTGTTTCCCTGCAGGCTGTGCAACTGGGCTTTGCTCAAGCTCCTGAACCGGCTCTTCCTCAGTGTGCAGCTCCACCGGGGGCAGCTGGCGATGGTGCTGAGGGCTGCCAGGACGGTAGGGAGCCCCAGGTGCCGCTCTTGCCCTGTGCCTTGCTGTCGGCACGCTGGGCACTGAGCCCTGGCTGCCTTCCTTGCAGCCCAATGTGCCGCTGGTTTTCCTCTCGACCCACAAATCCCCGCTGGATGGGCTGCTCCTGTCCTTCCTCCTCTTCTCCCAGGGGCTGGGGGTGCCCAGGGTGACGGTGGGCAGCCAGGTCTGCAGCCCTCGCCTCCGGTAAGGCACAGAGACACTGGTAAGGCACCCGCAAAGCCCCGAGCCGTGGTGGGGAGCTGGGGGGACTTTGCCTCATGCAAGGTGGGTTCCCATGGTGGCTTCTTTCCCCCACAGAGCCTTGCTCGCCCGCCTGGGAGGGATTTTCCTACCGTCGAGGATGGAGCAGACACTGAGTGACCAGGATGAAGGGCTCCCGGGGGCTGTCCTGGCCACGGTAGGTCCTACCTGGAGCGTTGGGAGGGATGAAACATTCCCCGAGCTCCAAAAGCACTTGATGAAGGTGTTTAGGGCTGAGCTGTGCGGCCATGTGGTGGGTGCTGGCAGCTCCCAGCACCCCCAGCCCCACCCCATCTCCCCCCAGTACATGGAGGAGGTGCTGAGGAGCCGCCAGCCCCTGCTTATCTTCCTGGAGGAGCCCCTGGTCGCCCTGCACCTCTCCCCCCCTGCCCGGCAGTGGCTGGCCATGGTGTACCGAGCCGTGCGGGATGGTGCCGTCCCCGACGTCCTCCTGGTCCCCGTGGGCATCGCCTACGACATGGTCCCCGGCGGTTTGCAGTGGCAGGGAGCGGTGAGAGGCTTTGCCCACCCACCCGAAATCACCAGGTGCGTTCCTGGCGGGCGGCACTCGCCTCTGTCCCCCCACTAATGCCCTGGTCCCCTCTCCTCCCAGCGCGGCACCCAGCCCCTCGGCCTCGGCACTTGCCTCCGGGCCGCCTGCCAGGCCCTGCGCCGGAGCCACGGCTGTGCCCGAGTGGACTTCGCCCAGCCCTTCTCCTTGCAGGTATGGCAGCGGGGCTGGTGGCCCTGGCTCCTGGCCAGTCCCAGAGGGTTTATTGCCATGGTGGTGGCCTTCGCAGCCCCCTGTGGGGGGTGGATGGAGGGGTCTGGGGTGTGTCCAGTGTTCTCTAGGGGATCTGGTGAGCCCACCGCCAGGAAAGCTGGGGGGCAACGGGACAGCACTTGTGGGCCCTGGGGACCCAAGGGATGAAGTCAGCTTGTTGGCACCAAGGCCTGTGAGCACCAGCAGGCTGGGTTTGCCTCCTTCCCAGGAGTTTGTGGACAAAAACCTCATCGAGCAGAGCTGCAGGGGGAAGCGGCTGGAGGAGCTGCTGCTGCCCACCATCCTTGGCATGGGGTAAGCAGGCATCGGGCCAGCATCTTGCCCCTCACGCTTGCTCCTGGCTCTGCTTTCTCATCCTTCTCACCCTGTTTTCTCCAGCCCCAACCAGCTGGACACCCAGAAGGCAGAGCTTTGGAGTCCCAGCCCTACGGCAGCCACCGGTTTAGGGGTAGAAGAGGAAATACTGGTGACCAAGCTGGGCCTGCACTCCCTGAGTGGTGAGGGGGTGCCTGTGGGCTTGGGAGGGGAGGGAGGGGGGCAGTCTTGTAGCCCAATTTGCTAATGAGCACCTCTCCTCTCCTGGCAGACAGCGTTGCCTGCTCTGCTGTCATGGCTGTGGGGATCACAGCTGCTCTGCTGCTGCACAAGCACCAGGAGGTGAGACAAGGTGTCCAGGTTTCTTTTCCTTTGGAGCAAGATTTCCGGAGCCACGCAAGGGACCAGCTCATCCTCTTCTTCCTCCAGGGTGTCTTCCTCTCCCAGCTGATGCGGGACTTCGCCTGGCTGCTGGAGGAGATCCTGCTGCGCCAGCGTGATGTGGGCTTCTCAGGGCAGCTGCGTGCCCTGGTGCAGCACAGCCTGGCCCTGCTCCAAGCCCATCTCACCCTCTACCACCTCGCCCCCATCGGTGACATCCTGGTGGTCCCCGAGGCCTCGGTGGTGGCCCTGTGGGAGCTGGGCCACCACAGTGCTGCCATCCTGCCCACCTTCGCCAGCGAGGCGGTGGGAGGTGAGGAGTGAGGCGTGGGAGGGGGCGGGTGACTCTGGGGGGGGATCAGTGACACCGCTTTCCCGGCAGCCTGCGCCATCCATGCCTTGCTGATGGAGATGCTGCCCTTCCTGGGGGTGACCGTCGGACCCTCCGGCATCGTGCTCAGTCAGGACGAGCTGCTCCGCAAGATCCTGGAGCTGCTCTGGCTGCTGCCCCCAAATCTCCTGGGACTGCAGGTAGGGGTTGGCGGCGCAGGGTGGCACTGCCATCACGTGGAAGTGGCCTGTCACCACTGCCTGCCTGGCTGCGGGGAGCCCAGCGCCTTTCCTCCTCTCCCCCAGCCCTGCCAGCCCCTCGACTGCCTCAGCCAGGACATCCTGGACAAGCTGCTCCTCTGTGGGCTGCTGGAGGCTGAAGAGGTGGGTGCCTCCCCCCTGCCCCCGAAACCCCCTCCTGGTGCTGGGGGACAGGTGGCTCAGCCCTCACTGAGGGTCCTGGCCAGGAAGGGGACGCGGGGCCGGGATCACTGCTGGGCGGATGGATGGGACACCGGTGGGATGGCGTCAAAGGTGATGTGGTACCCACCTTGTCCCCCCGCAGCCGGAGAGCGAGCGCTGGGTCTGCGACTTGGCCCCGCGCCCCTTCTGCAGCCGGCGGCCCTGGGCAGGGATGGACTTCACCGACAGTGACAGCGACAGCCAGGACGAGGCCCCCAAGCGCTGCTTCAAGGTACTGGGGGTGTCCCCCCAGGCTGCTGCCCACGGCAGGGCGAGACTGCTCTCCCCAAACTCTGCCTTCCCCCTCCAGCTTAGTGAGCCCCAGGGCTCTCCCGGCCTCCTCCTCTTCCTCTGCCACCTCCTGCGCCCAGTATTGAGGACCTGTGCCAGTGCCGTGGCTTTCCTGGACCGACCCAGCTGGCCCCAGCCTGGTAGGACCCCACCCCGGCGTGGGCAACTACTTCTCCACCCACACTAGCCCTCCCCCACACCTTGGTTTGGCTTTTGGGGAAACTGAGGCACAGCCCAAGCTCCCTTGCAGCCCTGGCTCTGCACCAGGACCGGAGAGGGGCTGTGCCCCCCCAGGAGCTGGGGTCTGACCCCCAACTCTGTGTCCCCCACCCCAGAGCCAGCCTACGTCGAGGCACTGCTGCAGTTCCTGAGCGAGGAGGATGCTTTCGGTGGGTCGGGTCGGGGGGAAACATGGGGGCTTCCCTCCTCTTTGGGGTTAGAACCCCCCAAAGCCAGGCTGGGGGTGCCCAGGGGGTGGGACGAGGGTGACCCTCGGCGACTTCTCTCCCTCTAGAGCACCCGGATAGGAGCTTGGTCCTCAGCTCCCTCCAGACCTTCAAGGAGATGGGGGTAAGTGTGACCGGGTGCTGCCAGCCCTCCCCTCCCTCCCTCCCTCTCCCCCAAGTGATGCTCCCTTCCCTCCCTCCCACCTTCCCCCCCAGCAAAGTGATGCTCCTCTCGTCTTTCCCTCCCCCCCCTCAAGTGATGCTCCTCTCCCTCCCCAGGTGCTGGAGGAGGTGTGGACCCCTGCAGGCCCCCTGCTCTGCCTCGCCCAGCCCTTCCACTCCAGCGGCAGCCGCGCCAAGCTGCAAGCCTTCATACAGCAGTTCGTCCCGGCCGTAGCCACCAGTGCCAGTAAAACCAGGAGCTGCCACTGCCAATAAACCTGGGAGCAGGTACCGACCCAGCTGGTGGATTTATTGCACCGGGGGGCGGTTAAGGCAGCTGAATCGGGGTGAGATTTGGCGTCTCTGTCTTCACACCACCTTGTTGCAGATGGTGCCCAGCTCCTCGATCTCGCACTGCACCTCGTCTCCTCTCTGCAAGGGGCAGAGACACAGTGGCTCGCCCTGTCCCCTCGTCCTTTATGGCCCCGTGCTGCCATCCCAACCCTATTTCGAGTCTCTCCTTGCCTTTCCCTCACCTTCAGAAACACAGGGGGCTTTCGAAAGACCCCCACACCAGGAGGGGTTCCCGTCAGCAAGATGTCCCCGGGGACGAGCGTGACGAACCTGGGGGATGCGGGAGGTGTCAGCAGCGGCCCCCCCGGCCCCCAGGGCAGCAGTGCCACCCTCACTGTGTGTCCCCCAGCCCATGGCACCTACCGGGAGATCCAGGCGATGAGTTTGGGCAGCCTGAAGATGAGCTGGCTGGTGCTGCTGTCCTGCATCAGCTGCCCGTTGACGCTGCAGCGGATTCTCAGGTTGTGGACGTCTGGTGGGGACAGAGAGGGACACGTGACACCAGGGTGGGGGCACAGGAACAGCGCTGGGGGACCCCTGGCCACCCCAAACACTCTCCCTTGGGCCAAAAGTGGATGCTTTTGGGCAAATTTGGTGCCTTGCTGGCTCCTGTGTTAGCCAGGAAAGAGCCCCTGTCCTGTCCTCACCTGCCACTGCCTCCTTGGTGACAAGAGCTGGACCCAGGGGACAGAAGGTGTCAAAGGTTTTCCC
>QJSC01007018.1:83279-99463 GCA_003697955.1 Calidris pygmaea | reverse complement strand
CAGGAGGCACTGGGTACCCAGGAGCTGATGGGCAGCAGGAGCTGATGGGCACCCCAGAGCCAAAAGGCATCCAGGAGGCAAAGGGCACCCAGGAGCTGATGGGCACCAGGAGCTGATGGGCACCAGGAGCCAATGGACATCAAAGAAACAAAGGGTACCCAGGAGCTGATGGACACTGGGCACCCAGCAGGCATTGGGCATCAGAAGCTGATGGGCACACGGAGCCTGGGCATCAGGAGCCCATGGGAAGTCGATGGGCATCAGGAGCTGAGGGGCACCAGGAACCAATGGACAGCTAAGACCCAAAGCACACCCAGGAGCCATTGGGCATCAGGAGCTGATGGGTATCCAGAAGCCAATGGGCAGCAGGAGGTATCCAGGAGCCAAAGGACAACCAAGAGTTGGTGGATGCTCAGAAGCTGATGGATGCCCAGGAGATACCCTGGACATCTACAATCCCCACACAACCTGGAGCTGATGGGCACCCAGAAGCCAACAGGTACCCGGCAGTCCATGGGCACCCAGAAGCCAATGGTCACCCAGAGTGCATGGAGATGCAAGAGTTGATGGATTCCCAGGATCCAACAGGTCCCATTCACGGACATCCATGAATCCAAAAGTAGCCACAAGATGACTGGCACCTAGGAGCTGATGGGCAGCCACGAGCTGATGGATGCTCAGGATCTACCAGGTACCAGGAGTCCATGGGCACCTGGAAATCCAGAAGCTAATGGGCACCTGGGAGCTGATGGATGGATGTATGTTTAGGATCCAACGGGTGTACCAGGAGAGCATGGGCACTCATGAACCCACAAGCACTCAAGAGCTGATGGACACCCAGGAGCTGATGGGCACCAAGGAGCCAACAGGTACCCAGGAGTCCATGGGCACCCAGGAGCTGATGGACATACAGGAGCCAGGAGCCCCAGGCAACCCATGCCCCTGCCCCAACTCTTCTCATGCCCCCCCACACCTGGATCTACGCCCTTGGCAGCAGCCTGGATGCAACCACCAGGAGAAGACCCCCTTTGTGCCCATGCCAGCCTCCGTCCCCAGCATCACCCGTGCCCCACAGACACCCAGTCCCCCAGCAGCCCACACTCAGCAGGTCCCCTCGCCCAGGCGTGGCTGCAACGGGGGTGGCAGGGAATCGGTGATGGGGGGGAGACCACGGACCTTGCCAGGAACGCCCATATCTCATGTCACGTCACATCACGGCGAGGCGAGAAGTGACACCTTCCCTGTCGTGTCATTGTCACGGCGGCACCACGGTGGCGGGTGGCGGGGGTGGGGGGGGGAAGGGGATTTGGTGTGAAAAAAGGACATTTTGGCATCTACTGACCTGCGCCGGGTTCGGACGACCAAGGGACGAGTCGCCTCTCCGCTTACTGAGGCTCTGAGCCATCTACATCCCATCTCACCGGGGTTTGGGGCAACCAAAAAAAAAGAAATAATAATAATAAAGGACCCAAACTGATCCCCTACCGCTAACGACGGCGTTTCTGCCGAGGGGTCAGGATGAAACCCTTCCAAAAAACAGAACAACAACAAAAAAAAAAAAAGCAAGAAGGAGGATGCCAAATCAGGGCAGGCCGACGAGTCTGCTCCTACTCCGGCTAAAAAAAGCAGGAAACCATATCCCGGGCTTGGAGATGCCAATCTTCCCATGCAAACAACTCCCTTCTTGTTTTTTTTGGAGAGTACCGGAGGGCTTGGGAATGGGCAGTCACAAATAGCAACTCCACAGCACGGCCAGGGAAACCTTCTCCAGCCCCAGGAACCGTGTGGGGACGCTGATGTTTCCACGTCAAGATGGCGGCTTCTCTGGAGGGGACCTGGTGGTTGCCATCGCCTCATCACAATGATCACTCCTCTGGAGGGTACCTGGTGGTGGCCATCGCCTCATCACAATGATCACTCCTCTGGAGGGGACCCGGTGGTTGCGGTCCCTCTGCTGGGATAGTGATTCCTCCAGGGTGGACCTGGAGGTGGTGATCCCCGTGTCAGAATGGTGGTTCCTCCAGAGGGAAACTGGTGGTGACCACCTTCCCTTCAGGATGGTGGCTTCTCCGGAGAGGACCTGGTGGTGGTCATTCCCATGTTGGGATGGTGGTTCCCCTAGACGGGACCTGGTGGTGGCCCTCCCCATGTCAGGATGGTGGCTTCTCTGGACAGGATCTGGTAGTAGCCATTCCCTCCTTGTGATGGTCACTCCTTTGGATGGGCACTGGTGGTGGCCATCTCCACATTGGGATGGTGGCTTCTCCAGACATGACCTGGTGATGGCCATCCTCACGTCAGGATGGTGGCTCCTTGAGAGGAGACCAGGTGGCGGCCGTCCCCCTGTCAGGATGGTGAATCCTCCAGAGTAAACCTGGTGGTGGACACTACCACAGATGTCCTTTTCCCAGCACATCCATGGAGAGATGTCTTAATGGGGTTTGCTGGTGTCTTGGATGTCACCATTGGGGTGGAAGGTGGTGGTGGCCATCCCCTGATTCCCAAAAAGGGACATGTCCAGGGGCTCTGGGACATCACAGGACACGGGGGTCACACAAGCCCAACATGTTCCTGCCACCAACCCTTCTAAATCTCAAATTAAAGGGATTCAACTGAAAATAATCTATACGAGGCACAGGGGGACACGCAGTTTGGGGACAACCCCCACCTACAACCAGGAATGGTGGTCACAGAACAACTGGTACCACTGAGGGCAGGAACTGGGGAGACTGGGTCCGGTCCCCAGTCCCCCGGAAGCTGAGCAGCTCCAACGGGAGTTTGCACAAAGAGCGAGTTACTGGAATATTTTTACCCAGATGCTGATTTTTGTTCTCCCTCCCATTGGCCGGGCCGAAGTTCCCAAAGACCCAAAAGCAAACACGCTATTTTTAGAGAAGAGTTCATTTACTGGAGCCATTCCCTTCGAAATTCCTCACCCATCCTCTCCATGGAAACCAAGGGAGCCCGGAGAAACAGCCCCACCGGGACCAACCATCGGAGCTTTAAAAAGAGCCACGTTGAGGGAGAGGGGGTGGAAGTGGCTGATTTTTCTTCTCTGGACACATCCTGGCCTGGGCACATCATGGTGGAAATCGCAATGTATTTGGTTTAGCGGGTTCTGCCTGCGCAAGCTGGGCTTGATGCCTTCAGGAGGAGATGTTCTGGAAGATGGACCATGCCTGCTCCGAAAATCATGCCTGCATGGCTAGTGGGGCCTGTTGTTTTGGATGGGTGGTGGAGATAGGTGGAGGGGGATCGCTGGATGGGTGGATGGAGATGGATAGAGATGGGAGGAGACGGATGGAGATGGATGGGGAGATAAGGCTGGAGATGGGTGGATAGAGATGGATGGATGGTTGGATGGAGACAGGCAGAGAGAGATGTATATATGGATGGAGATGGATAAATGAATGGAGCTAGATGGATGGAGATGGATGGATGGATGGATGGATGGATGGATGGATGGATGGAGATGGGTGAATGGATGGATGGATTGATGGATGGGGATGGTTGGAGATGGGTGACTAGAGATGGACGGATGGATTGATGGATGGATGGATGGATGGATGGATGGGGATGGATGGATGGAGATGGGTGGCTAGAGATGGATGAATGGGGATGGATGGATGGATGGATGGATGGATGGATGGAGATGGATGGATGGATGGATGGATGGATGGAAAGGGGGAAAGGAGTCTCTTTCCAGGGGCAAACCCTGGGAGAAGGGGAAGAAACTCTCCACAGACCAACCCCTATGCTGCCCTAGTGCACCTTCATGTGATGGCACCACCTTCTCCACCCTGAATGTAGGAGAAGTCCCTGCTGCAGCTCGGAATCTGGAGGAACTGCCCCATCGGGACCTGCCTGTGCCAGATGGGTGATGGAGCTCAGCAAAGAAGTCACAGCAAGCTGAGACCTCGGCAGGTCACGTCTCTGCTCCCTGCCATCCCGTAGGGCTCAGCATCCCCGGGAAAACCTCCCGGCTTCGGAAATATCCCTGGGAAAGGCTCTACATCCCATAATACTCGTGAGGAACGGATTAACGCCGCAGCCACCAGGCCCGTGAAGCTTTGAGCCTCCACCCCAGCTGAGTTTGGCAGGAGGACGGTGCGCATCTGAGAGATCGCCACACGCTTGTGTGTGTGCAAACCGGCGCCACGAATCTCCCCGTGCACCCTTGCACACGCAAACTGGCACAACCGATCTCTTTACGCATCCTTGCACCCTTATGCCCCAGCACCAGGGACCTCCCCGTGCACCCCTGGATGTCACCATGTGCCCCTGCACGTGCAGATCTCCCTCTGCACCCTTGTGCGTGCAGACCAGCACCATCGATCTCCTTACACCCCCTTGCACGTGCACCCTGCCACCAGAATCTCCCCGTGCAACTCTGCGTGTGCACGTCGGCATCGGAGATCTCCCTCTGGACCCTTGGACGTGCACCCCAGCACCCCACTGTCAGGGACCTCCCCACGCACCACTGCATGGGCATCCCTGCACCAGGGACCCCTCTTTGCACCACTGCATGGGCATCCCTGCACCAGGGACCTCCCCGTGCACCCCTGCACCAGGAGCCTCTCCATACACTTCTGCACGTCCACCCCTGCACCACGGATCTCCCTGGACACCCCTGGATGGGCACCCCAGAATCTGGGCCAACCCAGTGCAAGCATGCACGTGCACACCGGTACCAGGGATTTCCCTGTACAAGGATGCACATGGAGAGCAGCACCACGGATCTCCTCGTGCACCCCTGCACGGACACCCCAGCACCAGGGATCTCCCCATTCACCCCTTCACGTCCACCCCTACATCAGTGACCTCCTTGGGCACCCCCGTATGGGCACCCCAGCACCAGGGACCTCCTTGTGCATCCCTACATGTGCACCTCTGCCACTAGGGACCTCCTGCACGTTCACCCCTGCACCAGGGGACCTCTCCATACACCCCTGCATGTGCACCCCTGCACCAGGGGACCTCTCCATACCCTTCTGCACGTGCACCCCTGCACCAGGGGTCTCCGTGTACAGGGATGCACATGGACAGCAGCACCACAGATCTCCTGGTGTCCCTCTACACGTGCACCCTTGCACCAGGGACCTCCTCGAGCACCCCTCTATGTGCACCCCTGCACCAGGGTCCTCCCCGTGCACCTCTGCCCAGGCACCCCTGCAACCAAGGAGCCCTCTGTGCACCCTTGCACGTCCACCCCTGCACCACGGATCTCTCCGGGCACCCCTGGATGTGCACCCCAGCATCAGGGGCATCCCAGTGCAGGGATGCACGTGCACACTAGTACCAGGGATTTCCCTGTACAAGGATGCACATGGAGAGCAGCACCACGGATCTCCTCGTGCACCCCTGCACGGACACCCCAGCACCAGGGATCTCCCCATTCACCCCTTCACGTCCACCCCTGCATCAGTGTCCTCCTGGGGCACCCCCATATGGGCACCCCAGCACCAGGGACCTCCTTGTGCACCCCTACATGTGCACCTCTGCCACTAGGGACCTCCCGCACGTTCACCCCTGCACCAGGGGACCTCTCTGTGCACCCCTGCACATGCACCCCTGCACCAGGGATCTCCCCATTCACCCCTTCACGTCCACCCCTGCATCAGTGTCCTACTGGGGCACCCCCATATGGGCACCCCAGCACCAGGGACCTCCCTGTGCACCCCTACATGTGCACCTCTGCCACTAGGAACCTCCTGCATGTGCACCCCTGCACCAGGGGACCTCTCTGTGCACCCCTGCACATGTACCCCTGCACCAGGGGACCTCTCCATACACCCCTGCACCTGCACCCCTGCACCAGGGCCATCACCATGTACCAATTCACGTGCATCCCAGCACCAGCCCATCCGTGGGCTGGACGTGGAGCTCACAGCGAGTCCATCCCAGCTCCCCATCCTCTCTGCAGCCCCGGCGTCCTGCCAAGAGCCTGACCTTTGGGCCAGGTGGCCACGGGCCAAGGCCAGCCCCCGGCACCGAGCTCAGCCCAGCACTAACCCTCTCGCTCCAGGGTTGGATCTTGCCCCACGGCCACCATCACAGGACACCCCACGCCCATGGGGTGCTCCCCTGGGGTGCTTGGGCTCAAAAGATGTGTATCCACACTGATCCATCCTCTCCCTTGGAAGTTGGCTGCTTCATTAATTAGAGGCTTTAAATTAATGCAGGGGCAGGCACTGGGAACAAGGGACAAGGAGCAAAGGAGGGGTGGCTCTGGGTGACACCAAGACACGTCCTCTGTGTCACCCAAGGGCCTTCAAAGAGGGAAAGGGGCCAAAATGGGTAGAGTTAAAGGGAATTCTAGCAGCAGGGAAGGGAAGGAGGCAAATTGGACAGAGTTAAGGGGAGTATGGAACCAAGGGAGGAGGAAAGAGGCAAAAATGGGCAGAGTTAAGGGGATTTTGGCAGCTGGAAAGTGGCAAAAATGGGCAGATTTAAGAGGATTCCTGCAGCTGGGAAGGGAAGAGTGAAAAATAGGTAGAGTTCAGGGGATTTTGGAACCAAGGGAGGAAAGAGGCAAAAAATGGGCAGAGTTAACTGGATTTTGGCAGCCGGAAAGGGAAGGGGCAAAAATGGGCAGGGTTAAAGGGGTTTTGGCACCGGGGAAGGAAAGAAGCAAAAACCAGGAGAGTTAAGGGGATTCTGCTACAAGGGAAGGGAAAGGGCCAAAATGGGCAGAGTCAAGGGGATTTTGCCAGCGGGGAAGGGAAGATTTAAAAAAATGGGTAGAGTTAAGGGGATTTTGTTAAAGGTAAGAAAAGGAGCAAAAATGGGCAGAATTAAGGGGCTCTGTTGATGCTTGGGTGTTGCTTGGTCCCGTGCCGGTGGTCCCAGCATCAGTCTGTGCCACTGAGAGGTAGCATCACCCCAACTGGGTCCCCCCGATGCTGGCCAACTTCTCCTGGCTCCATCCCACCTCCAACCTCCCTCCCAAGGGAAGCAGGGGCTCCCTGCGTGCCTCAGTTTCCCCCCAGCCCCAGCGTTTCGCTGAGCACGGCGGAGCCAGGGGCACAAAAACTGGGCACACCATCGGCGCAGGCTCTGGGAGAGGAAAGCCAAGATTTACCCATCCCCATCCTCCCCCTGCAACGGCTTTAATTATAGATTTCCAGTAACGCGGAAAAGCAAGAAAAACTCCCAGCCGTGGCCCCAAACCTGGTTTCTATGGAGCTTTACAGAAAGGGAATGGAGGGATAAATAGGTCCAAAGATGCCCAACTTTGGCCAAGGAATATTTGCCCCGCGCGCGGATCCGGCACTCGAGCTGTCCCCAAAGTGAGGACGAGCTTCTGGAAGACGAGCCACGTTGGGGCAAGCTCGGAGAGAGGATGCTCGGGAGGGATGTGGGGGTTTTACACAAGTGTCTCTGGGAAAGCGACCCCGATGTTTCCCTCCGGGGGATCCCCCCTCCATCCCCGATGACTTTTTCGGGGAGCAGCAGGTGGGGAAGGCAGCGGCCGGGGCGCCGGGGGCCGCGTTCCCACGACTCCTCCGCTCCCGCGAGGTGCTATATTTAAATCAATATTTTCCTGTTTAATCCGACTGCTGCTAAGTCAACAAACAGAGCACGGCAGCGAGCATACCTCATTTTCCATCTCGTCCTGGATTCGGCCACAGGGAAAAGAAAGAGGCAAAGGGTTGCCAGCCCGGCATCCCGCTCATACTTTCCCCCGAGCAGCAAATGGACCCCAAATCCACCCCAAATTCATCCTTGCTTGGTGATGGGCTGCTGCACGCAGCGTGCATGGGTACGCACGCGTCTGCTTGCCCATCCCAGCGGCTCATGGGATGCTGGAGGCAAGAAAAACTTCTGTGTCTTGAGTTTTGGGGTTTTTTTTTGGGTTTTTTTTTTTTTTTTGGAGTTTTTTGTTTTTCTTGTTTTTTCTTGAAAGCATCCTTTCTCCTTCCCGCGGGCCCCCGCGCCGTGCGCCGGAGCGAGACGTGCTGCTAACGGCTCCTGGGGAATTAAAAACCTCGTGTCCCGCATCAGACACAGGGTGAAGGAGCTCTTCTGCACCCAGGACGGTTTGGCCGGCTCCAGCCCCATGGAGGATTGCTGGAAAGCACCCAGGACAAACAGTTCTGCTGCCGAGGGAGAACAGCACGTTACCTCTCCCGGTCGGGACACGCTGGGCGGCCGAATCCTGCACGCAGCTGGCATGGCAGTGCTCACCTTCACCAAAGCCACCCCCAAACCATGGGGGCTGGGAAAATGTCTTTAGGGGGATGACGCTGCAGGGATGCTGGACCCCAGGAGAACTTCTTGGGAGAATGATGCCGCAGGGACCCCGGTCCCCGGGGGAATATCCTGGGGGAACGATGTTGCAGGGAAGCTGGACCTCAAGAGAACATCTTGAGGGGATGACGCTCCAGAGATGCTGGTTCCCAGGAGAATATCTTGGGGGGAATGATGCTGTGGGGATGCTGGACCCCAGGAGAACATCTTGAGGGAATGATGCTGCAGGGACCTTGGTCCCCAGGGGAATATCTTGGGGGAAAGATGTTACAGGGAAGCTGGACCCCAAGAGAACATCTTGAGGGGATGACGCTCCAGAGATGCTGGTTCCCAGGAGAATATCTTGGGGGGAATGATGCTGTGGGGATGCTGGACCCCAGGAGAACATCTTGAGGGAATGATGCTGCAGGGACCCTGGTCCCCACGGGAATATCTTGGGGGGAATGATGCTGTGGGGATGCTGGACCCCAAGAGAACATCTTGGGGGAATGATGCCGCAGGGACCCTGGTCCCCGGGGAATATCTTGGGGGGAATGATGCTGTGGGGATGCTGGACCCCAGGAGAACATCTTGGGGTAATGACGCCACAGGGACCCTGGCCCCCGGGGGAATATCTTGGGGGGAATGATGCTGTGGGGATCCTGGACCCCAGGAGAACATCTTGAGGGAATGATGCTGCAGGGACCTTGGTCCCCAGGGGAATATCTTGGGGGAAAGATGTTACAGGGAAGCTGGACCCCAAGAGAACATCTTGAGGGGATGATGCTGCGGAGATGCTGGTCCCCAGGAGAATATCTTGGGGGGAATCATGCTGTGGGGATGCTGGACCCCAACAGAACATCTTGGGGTAATGATGCCACAGGGACCCTGGCCCCCGGGGGAATATCTTGGGGGGAATGATGCTGTGGGGATACTGGACCCCAAGAGAACATCTTGAGGGAATGATACTGAAGGGATGGTGGACCTCAGGAGAATATCTTGGGTGAAGGATGCTGCAGGGACCCTGGTCCCCAGGGGAATATCTTGGGGGAACGATGTTGCAGGGAAGCTGGACTCCAAGAGAACATCTTGACGGGATGATGCTGCAGAGATGCTGGTCCCCAGGAGAATATCTTGGGGGGAATGATGCTGCAGGGATGCTGGACCCCAAGAGAACATCTTGAGGGGATGATGCTGCGGAGATGCTGGTCCCCAGGAGAATATCTTGGGGGGAATGATGCTGTGGGGATGCTGGACCCCAGAAGAAAATCTTGGGGGAATGATGCCGCAGGGACCCCAGTTCCCAGGCAAATATCTTGGGGGGAATGATGCTGTGGGGATGCTGGACCCCAACAGAACATCTTGAGGGAATGATACTGAAGAGATGGTGGACCTCAGGAGAATATCTTGGGGGAATGATGCTGCAGGGACCCCGGTCCCCAGGGGAATATCTTGGGGGGGAATGATGCTGTGGGGATGCTGGACCCCAGGAGAACATCTCAAGGGAATGATACTGAAGGGATGGTGGACCTCAGGAGAATATCTTAGAGGAACGATGCTGCAGGGACCCTGGTCCCCAAGGGAATATCTTGGGGGAAAGATGTTGCAGGGAAGCTGGACCCCAAGAGAACATCTTGAGGGGATGATGCTGCGGAGATGCTGGTCCCCAGGAGAATATCTTGGGGGGATGATGCCGCAGGGATCCTGGACCCCATTATTAACCCCTTCCCAGCATCATCTAATGGAGACGGACACCAGGAAGGACAGACCACCCCCGTGACACGGGACAGACGTTCCAACACCCCAAAAAATCCCCAAGCGGCGATGATCGCTTCCCCAAGCAGACGGCCGACCTCGCGACGCCTGCCCTCTCCATTGAGTTAAGGAGGGGGCCATTTTTTTTTTTTTTTTTTTTTTAATTTTTTATTTCGAATAAAGAAGCGGTAGCCAGTCCCTCGTGCATTTAGAGGTGAGGGTCGGTCGGCAGGGCCACGGTTCAATATAGGCCAGGAGCTACGAGAGCGGGTCTTAATTTCGTTGAGGGAACGTCCCGAGCCAGGGGGAGGCGGGGGGGTCGGTTCCGACCACGGTAGAGAAATAAAACATCCCAGCCCCGCTATATAATAAATCAAAAAGAGAAATAAAAAAATCCTGGTTCCAGCTATGTTATGGCTGCAGCACAAAGAAATTCAACGGCAGGAGAGAGATTTGAAGATACAGCTGCGGCGTTGCCCTTAAAAGGGAAAATTCGCACCCTCTTTGCTGAGGCTGGTGGGTTCAAGCAAGGTGAGGAGAAGCATCCCTGGGGTCCAACCCCGTAGGGTGGCCTCCGTCCCCAAGGTGATGCTCGGCCAAACTGGGCTCCCAGTTGCCAGAACCCACTGCTGGAGTCGGTAAAAATCCAGCTGGAATGATCCCAAAGTGACCAGGGTTGGGGGGTGTATCGGGGTGCGGGGTCAGCAGAGCATCCCTGATACCGGGGCCGTCACGGGGTGGGTACCGTCCCTGGGGGCACCACAGGGAGCTGCCTGAATAAGAAATAATCTCATTATAAATTATTAATATAAACCACGTATGATATAAACTTAACATATTAATAATTTAGTAAGAGATTATATAAAGAAATGCTGCCGGGTACACTGCTTCGCCTTAGGGACTTCCTGATGTCCCCAGGGTGCCACCAGCTGCCGTCCCGGGAGGTTCCTCGTCACCCCACTAAATTATAACACTCGATGTTTTATTAGCACTTTTCAGCCCCAGGATCAGAGAAGACAAGTGCTTTGCTCTAAACTGGTACATCGGGATAAAATCTTGCAAAATTCACCCCAAAATTATTTCCAAGGATGTTTTTCGCAGGAGCCAAGAGCTTCCCGTTCTCCACCACCAATGGCTGTTGTCCGGCCATGGGGACAACAGCCAGAGAAGGAGCTGGATGGGGCACAGAGTACCCCCAAGGAGAATATCCTGGGGGAACGATGCTGCAGAGATGCTGGATCCCAGGAGAATATCTTGGGGGGGATGATGTTGCAGGAATGCTGGACCCCAGGAGAATATCTTGGGGGAAGATGCTGCAGGGATGCCTGACCCCAAGAGGACATCTTGGGAGATGATGCTGGAGGGATTCCTGTCCCCAGGAGAGTATCTTGGAGCAATGATGCTACAGGGATTCTGGACCCCAAGAGATTATCTTGGAGGATGTTGCTGCAGGGATGCCAGACCCCAGGAGAATATCTTGGGAGAAGATGCTGCAGGGAAGCCTGACCCCAAGAGAACATCTTGGGGGATGATGCTTCAGGGATGCCTGACCCCAAGAGAATATCTTGGGGGATGTCGCTGCAGGGATGCTGGACCCCAAGAGAACATCTTGAGGGAATGGTGCTGCAGGGATGCTGGACCCCAGGAGAATATTCTGGGGGAATGGTGCTGCAGGGACCCTGGTCCCCGGGGGAATATCTTGGGGGGAATGATGCTGTGGGGATGCTGGACCCCAAGAGAACATCTTGAGGGAATGATACTGAAGGGATGGTGGACCTCAGGAGAACATCCTGGGGGAATGATGCTACAGGGGTGCTGGATCCCATGAGAATATCTCTGGGGGGGAGATGCTTTAGGGATGCCTGACCCCAAGAGGATGCCTTAGGGGAATGATGACACAGGGCTATGGATTTTAGGAGGCTGCAAAGAAAAACAACCCTGCTCCATGTGGCTCTGCCCCGGCCAGCAAGGGTTACACCGCCGGGCTCAGCCCCAGGGACTTCACGCTTGGCTGCCCGGCGGCTGGTGGAAGGGAACGGTCCAGCCCGTTCCTCTTAAATCGGCATGGAAGCAGGGCGAGAGGGAGAGAGAGAGAGAGAGAGAGCCCTGCCAGCCCCATTCCCGTGAGTTCTCGGCTCATCCCCCCGCGGGAACGGGTATTTCTGGGCTTCGCCCGGGAGCTATTAAAAGCCCCGTGGGTGCCGGCGCTGCTGGTGCCGCAGGAGGAGGTGGCGCTTCCAAGCCCTTCCCGGCACAAACACCCGGAGCGATGGGAACCCAAGTCCCTCTTCAAACAACAGCCGAGGGGCCGGAAACCCACCCCCAGGAAAGACCCCAAAGCCCACGGCCCCACGCTTCGGGGGGGATGGGGGTGGAACAAACCACCTTTGCATCCCCCCCCCCAGCAGCATTAATTCTTCCGCAGACAGGACAAAACTTGAGCCATCGATAAAATAGTTAGCGCGTGTGCACAAGAATATTCCTTCCCCTCTTTCCCACGCCGCCAGCACGGCAAAGGAAACGGTCCCCGGGCAGAGGGATGGCGATTTTTTTTTTTGGGGGGGGGGGGGGGGGGGAAATGCCGATTTGCTCGATAAAGTTTATCACACGGGGAATCCCAAGCAGGAGGACCATTTAAGCCCTCCCCGCCAAGAAAACCTCAATTTTTGGTTCAGCATCTCGGGGCCGGCCAAGAGCACACCCTTTTACCGGTACCTTATATATTGCATATAATCTATGTCTATAAAACCACCTTCCAGCAAAGTTTGGTGCTATTTAGCCTGAAAACTGCTTCTTCCCACCCAAAAGTCACCTTTTTACTGGGGAGGTCACTCCTACAAACAAGAGCTCGTTCCCCTGGGACAGCCGGAAAGGGCTGGGAAAGCTCTTGGCCATCCGGCAGCACATCCGCAGATGGGAACTCGTCCCCAACAAGGGACACGCAAGGGCTACCCAAAGCCACCAACGCAGTGGAAGGGTCACGTACCCTGTGAAACCGAGGTTTTTAGGATGGATGGGCACTCACCACCTGTGGCTTGGTCCTGGGGCTGTGTTCGTCGGGTGGTCGTGGGCACCGGGGCAGCCGGGGTGGTGGGGCAGCGGGTGGAGAGCGGGGTCCGTCCCCAGGAGCGGGGGACGCGTCACCTGAGTTGAGGGCCAGCATGTACCGCTTGGTGACATCCTCCAGCGAAGGAGGTTGGAGGGTCGGGAAGGATTTGCCGGGTGAGCGGCCAGCAGCAGGCGCAGGGAGGTGGCTGTGGTGGCCGGAGGGGACAAGCGGCTCGGGGACGGTGATGGGGACGAAGGTGGCAGGCTCGCTGGTGTGACGGACGTGCTTGGTGGCCGGGCGGCTCTTGGTGAGGACGGCAGGCGCTGGCGGTGGTTGGTTTTCCTGGTGAGCCGCCCGGTTGGAGCGCTTCTTGGAGCTGCGCCGGGCGACGCGAGGGGACAACACGTCAGCCAACTTGGGGTCAAAGCCATAACCACGGCCGGTGCCCGGCGCTGCTGGTTGCGCCGAGAGGATGGGCTCGCTGCTGGACGGCGGGATGCTGGGCTCCAGCTCGCTGATGGCCTCACCGGGACCTTCAAAGGCACCGGTGGGCAGCTCACCGCGGCGGCTGGGGTCGCTCAACGACTTCTTCTTGATGGTCTTGCCGTTGCCCTTCTCATCAACGAGCTTGGCCATGGCGCCGGGCTGGCTGACGATGGTTTGGATGAGGCTGCTGTAGTCCCGTGGCCCATCGCTGCCCAGCGACAGGTCGCTGCCCGCGCTGCCTGCGCTGCCGGCGATGGCGGCGGGTTGGGGGATGCCCGCCTTGGCGCTCAGCGAGCCCAGGAGGTTGCTGTCGACGGAGAAATTCTTGGCTTCCTCCGCCACCGAGCACCTCCGGTGGGGCATGGGGTCGCTCAGAGAGCGGTAGGGTTCGGTGCCACCCTCGCTGCCACCCTCCATCCCATTGGCACCCGCCGAGGGGAACTTACGTCGGCGCCGCAAGCTGCCAGGGGTGCTTGGTGTCTCGGGTTTGCCAGCTGGAAGGTCTTCAACCACCGCCGTCGGGTGAGCGGGCAGCGGCATTTCGGTGTCACCGGCTGCCGGCCCAGCGTTGGGCAGCGTCCAGGCGTCCACGGATTCGTGCAAGTCTTGGAAGGGCATCCCCACAGGCTCTGGCTCTGTGACGATGCCCTCGTCCGTCACGCTCGACTCGTGACCCGACAGCTCCTCCACGGATTTCCTGCGAGCGAGGTTCTCCTCCGACTCCACTTCCTTCAAACACCGCGTGCTCTCCGCCCGTCCCTGAAGGGTCACCTCCGTCGTCCCTGTCGGTGCCACCACCTCGGCGCCCTCCACACCTCCACTGTCCTTCTGCTCGGCCGCGAAGCCATAGTCCTGCTGGGAACCCATCCTGCTGATCTTCTCAAAGACCTGCCTCGCCTCCTGGATGTACTGGTCCTGGATGACCATGGGGAGAGTATCCTCATCTCCTCGCTGTCCCCCATCCAAAGCCACCTGGTCCTGGCTGTTGGCGGTGGCCAGGAGGAGCTCGGAGGAGCTCTGCTTCATGGTGCTCTGTAGGAAAAGCCTCCGCGCCCCCAGTTTTTCGGAGCAGGTGAAGGACTTGGCTCGACGCAAAGTGGCCGTCAGGTCCTTGAGCGTTGGCCGCTCGCCCGGCGCCCAGCGGTTGGGGGGCTGAGCGGTGCCGCGGCCGCCCGGGGAGGAGTTGGTGACACCGGAGCTGCCATCGGAGCCCGCGTCAAGGCCAATCCTCACCCCTTTCTTCTTCACCTTCAGCTCCGAGAGGTCTGATTTGAGGAAGCTGAGGAGCGTCAGGGTCTCGGTGGCAATGTCCGGGTTGGACAAGGACTTGCGGTGCTTGGCCCGCTCCGCTTCCAGCCCCGGCTGGTGCAACCTCTCACTCCCAAAGTCCGGTTTCACCTTGGCCGTGCCCTGCGGCAGCTTGGGACGGACACGGACGGACGGCTGTCCCCACGCCAGGCCATCACTCGTCCCGAAACTGGGGGATCGATAGATGCCATAACCCGCCTGGAGAGTCCGTCCTTGGTTGGGCCAACAAATCCCAAACTGTTCTTCTTCTTTCAGGGTCTCCGTGCTGGAATAACGACTGCTGCTCCGCGACCCACCGGGGCTGCCGAAGGGCAGGATGTTCACTTTGGAGACACGGGCCACCACGGGCAACGGATGACGGGGGACCACCCTCCCGCAGCCTTCGGCCTCGGCATCGCCGCCATCCGCCGGGCTCTCCCAACCACCGCTCTCCTTCTTCTTCTTCCGGGCGGCGCGGTGACGGTGGGCACCGGTTTGCCCCCCTTCGCCTTCGCTGCCCGACGAAGCGCGGGGGGAACGGGATGCCGCCGCCGCCGCCGCCGCCGCTTCATCCTCCCCGTTGGAACGGGGTGATGGGGAGGAGGAGGGTGGTTGCGGTCGAGTCGAGTTATGCCAGGAATGCGGGCCGGGCTCCGGCGGAGCTCCGCGGGGAGAACGGAGAGCCGGGTGCGGGACGCGGCTGCGGGGTGGAGGCGGCGGGGGAGCCCCCCGAGAGCTCCCGCTCCCAACCCCGCTCCCGTTCCCCATCCCGTTCCCGCTTCCCCCCGCCGCCGATTGCCGGCAGCTTTCCCCGAAGAGTTTCCGCATCGCCGGGACGCTGGGCCAACGCGGCGACTCCGCGTTTAACCCCGGGCCCGGCGGCGACGACGACGACGGCGGCGGCGGCGGCGGCTGCGGCGGTGGAGCCGGGGACGGTGATTGAGCCCCGGCATGAACCGGGCCCGTTGGCTCCGGCTCGGTAAAACGAAGCGAAAGCTGCCGTACCGAAGGGGCCAGGCTGCCAAAAGCCCGGCCCGGTTGTTGCTCCGCGCTCGACGTTGAAACTTTCCTACCCGGGAAGAAGAAGAAGGAGGAGGAGGAGGAGGAGGAGGAGGAGGAGGAAGGCGGGGAGGAGGCGGGCAAGAGCCACCGACCCGCCGCTACCCCCCGACCGCTGCCCCCCTCCGCCATTGTCTGCCCCCCCCCGCCGCCGCCTCCGCCGCCTCCGCCCGCCCCCCGGCCCCGCCGCCGCCGCGCCCCGGCCCCGGCCCCGCCGCAGGCACCGCCCGGCCCCGCTCCTCCTCCGGGCTGCCAGCGGGCTTCATCCCTCCCGCTTTGTTTTCTCTCTCTCTCTCTCCCCCCCTCTTTTTTTTTTTTT
>QJSC01007018.1:63971-82431 GCA_003697955.1 Calidris pygmaea | reverse complement strand
CCTTCCCCTTTCCTGCGGCTTTCTCCGGCCCCTGCTTTCGTGTCGGGGAAGGCAGAACACCTTGTTCCCAACTTGCAAAGAGCTCCGGCAACGCGCCACCCCGCCAACAGACTTTCTCCTGGTTTTTCAGCCTCGCTTGTCAGCGCTTGCTATTTGCAGCTCGTAACCCCCTTTCCCCCAAGACAACGGATTTATTTATCGCCGGGGAAGTGAAAAAAAAAATAAAAAATGAAGGTGGCTGGAAGGGGATTGGTGGGTTGACCCGGGGCCTTGGCTGCGCGGATGGGGCTGGAGAGGTGTCCTGGCCACGTAAAGGACATCGCTTTCTCTGTCCCAAGGGCACAAAAAAAACCCCCTGGTGGTGATTAAAAAAAAAAAAAAAAAAAAATCCAACACCCTCCCTAAATGCATTTTTCAGGACCCAAAAAGTGCCTCCGGCGATGCTGTGAGATGCACCGCCCCAGCAGGTATTCCTTCTCCATATCTCCCTTCCCTCCCTCCACCCTCCTCCTCTGGTTCCCCCAGGGCTAGGTGTCTCCCAGCCATAAGGATGATGTCCCCATGGTGTCCCCACAGTCAGCTGGCCTTCGGGATGGGATTTTGGGAAGAGCCACACGTTTCGTCACCTCTGGGTGCTGTAAGAGCTGCTCCTCAGGCTGTTGATGTTGAGCGTCTTGCAATTGAAGGAGTTGTTTTGAAGCACCCACCCCATCTCCAAGGCACCCCGTTGCGCCCATCACCCTGGCTTTTAGGCCTGGTGGCACCAAGGGAGCTTCTGACAGGACCCCAAGGCTGGGTAGGACATGATCAGACCCAAAGTGAAAAAATGAGTGAGCTCCATGTGCTTCTGACCCTTAAAACCACTCAAAATTCATGAGTCCACCATCAGGGACCTCATGGGGGTGTCCTGGGGCTGCTGAATGTCACTGCCTGAGCCAACTGCAGCCACCACAGGGACCTACTTTTTGGGACCTACTTATTTTTTTCTCCTCCAAGCTGTATTGTGGTTAAATCTTGGCCGGCAACCCCGTCCCATGGATGCCATCCGGGCACAGAGTGGTGTGAGGGAGCAGGGCTTCTCCATACCTCCCTGGAGCGGGGTGGACACCCACAGACCCAGCTGAATCTCTCCAAATCTGAATATTTTGCGCCCTCTCCTGGGTCCGGATGGTGTGACCTGCTGTCTCCCACCCTGTCACCCTTCCTTTTGTCTCCAAAGAGCTGGGGACACCAGGCTGGGATTGTCCCACCAGCCACCA
Source organism: Calidris pygmaea (assembly GCA_003697955.1). Taxonomy (NCBI): domain Eukaryota; kingdom Metazoa; phylum Chordata; class Aves; order Charadriiformes; family Scolopacidae; genus Calidris; species Calidris pygmaea. Next base: position 81,172 of record QJSC01007018.1, on the reverse strand, counting down.
CTCTTCCAGCCCCCCAGCATTTTGCTCTTCCATTGTGGGACCCCAAAAATACATCAGAGGAGATTTGGGCCTAGATGGGCTCCAGCCAAGGGGAACTCCAGGGCTGGTTCTGCCTCCTCCATCACTTTCTGTGCTCCAACCCAAAGCTGTTGGCACCATGCATGGTCCTCCCCACCAGGACATGGCCACCACCCCTGTAAAACCAGTTAGCTTGAGCTAACACCATCACAGGATCCTTCTCCACAGGAGCCCAGTGAGATGCTGAGATCTTTGAGCATCATCCAAGAGCTGATGACCACCTTGGGCACCCTCCTCATCCTCGCGACATCAAGGAGCCACATTGGGACCACCAGCCCTGGGTGCTGGCGAGGTCCTTGGATGGCCGGGTACCCGAGGAAGATGCCACACGCTTGCGGGGAGCAAGTTGGGATGAAGTCGAGTGCTCGACCGGGTGCAGGAGAGGTGCTCATCTCCAGAGATTTGAAACAAATTACCTAAATCAACTTAGATGTGATGATTACACATGGACAACCCGCGAGAAATGCAGTGAAGCAGTCGTCCCTACACATATATATGCATGTAAACTATACGTATATACATACACTATAGATACATATAGTGTATTTGGGGTGGAGAACATCCACACCACGTAGCCTCCTCTGGGCTACAAACCTTCCCCTTCTTGGATGTATGATATGCACGTGTATATAGTGGGTATATATATGTGTACATATCCATCTGAAAAAGGGGGGGACGATGACGACACGTTTATTCTATACATCCTATATGTTAAAGAAGACTCGCAGAGCGATTAGTGGTACATCCACCCCACGCCGTGGAAGCAAATCCCTCCTTGCCGGGAGGAAGCAACGTCCCGCCGGAGGCTGCAGGAGCAAAGCTCAAGCCCCAACCCGGTGTGGGGTTTGTGGCGAGGCCAAGCCAACGGTGGAACACGTGGTGACATGGCCGAGGACATCGAGTAGCTCAGTGGCATGGGTTTCCTGACTCCTGGCATCGTGTCCCGGTGTGCCAGCTCTGATTTTGGTGGATCCTGGTGACAGCAGGATGTTGAGAATGCCACGATGGGCCAGATTTGGGGTGCTGGGGTAAGCAGGGAGCTGGACCTGGATGATGCTGAAGGTGCCCAGGCAGGTGACACGTCGCTGGCTTGTGTCTAACCCAGCCCATGGTCATCACGTGGAAATCCAGTCCTAATGTCCCCCTTCCCACCTCCCAGTCCGACCAGGGATGCTCTCCCACCATTTTGCACCAGTGGGCCCAAGTCTCTTACTGGCCTGTCCCCATTCTGGGGATTGAAGGATAGGGATGTCCCAGTATTACCCCCCAAAATGTCTGGGACACTGATCTTGGGCTGGAGAAACCCATGGGCCCATGTTCACCAGAGAGGTACGAGCTGAGCCAAGCTCTCCCCAGCCTTCACATGACCCCGGAAGCGAAGCTTTAAATGAGAAGGAGGAGAAATCGTCCCCCAGCAGCTTTCCCTGAGCCAGGGACTGTGTCCTCCACAGTCCCACTGCGTCCTCCATGATCCCACCAGTGGATTTTATTGCATTGGTGGCTTGGACACCAAGGAAACATGGTGCTAAGCTGCTCAAATCAAGCAACCGAGCTAGACAGAGGACATGATCTGTGCCGCGATGGGGTTAATACTGCGCTGCTGCAGGCTGGAGATGGGATGAAAGTGCTGAAAGCTTGGGAGATGCCGTCCTTCTGTCCTCCAGCACGTCCCCAGCTGAAGCCATCTCCGCTCTGTGGAGCTTAAAGCCAAAATTGCTCCATGCAATTGGTGTGTCCTGGTGTCGGCGAGGTGACCCTCATCCTCACCTAGGAGCCGTAGGTAACGCAGTTGTCATGCCGCCACTTGGAGCTCATCTTGTCAAGGAGGTACCGGGTGCTCTCGCGAAACTTGCGTTTGGTGAAGTAGAAGAGGATGGGGTCAAGGACACTGTTCATGCTGGCGAAGGGACGAGTGCACTTGTAGGCGATGGCAAACGCCTGCAGAGTCGGGCAGGGCAGGCTGGGCGAGGAACGGACGATCAGGTAGATGGTCTTGGTGAGGTGGAAGGGGAAGAAGCTGATGGAGAAGACGATGACCACGATGATGATCATACGTATGGCTTTGTCCTTCCTCTTGTGCACCGCCAAGCCCATCAGCTCATCCTTTTGGCACAGGATCCGGGCCATGCTGCAGTAGCAGGCGAGGATGGCCACGAAGGGCAGCAGGAAGCCGGTGACGGTGAGGGTGATGCCGTAGGGGAAGTAGGCAGCCGAGCGATCCGGTGGGCTCAGGTCGTAGCAGACAGTGCGGTTCCTTTGGGTGCCGGTGGAAGCGAAGACGAAGGTGGGCAGGCACTGGGCGATGACGATGAACCACACGGCGGCACACACCAGCCACGTCAGCTTCTTCCCCTTCTTCTTGTGCCACGAGGCCAAGGGGTGGCAGATGCCCAGGTACCTCTGGACGCTGATGCAGGTGAGGAAGAGGATGCTGCCGTGTAGGTTGGTGTAGAACTGGAAGCGGACGAATTTGCAGGTGAAGTCCCCAAAAGGCCAATAGTCCTTCTGGGTGTAGTTGTAGATGAGAAGCGGGAGGGAGCAGACGTAGAGCAGGTCGGCCATGGCCAGGTTCAGCATGTAGATCATGGTGCGGCTGAGCGCCTTACGGGCCACCCAAATCTGCCCGATGACCACAGCGTTCAAGGGCAACCCCACCATGAACACCACAGAGTAGACCAGGGGCAGCAGGACCTGCTTGAACTCCTCGTGGAAGGTGCATGAGTTTCTCCCGGCCCCTATGAGGGCTGTCAAGTTGGCCATGGTGGTGGTCCCCCCGCCGTCAATGTCCTCTCTGCTGGTGTGGCCTCTCAGCAGTGCCTGTGAATGACAAAGGGGATGGTTGGTGACTCGGCCACATGGTGTCACACCAACCCTAACATGATGAACCTGGACCAGTGTGTGCAACTGCATAAGCCCTGTCCTTCTGGGTTGGAGCAACCCCTTGTATCCATACAGGCTGAGTGATGAAAAGATGGAAAGCAGCCCTGAGGAGAAGGACTTGGGGACATTGGTGGGTGAGAAGATCAACATAAGCCGGCAACGTGTGCTAGCAGCCCAGAAAGCCCTCCCCATCCTGGGCTACATCCCCAGCAGAGTGGCCAGCAGGGCCAGGGGGGCGATTCTGCCCCTCTGCTCCGGTCTGGGGAGACACCCCCCACCCAGTGCTGCCTCCAGCTCTGGGGCCACCAACAGCAGAAGGACATGGAGCTGTTGGAGCGGGGCCAGAGGAGGCCCCGGAGATGCTGGGAGGGCTGGAGCCCCTCTGCTGGGAGGACAGGCTGAGAGAGTTGGGGGGGTTCATCCTGGAGAAGAGAAGGCTCCGGGGAGACCTTGGAGCCCCTTCCAGTCCCTCAAGGGGCTCCAGGAAAGATGGAGACAGACTCTTTAGCAGGACCTGGAGCGATCGGATGAGTGGTAGTGGCTTTAAACTAAAAGAGGGAACATTCGGACTAGATCTAAGGAAGAAATCTTTTACACCGAAGGTGGTGAGACCCTGGTTGTCCAAAGAGGTAGGGGATGACCCATCCCTAGAAACATTCAAGGCCAGTTTGGACGGGGCTTTGAGCAACCTGATCTAGTTGAAGATGTCCCTGCTCATGGCTGGGACTTGGACTAGGTGGCCTTTCATGGACCCTTCCGACCCAAACCATTCTGTGATTCCATGATTCTAAAACCACGATGACAGATTTAAGGGTCCACCAGGAAGGTGAAGGTGGACAGAGTGGGACTGTGAGGGACGGTGGCACACGGGACAGTGTGGTGGCCATGATCACAACCATCTCAGGTCCACTTTCCCTGGCACTTACACCCCACAGAAAGGGTAGCACGAGGCCAAACCACCCTCATCCTGATGCCGGAGAGGAAATTGTGGCATCCGGCGGCATGGCTTCCTGCTCCTCTGCAGGGGGTGCCAAAACCCTTCGGCCAGTGACCCGAGCTGGCTGTGTCCCCTGAGTTTCAGGAGATGCCATCAGCATGACCCACAGATGTTTCGTGGTTACTTTCATCCAGGAATTGGGACCAGGTGACACTCTGACCCCAGAGTTTTTCCCTCTTGTGGGCTAAGAGAGCCCATCCACGTGGCCTCTGGGCTGCTCTGAGCTGGAGAAGAGGTNACCCTTCGGCCAGTGACCCGAGCTGGCTGTGTCCCCTGAGTTTCAGGAGATGCCATCAGCATGACCCACAGATGTTTCGTGGTTACTTTCATCCAGGAATTGGGACCAGGTGACACTCTGACCCCAGAGTTTTTCCCTCTTGTGGGCTAAGAGAGCCCATCCACGTGGCCTCTGGGCTGCTCTGAGCTGGAGAAGAGGTCGCCTGCCTTTCTCAGAGGCTGAAGCTGGTGTGAAGGACGTGGTCCCTTGGCATGAAGAGACACCCCCGACCCCAGCCACATCACTTGGCCAGATCCTTGGCCATGCCACCTGTGGGTTGCTACACGTGTGTGGGCAGAACCGCTTCTCCTTCCTCCTCTCACTTCCTCCATCGCCTGCAGACCTGTCTGCCGTCCAAGTTGGTGGCATGTGGGTGACACGGGCTTCCCCTTGCATGCCCTGGCACCTGATGGGGACAAGCTTGCCTGGAAATGGGGTGGCCGGTGGCCCCACACAGGCTGGGAAGGGAAACTGAGGCAGGGAGGGGGAGTGGCCCAGCTCCAGCCAGGTGCATGGGGCAGAGGGGGGGGACGGGACCGGGGGGGGACACACGAGTCCAGGGGCCACCACGTTGGCTTGTACCACCCTGGTGGCCCCATTTTGGGTTTTGGGGAATTTACCAACCCCGGAGCCCAGCCCAGCCATGGGGTCAGGCTTGGGAGAGTGTGTATGGGGGGAAACCAGTTGGGAGGGGGTGCAGACCAGTTCCCCCCCTGCAACCCTCTCTGATGTTGCATGACCCTCCTACCCCTCTGACACCCCACTGAGACCCTCTGGCACCCCACTGAGCCCCCTGCACCCCACTGAGCCCTTTGTCACCCCACTGAGCCTCNATGAGGCCCTCTGACACCCCACTGAGCCCCTCTGGTGCCCCACTGAACACCCCTAGCACCCCACTGTGCCCCCTCGCTCCCACTGCCAACCCAGCTCCAGGCAGTCCCAGAACCCACCTCTGCCACCTCCAAGCCAAAAAGTGCCCCATGTCTGTGACCTCCCCCGTCACCTGGGACCCCCCAAATCTGTTCTGGGACCCCAGGTCAGGGCAGCACCCATGCCAGTCCCCACACTGGGCACCCACAGGAGCCTCTGTCATCCCACGGGCACTCACGGGAACACCACTGTGACACGTTGGCCCAAGATGTGGGTGCCCTGGGAGTGTGTCTTACCTCCTGGGGTGCCAGGGGGTGGCTCAGGGTGCCGCGGGGTGCCACAGGATGCTGGGACCCACGGCTCTGCCCAGTGCAGCCCTGGGGTCCTGCGGTCACCCCATTGAGCAACGCTTCCCCTTTCCACCCAACGGCAGCACCCTGGGGCGATGGGGAACAGAAACTTGGGTGGCAGGGTGGGCACTGTGCCCCATGGCATGGCACCGGGACACAGCAATTGCCGGAACAAGTCCAGGTTGGGTGAAGAAGGGATGGAGAGCAGCCCTGAGGAGAAGGACTTGGGGACGTTGGTGGATGAGAAGATCAACATGAGCCTGCACGGTGTCCTGGAAGCCCAGAAAGCCCCCACATCCTGGGCTGCATCCCCAGCAGCGTGGCCAGCAGGGCCAGGGGGGGGATTCTGCCCCTCTGCTCCGCTCTGGGGAGACACCCCCCACCCAGTGTTGCCTCCAGCTCTGGGGCCACCAACAGCAGAAGGACATGGAGCTGTTGGAGCGGGGCCAGAGGAGGCCCCGGAGATGCTGGGATGGCTGGAGCCCCTCTGCTGGGAGGACAGGCTGAGAGAGTTGGGGGGGTTCATCCTGGAGAAGAGAAGGCTCCGGGGAGACCTTGGAGCCCCTTCCAGTCCCTCAAGGGGCTCCAGAAAAACTGGGGAGGGACTCTGGATGAGGGAGGGGAGCCACAGGAGGAGGGGGAAGGGTTTGACCCTGAAAGAGGGGAGATGGAGATGAGATGTGGGGAAGAACTTGTTTGGTGGGAGGGTGGTGAGAGCCTGGCCCAGGTTGCCCCGAGAAGCTGTGGCTGCCCCATCCCTGGAGGGGTTCAAGGCCAGGTTGGAGGGGGCTTGGAGCCACCTGGTGTGGTGGGAGGTGTCCCTGCCCAGGGCAGGGGGATGGAACTGGAACTGGTTGGAACTGGTCTTTAAGGTCCCTTCCAACCCAAACCTTCTATGATTCTATGTACTGCATGGCAAGGTACTGCTTGGCATGGCATCATGGGCACCACATGGCACTGCATGGCACGGCACAGCCCACGCCAGCACCTCCATCGCGGCTCCACACCTCGTACGTACATCCCCATCCCCTACACACATCCGTGGGCCCCTATAGACACATATGCAGGCCCCCTCTGCACACCCAGACACACGTGTGCACACCCCTAGTGCACACCCTACATGTGTTCACAGACACGCACCCCCCCGTGCACCCACATGGCGTCCCCAAAAAGAGCCATGCCTTGACACCAGGGGACATCCAGAGCTGGCAAATGCCACCAGGGCTGGGGATGTGCCCTAGACCCAGCTCGGGGATGCCAGTATGCGATCGGCTGAGGCCACCAGATCTCTCAGGCTCATGAATTTTTGGGTCATTTCCCCCATTTTGGGGTCTTCCCCTCTGTTTTTGTCTCCTTCCGAGTCTGGCCACCTGGGACACAAACTTGGGACAGGGAGAGCACCTGAGATGGTGGCACGAAGAGAAGGAAGATGCTCCCATTGCCTCGTCCTCTCTCGCCACACCCACACAAGGGAAACTGAGGCACGATCAGTGGGGTTTGAAGGAAATCGTTGTGGTTCACACTTGATTTTGACAGATTTTCTCCCCAAAAGACCCTTCAAGCCNAAAAAGTGGTAAATGAGCAAAAAACCCCTTTGTAAGAGGGAAATGGGGCACTGAAGCCCAGTGCTGCCAGGCTGGGAGGGATAGAAAAGCCGGAGGAGAAGAGGAGGAATCCCTCCCAATCCCGGGAAAAAGCCCCTGCGCCGAGCACAACCTTTCTATTAGACACCAGAGAATCCCCACCCCATTCTACCCACTGCCTGCAGCCACCCGTAACCCTGCGATCGCAGCCTGCCAGCGCCCATAAATCACCGCTGGTTCCAATTAACAAAACCACATCAAGACACTCAGCCCCGTCCTGCTGCCGTGCCCGGGTCATGATCTGGCCTGGCGGATATTATCCCCCAAATTCCCTTTTTTTCAGCCCCCAAAAAACCCACCCCGCCAGCCCTGGGGGTCATGGGGTGGGCACCCTCCGAGCTTAGCCTCCCCAAAAAACCAGCCATCCCTGGGATTACAGGGTGATGGGCGCAGGGAGAAATCCGTTGCGAAACGAGATTTGCCCGGGGTGTGTGTGTGGGGGGGGGCGGGGGGAAAGGGGATGCCCTGACGCCACGGTGATGGGCGCCAGGCAAAATGAGACCTGCAAGGGGGAAAAAAAAGGGGTGCCCGCATTTTTGGGGGTGCTCTGTAGGATGGGGTCACCCTTATCCCCTGGGTTTAAGGTGCCCGAGAAGGAGGAACTGGGTTAAGCGAGAGAAGTGGGACCGCGCCGCGGCCAGACGGGGAAGAGATTAAAAATAAATCACCGGCTCCTCTCACCAGTGGCCACGAGCTTCCTCCAGCAGGTGCTGGTGCAGCTTTGCCCTCCTCCAACCTCTTTGCCTTCAAACCATCTCGTGCAAGCCCTCCTCTGATGAAATTAGCTTTAATTAACACCCCGGTAATCCACGTGAAGAGGGTGTCCGCAAGTTCACTACGGCGGGAAAATATTTGGGCTTCAGCTAACCCTCGAATAGGATCTAGAGGGAAAAGGTTTCCACCCTGGAGAACCTTCCACCTTGGTTTGTCCCTGCCCTAGGAGGAGACCATGGTGGGGACATCTCGGTGGCTTGATGGCAGGGTTGGGATGGCGGAGATGGAAGCGAAAGCTCCGGCTCAGCAGATTTCGAAGGGGATGGAAGGGGGGGGGATGTTCCCGCCTCACGTGTCGCCTGGCCAAAGCCACAACATCCCTGTCCCCAAGGACCTCCTGGCTGGTCCCAAAAACATCTTCAAGAGCCCGCGGACACGTCCCACCTGCCCCAGGGTGGTTGGAGACCAAGGCTTGGGTGCTTGAAGGGAAATCTCCCGTTTAGCAAAGTCTGAAGGTGTAACGATGTGGCCAAATTGGGCCAGAGAAGCGTTTTTGGGTGCTTGACATGGACCTGTGGGGACAGGGCGCAGGGACAGTCCCTCGGCCGATGCCCGGTGCCTCTGCCACCGATATACTCTGTCCTTGGGTGACTCCCTTCACCTCCCCACGCTTTGGTGCTTCATCTCTCAACTAAATCAGCATCTCAGGGATGCTCTGAGCGACCCGGGCAGCATTTTCCTGTTGGAAAGGGGAGGTGCTGGGGACAGGGGAGGTGCAATGAGTTGGCCTGGTCTCAGCTGGCAGTACCAAGGCTCCGGCTGGGCTTGTATAAACCCATTCATATATACAGACAAACATATAGGTGCATATACAGCCACGTGTTCCCCCACATGTACACACATACACATAAACATATATAAACGAGCATATACACCTCTCCATATAAATGTACCTCTATACATATATGCGTCTATACATAAATACGCCACCTCTATACATAAATATATGCCTATGCATATAGATCTATACCTCTATGCATATATACCTCTGTATGTATACCTCTGTGCATAAATATACCTCTATACAAACATATATGGCTCTACACACGCGTGCATATGCACACATGTATACCATACATACATTTCTCTGTGCATACACATAGAAATATATACGTCTCCATTCACACACACACATATATACAAACTTCTACACCTATATACACAAATATATGTCTCTGAGCTCATGGAATCACACACGTGTATATACATAGCTCTACCCATATATATACGAATATATTTATGCCTCTATACACACGTCTACGCACACATGCTGGTATATCCAAATATATTTATACTTCTGTATGTATATATGTACATAATCATATTGATAATATCTCCAGATCTGACCCCATGCTCTCTGGATCTGACCCCATCCTCTCCAGTTCTGCCTCGTCCTGCCCAGTTCGGTCTGACCCAGGTTGGGTCCAATCCTGCCTGGATCAGCCTCACTTTCTTGGGTCTTATCCTGTCCCGTCTGGCCCCATCTTTCCCAGTTTGGTCTGACCCTCGGGTGTCATCCTGAATTGGTTTTGTCTGTCGTGTTCGAGCCCGATCCTGCTGGGTCTGACCCTTTTTTGGATCTGATCTGCCCTGTTTGGTCTCATCCACTCGGGTCCCATCCTGCCCGCTTCGCTTTGACTCTGCTGGGTCCCATCCTGCTCGGTCCAACACCATCCTGCCTGATTCACTCTGCCCTCTCAGGTCCCATCCTGCCCAGTCTGGCTCCATCCTGCCCAGTACGGTCTGACCCACTCAGCTCTGATTCTGCACCGTTTGATCTGACCCACCTGAAGGGTCCCATCCTGCCCAGTTTGGTCTGACACTGTTGGGTCCCCTCCTTCCCAGTTTGGTCTTACCCCCTCAAGTCTGATCCTGCCCGGTTCTGAATGACCCAGTTGGGTCCCATCCTGCCCAGTTTGATCTCAGCCTGATGGGTCCCATCCTGCCCGGTTCGGTCTGACACTTTTGGGTCTGATCCTTCCCAGTTTGGTATCACCCACTCAGGTCCCATCCTGCCCGGTTTGATCTCAGCCTGATGGGTCCCATCCTGCCCGGTTCGGTCTGAGACTTTTGGGTCTGATCCTGCCCGGTTCGGTATCACCCACTCGGGTCCCATCCTGATCCCATTCTTCCCAGTCAAGCCCCATCTTTCCCAGTTCACTCCGACTCTCTCTCGCGTCCGATCCTGCTCCGGTTCGGTCTCACCCCACTCGGGTCCCATCCTCCCCGGTCCAGCCCCATCCTCCCCGGTTCCTTCTCACCCTCTAGGGTCCCATCCTGTCCCGGTTCGGTTGGTCCCGTGTCCGTCCTCCCCCCAAAACCCCCCGTACGCGGCACTTACCGGCAGCGGGATGCGCCCGGGCGGCAGCAGCGCTCAACCCCCGGGGCCCCCACCCGCCGCCGGTCCCGCTCCGCCCCGGGGCCGCCCCGCTCCGCCCCCCCCGGGCACCTGCGGGGGGCTGGGGAATGGTCACAGCTGGATTAGGGGGAGGAGGGAAGAAACATCTGGGTTGGGGGGGACGGGAGAGCTGCCTGGAGGGGGCTGCGGTGCAAACATCTGGCTTGGCACCCTGGGCAAACATCTGGAGCGAGTGGGGCGGGAGGGGGTTTCAAACAACCTTTCTCAAAGTGGGATTTAGAGGGTGGGATGCTCTGGCACTGGCCAACAGCTGGATTGTCCTGGCCAGGAGGCTGGGGGGGGAGCAGCTGGGGGTTGGGGACAGGGTCTCCCCGTGGCTCCGGGTCTCAACCGAAGGGGTCGGTGGCTTCTGTACTCATTAACCAGGCGGTCAAGCCTCCGCGCTTCCTGAGCAGGGCAATTAAAGAGCAATAAGGAAAGGGACCCGCGGGGGAACGTGTCGGGTATAAAAGAGCCGATGCATAAACAACCCAGGGATGCCAGGACCGATGCAGGATGGAGGGCTGGGCCCTTCATTTTCCTGGAAGCCCGGTTTGCCCTCCAAAATCAAGCCCTTCCTTCCTTTTTCAGGGCTTGTGAGAGTGGAGGGGAAGGAGGTTCCCACCGGCGTCGCCTGGATGGTGGAGCAACGTGTGGGGGCCTCACCTCGTCGAGCGATGCGCCCCCAGAGCTGGCACCCAAATACGAGGAGAAGGGTTTGGGGTGCAGGGGTGCGGGATGGGGAGACGGAAGGAGGTGCCGCAAGCACCTTCTGCATCCCTCCCGGCGCCTGCGCTCCGGCGGCCAACGCGGAGCTCTCATCGATCCTGGCGCGAGCCCCGCGGGCAAGCCAGGCAGCAGGGCCACGGGGGAGAACGGGCTCCGGCGAGAGCAGCCAGGAATATTTGCAACCCCAGCCAGGCTGGAGCCGTCACCCTCATCCCGGGGCTGCCCGGGCTTGTGGGGTTGGGTTGGCGATGGCTCGGTGCCCTTGTGAAATTCCCCGCTCCCTCAGCCGCCACGGGGAGACGGAAGCTGGTGGTGGTGGTGGTGGTGGTGGTGGGGAGGGAAAAGTGTCTTTCCCCGGAGCAGAGCAGAAAACACGCCTTGTGCAAACAAGCCCAGCTGCCTGCGATGGGGAGGCCTGGGTTTTCCGCAAAGCATGCGGGGAACTGGGCTGAGAACGGACACAACTCACTCCTCCGATGAGCCGCCGGCGAGAGCACTTCTCCCACCTCCAGCGCCGCCGTCGCCGTCGTCTTCGGGGGCGAGCTCCCACCTGGTGGAAAGGAGATGGGGTGTCCTCCTCCCTCCTGGCTCCGGGGTGAGGGTGTCCTTGCAAGGTCCCCAAGGTGAACCGCCTCGTAGCCGGCTGTCCCCACCGTGGGGACACTGTAAATAGTGGAGGGAGTGTTAAAAAAAAAAAAAAAAAAAGAAAAAGAAAAGAAAAAGAAAAAGAAAATAGCGGCTGCTGGCTGCCTGCCAGCCCCAACCGTCTCCGCTGAGCCCGGCAGCCGGACCCATAGCCCCCAGCACCCGGAACAAAGGGGGAACCTCCCCCCCCAAAATGACATTTTTGGGGGTTGAAGGAAATTTGGAGGCAGCAACCGGGCTGAAAAAGAGACTTCGAGCGGGGCGTTGTTGTTTTTACACCTTCTTCTTTATTTTTTTTTTTTTAATCCGTGCGAGAAAGGCAGACAGACGAAGCTCGTTGGGAAAAATAATGGGGGAAAGGGAATGGCCTGGGTTCCTCTTGCAGCCTCCCCGATTGAATTAATCCCTGGCACCGGTGGCTGGTTTGGGCCTCACGGGACTCTTTGGCCGCCTGGTTTCCCTTCCACCGGCTGGACGTTGCCAGTAATCGCGTTAGCGGCTGATTGCAGGAGACCTTTTCTTCTTCTGCTGCTGCCCAGGGGTAATTGCACCTTTCCCACTGGGCTCCGGGTTTCCAGTTGCCGGCGGGTTGCAGTGGGATGGTAGGATGGAGAGAGGAACATCCGTGGTTGGGGTCAGGGAGGAGCCGGGGCCATGCTCCTCCAACCGATGCAAAACTCTTGTTGGAGGCGAAAAGCAGCATTTTTTAAATGCTGAAGCTCCGCGAAGGCCTCGGGGCAGAGATGTCCCCACCACCAGACCCTGGACGTCCCCATGGGGATGGTCCTACAGGGCTTTCAGGTTCTCCCCCAACCCAGACATAGCAGGGACACAGGCTGGGTCTCTCCTGCCTCAGGCTCCACCACGGCTCAGCAGACTGGAGATGTCTTGCATGAAAAATTTCATTGCTTCTAAAAGCTATTTATAATAGAAATGAAGTTAATTTCCCATGTCCTCCAGACAACACCAGCCTGACAGGGTAGGGGACCTGGTAGAGCTTGCTCCTGAGGAGGTGACATTTGATGGCAACTTTCTCTTTTTTGACTAGGTCAGAGGAGATGGTCACCCTGGGCTCACCCACAGACAGCTGCTACCCCAGCTCCTGCCTTTGAGTCCCCGAATTTTTGGCAAAGAGTGTGTCTGGTGGAGAAAGTGTCATCTCTTGAGGTCCACTGTGATGGCCCCCTCTGTCCTCTTGCTGCAATCAGCCTTCCCCACAGTCAAATGAGTGCAGCCACCTGGGGTGAAAACCCCAAGAGAAGATGACAGGTCTCACTGCTGGACCTCTGCATTGGAGAATCACAGAATCTTAATAGTTGGAAAGGACCTCTGAGATCACCAAATCCAACCATAAACTGGTCTGACCTTCAACCCCTATTGCCATGATGGGTCCCAGGCCCTCATTTCTGGGACCAATCCAGCCTAAATTTCCTTCTGGACATGATGAGGACCCAGCAACAGCCTACAAGCCCAACTCACCCCTTCTGCCGGGGCTCCATGGAAGAACCGGGAAACCCTGGCTGTGATGGGAATTCAGACAAAAAAGCCCTGGCTTTGCTCCAAGAGGGCACCGATCCATCATTCCTATGCCTCAGCATTTCTGAAGAAGTGTATTTCAGCTCATTTTCCTCCCCAGCCTGCTTTCCTAGAGCCCCGCGGACGTCAGCAGAGGAGGAAGGGGTTGCTGAGCTGAGCTCCAGCACATAGATGATTAATGCCTTCATCTTCGCAGACTTCCTTTCCTCCTGCCAGCACATCCTGATGTGCCTCCGGGACTTGGGATTGCTTCCCCTCATCGCTTTTCTTTGCTCAAGAATCCCCAAGAAACAGCGCAGAGCACGAGGATCCAGTCACAGGTGGTGCCTTAGGCTTCAGTTTCATCCACAACTTCAGCAGAAGGAAATTGGTGGGTGTTTGGGAGGTGGCCTGGGCACCTGGGTGCAGGAGACCTTGGTGAAGTGGGTTGGGAAAGGGAGATTTTGGGACTCACATCTGTGTTTTTTTGCAGGCAGGAAATCCCAGGAGTTGGGGCATGTGGGGTTCTTGTGATAGAGGTTTCCGAGGTGGGCCTTCACACTTTGTGGCCACCTTTGAGAGGTCTTCTCCAACCCCCCACGGCTAGGAGGCTCTGCAAAGAGGGAGGTCATTGTCTCTCACTGCCTCATCCTCACAAATTGCACTTTCTCCCGTTGAGGATGGAGCCGGGGTATGGGATGGGGACATCTCTGGACTTTGCATCATTGAGCAGAAAACCAAACACCTCCAGGTTGGCCACAATTTCTCCTTCAGCTCCTTCCCATGCCAGCAGATCACCCAGCCTTTTTGGGTTTTCACCCCTCTGTGGTTCTTCCCATCCTGGGAGAGTCTTGAGCTCCTGAGGCTCAGCACAGGGATGGCCATCTCAGTCTTCTCACCAACACACCTCTTCAAAAACACCCATCATCCTCATCCGCCATGATGGGAGACCATGCTATGAAGCAGAGGTGCAACCCAGCATGGAGCTCCACCATCCTTGTGCTGGGAGAACCGGGCTTTGCCAGCAGCCCCAGAGATGAATCCAGATATCAGGTGATAATAAAAGGGTGTCCAAAAGCAGGCTCAGCTCCCCATGGGGACCTGCAGGGTACAGCCCCACTGCCAGCTGAGTAGGGAGTGATGGAGGAGCACACTGTGTCCCTTTGGCTCACCACCTCCAGGTTCCTCCGCTTTCCAGACCGCATCCACGGGGAGGAATAAGGAGGTCAAAGCACACAAGACCTGGAAGTACCTTTGATATTTCCCATCCAGGAAAGATTTAAAATAACTAAACCTGACTTGTTGCTGTTTCCTCGATAACTTGTTTGCTTTGGCTGTTGGACCAGAGGCAGCTCTCCAGCTGGTGAGTTTTCCCTGAGAAACGATTGCCCCCAGTTGCAACCAGAGCTGAAGGGTGGAAACGTTGATGGAGATGCCTCTTTTCGGGGTACCACCATCCCAGCAGGACCACATACTCGGGCACATCTGTAGGGTGAAAATAGCTATTTTAAGGTTGAAAACCAGCATCTCAGGTATGAGTCAACCCGAGGTGCTCCACGATCATGGTCCATCGTCGTAAAGCAGGGGCAGACACAAGTGTCCCAACTCGCCACCATTTGCACAACAGCACAGATTGTCTGTGACCACCCAACACTTGGGTCTTATGGATGGGGTTGAGGCAGCACAAGGGCAAGATGGGCAAATTTCTCACCCGCCTGGGTGTGAGTCACCAGGAACCCAGTAATTTAATCCTTTGCATTGAAAACTACTTGTTGGTGCAACTTCTTGTTGCTTCCCCAGGAACCCCACGCTTGGTTCTGCTGCTCTTGCAGCAAGCAATAAGGGTTTTTGTGTGTGATGAGTTTGCTTGGAACTTCCAAGCCATCGCTCAAATCTCCCAGCTGGATGGACGTGCAATTTTTAGTCCATGCTAATAGTCTGCGACTTTCTGTCACGGGAATTTGAAGTCTCTCGCTGCTCTTCCTGCTCGTTAACACCATTAAATGCAATGTCCATCCCCTTGCCAAGGCCGTGATGGTGCCCTTGAGACCTCTTGAGCAGGCAAAATAACATCCATGCATGAGGCACCTCCCACAAGGACCAAAACCTTCCAGGAATTAAAACTCAGAGCATGGACCATTTGCTTCCCAGGAGCACACTCAACTCTGGGGCTGGTTCTCCTTTGCCTGCAAGTGGGTCCATCACATCCAACCACCACAGCAAATATTTAAGCCATGGTGTTCTGCTCCTTCCATTGCAAAGGAGACCAAACCGGACATTTATTTTGGGAGAAAAACATCTGTTTCATGTCCGGCATCGTCGGCGAAGTTTTCTGTGTGGGGCAACTCACGAGTCCTTGCTTCTCCCTTTCAGTTCCGCTTCTCAGAAGACCACGCCGTGCCCTTGAAGAAGGCAAAAGGGGAAGCCACGTCCCAAAAGAGGTTTTTTTTTTATTCCAAGAATTTGTCCATTTCTTATACAAGAAAAGTTCTTTTTCTTATAGAAAAAAAATCTGCTCTTTTCTTTGGAAAAGAGCAGAATTACAGAAACAAGGTGAAATTTAGACACAAGTTTTCTCTTCTGTCACTTACAGGTGGGTAAAAAAACCCCACCAGTGCTTGAGGGTTCTACTCAGCTAAATCAAATGTGATTGTAATATTTTATAGGAAGATTTTGGAGCTATCCCTGATATTAATACTCCTTGATTTACGGATAACAGGTTATTCTGCGCTGCTTGCTGGGAGATGACTGAACCACAACTCACTGGAGGCTTTATCAGGAGCATCCCCACAGAGGGACCATTTAATGTTCTCCATCTCAAACGGGGGTGATTCCCATCTTTTTCTCCCCACCTATTCCATCAGGAAACCCCTTGCATCCCCTTTTCTGCAATCAGAGAAGGACTTGAAGCTCCAGCAAACCCACTCGGGGCTCACTATAGGCTTTGCTTTGGGTTATGGGCAACATAATCCCTATAGCAACAAGAATTAGGGGACTGGGGCCACCTCGGTGGCCCGGGGTCAGGAGAGGGACAGAAACAGTTTCCCAGGATGATCTCAATTTTTGCAAGGACGTGGTCTTCACGCAGCGGTGCTGGAAGCAGCATTATGCTTGGCAGCATCTTCTAAACAAACCTCGGAGCAGAACCAGTGCCCAGACATTTTGTACAAACACCGGGGGAAAACTATGACAAGGAAAATACAATCCCAGGAGGTCCCGACCATCAACTGTCTTGGACTGGGCGAACCTGGGCGTGGTTGTTGTACCTTCTCCTTCAACGTGGTGGCTTGCAGCACCATGTTTGGGGTTTTGGGTGCTGTGTGGAGGAAGGGTGGTATTTGGGTGCCCATCTGGCATGGGAGCATGGCCAGGAGATGCCCATGGATGTTTAGGAGATGCTGATGTAGAGGTCAGATCCATCCTTGAGGGGTTTTAAGACCATCCTGAGCAAGAAGGTCTGTGGTCATCACCGCTGAGAGAGGGAGGGTGGACCAAGGAACTCCTGTGCTGTGATGACCCCAATCTGGGAATACCCAGCTTCCAGCTAACACCTAGAAAACTCTCCAGGACCCTCAAAGGGAAGGTCGTACCCCATGTCTACCATGGCTGAAGCCTCCTGGATCAGCAGGCAGAGCCCTCCTGCCCTCAACCTGCCCGTCCTGCACCACCTGGGACTGCCCAAGCCAAAAATGTTCAAGCAGGTCCATCCCGTTGGGGATGTGTTGCAAAACCAAGTGAAGTTCTGCACATCGGTGGGGAGGGTGGAGGGGAAGCTGGTGGCAAACGAGACCAGCTCGTTCCCCTCGCGCTTGTGTGTGCTGGCAAGCAGGGCAGGCAGCAGCAGAGGACTTAACTCTGCTGTGCATTATCCTTTTTGCAGGGTATCAGCTTCTCTAATGTGTATATTTTAAAAACTTTTTCCTGAAAAAAACTTTTTGTTTTATTTTATTTTATTTTACTTTATTTGGGGCGGGGGGGGGGGGGGGGGGGTTGTTTTTTTTTTTTTTTTTTTTTTTTTTTTTTTTTTTTTTTTTTTTTTTTTTTT
>QJSC01007018.1:45886-63244 GCA_003697955.1 Calidris pygmaea | reverse complement strand
TCTTTTCTTTTCTTTTCTTTTCTTTTCTTTTCTTTTCTTTTCTTTTCTTTTCTTTTCTTTTCTTTTCTTTTTTATTTTATTTTATCTTATTTTATTTTATTTTATTTCCCATGTGGATGCTGCCAGACAGCTTAGGGAAAGACAGACATAGAGCATTTCAAACCCCTTCACTCAGGCTGGGACCTGCCACTGCCGGGTTCCTCTCTTTTCACGCACGTCAACCCGAGACCCCTGATCTCAGCGGGGTGGCAGCTGCTCTAACGTAAATCGTAGGGATAGCACAAACAGAATAAAACCTTTTGAGATAGGTTTAAATTAATATATCCAGTAATCTTAGGCATTCTCACTTCCTTCCTCTTATTATCTGACGTGATCCTCTATTCCTGGATGCTCAGAAAAAATTATTCAAAAGGAAAACTGAACAATAGCGAACATGGGATTAAAAATAAAACCAGAAAAATAACGTGAATGATGGACGAGAAGCTGGTTGGGTTTCCAGGAAGGTTCAAGGAGAATCTCCAGCACAGGGACGTGACTGTGCCACACTCCGAATCTCCACTGGAGGGGGAGATGAAGGTGCTACGTTGCCTTCAAGACCAACTGCAGTTGCAGTAGCTGGTGGGCTTGGACCTGTTTGGTCCAAACTGGATCATCTCAGCAGGGTGGTTGGAGAAAGAGCCATGGGATCTTCTCTACGATGTTTTCTGGTGGACTCTGACCCTGAGACACATGTCCCTGAGCACAAAGCATTAGTGGTCAACAGGACCTTGTCTTCCAGACACCACGGGGACAGGCTGCGACCAGGCAGCTGCAATTAAGCATGTCGTTAAATCTCTTTTTTCCAGGCGCCTTGACATCTGGTTTTTGCACAGACATAAGAGGAAATGCTTTTCTTCACCGGGATAAAAGCAGGTGCAAACAACTCTTGGCTAACCAAGACCTTTGGGCATGACACACCTTGCGGTCTCATCTCACCTTGGCACGCCTGAACGTGCCCCTCTGCTCAGTCCCGGTGTGAGAGCTGAGCTGCATCCCATATGGTTGATCTCTTCCTGGGTGAGTCTCCAAATGCCCCAATCTCCAGTATTTTAGAGGTACCACGTGACCCATGAGTCAGCACAGCAACGATCCGTTTTGGCCATGCCCATGTGGGTAGTTCACAACCTCCCGAGACAGCACTTACCTCCCTAAGTGTTCCTGTGTGCACAAGGCTTTTATGTCTGCAAACAACCAGGACAAGCTCAAGGGCTTGGCTCCCATCCTGCCAGCTCCTGGACCTGTTCCTCCGTTGGCTCTTCTCCCTCTTCCTTGCTCTGCATTTCAGCAGACCAGCCCAGCTCCTCCCTCCTCTGCGTGCCCATCGCTTGCCAGGTGTTAACACAGGAGAGCTCCCAGGTATCAGAGACGTCACCAACTCGCTCTTCAGGGTGTTGGGACCTGTGTGCAGACAGGTTGGTTTCTTTGGGCATCTTCCAAGCAGATGTCTCCAGAGGGTTGTGTTCCTCCCTTACGTCCCCAGCAAGTCTTTGCAGGTATCACGCAGGGCCTGGAGAGGACGATGATGTTCATGAAGCTCCTAGGACTGTCACATAGGTCCTAGGACTTGTCACATCGCCATAGGACTGTTGAGTAAGGAAGACGTGTTCCTACCAGCAGGCAACATGAAACGGCTCATGAAATGGTGTGGTGGTAACACCAAACTGGTTGGTTTCTCCTTCTCTTCTTCTTACTCTTCTTCCTCCTCAGGCAGTTAATATTGATTGAGCTTATGAATTAACTTCCCTCTTAGAGATCCAATAGAGCCGGAATTGGTACATTAAACAAACAGCAAGGGGTTTATGACTCACCCCATGGCCCTGCGCCAAGGCAAGCACAAAAGCAGAGGCCTCAGCCGAGCTTTGGGAACCGTTCAATGTTAAAATCCACATGGTCCTGGGGAAGACACCCGATGGGCCTCCTCTCTAAATTCAATTGGAGCAGGTTAAAAACCTCTCCCGTCCCCAACTCTGGTGCTCTGCTCCTCAAGCAGAGTGGAGTTAGCAGGACATCCCTGCTATTGAGGGATGTTACTGAGAAGAAAAACCTTATCCCTGAGAGGCACACGGGTACCACAGGGACTCAGACTCCACCCCAGATTTGGGACACACCACATATCTTCACCTTCTCTGGCACAGGATGATGCAGCCCTGTCCTGCAGACTCCCGAAGGTCTCTGTTTTCAGGTAAAATGAATGATTCAATTGTTCTTTTGGGTAGGAATGATTCAGGAAGTTTTAAATAGTAAAACTGTCCTTTTCTATAGTTATTTCCCTCTTTATTCCCGCTCTCAGCTGCTGGGCGGTTTGTATACAGTTATTAAAATCTGCTTTGACATCTCTCGCAGAGTATTTCCTTTTGGCGAGCTTCTTATGTGTTTGTTTCCATCCAAATTCCCATACAAGGACAATGGGGAACCAAACCGCTTTCATCCCTCGTAGCCTGCCCAGAACCCTCCTGAGTGTCTCAGCTGGAGATCAGACAGGGTGAGACCGCCCCAAGGTGCTGGCTGAGATGGGTCCTTCACCGCGACGATGTCAACCATGTACTGAGAAGGGGAGGGTTTTGCAAGACGAAGACCTAAGGAAAACGGAAAATCCCTAGCAGAAACAAGACCTCCATCACCTTGGACCATGGTGTCTTTTTGCATGGAGCCACTCTCATTTCTGCTGGGGCTGGTGTTGTGGGAGGGGAGAAACTGAGCCAAAGCCTCCATGAAATGTTCCATGGCCTAAACCACTAGGGAAACATCTCTTCTTGACCCCCCCAGCCTCTCAACTATTATGATCTTAAACGCACGACCAATGCTCACTAGACAAGCCTTTAAGAGACCTGCACCGCATCCATGCCCATCCTGCACCATCCATCCTGTCTGCCCCCTCTTCCTTGTGATGAGTCCTGGGCCACTTAGGAGAGAAGAGACAAGTGTTGGGGGCCTGAGGACACTAATTTGCTTTAAATGCCCTGCCCAGCTTCCGCTGGGGCCTCCCCTGAATCCTGCTCATGGGCCCAGGACACTCATTTCAGCTCAGCCCAGAGCCATCAGTCCCTGTTCCAGCGACGCCGTAGGTGTCTCCATCCCTACCGTGGCCCAGCCCTGCCTGGCTGTGGATTGACTTTGACAGCACAAATTTGCCTGGTGCTGGGAGTTTCCCGTGACTACCCCCTCTCCAGGTATGCCCTACTCACCTCTCTTGGGGATGGTGGGATGGGTCCTGGCTGAAAAGTCCCCTGCCCTGCCAGCCCAGGGATGCCCTGTGGTTTCCCGTCCTTTAGGAAGCACTCACAAAGGGAAAAGTGATATGAAACTGGGAGGAGTGGCTGATACACCTGATGGATGGGCTGCCATCCAGAGGGACCTGGCCAAGCTGGAGAAAGGGGCAGAGAGGAACCTCATGGAGTTCAATCAATGGAAATGGAAAGTCCGGCCCCTGGGGAGAACTAACCCCAGGCACCAGCACAGGCTGGGTGCTCAGCAGCTGGAAAGAAGTTCTGCAGAGCAGAGCTCAGGTGTCCTGGTGGACTTCTGGGGCTCCCCAGCATGAAAAGGACATGAACATATTGGATTGAATCCAGTGAAGGGCCATGAAGATAAAGAAGGGACTGGAGCATCTTTTGTATGAAGAAAGGCTGAGAGAGCTGGGACCGTTCAGTCTGGAGAGGAGAAGACTTGGGGGGATCTTATCAAATACTTGATGAGGTGGGAATAAAGAAAATGGAGCCAAGGTCTTCTGAGTGGTGCCCAGTGACAGGACAGGAGGTAATGGGCACAAACTGAAACACAAGAAATCCTATTTAAACATAAGAAAGTGATTTTGCTACTGTAAGTGTGATCAAGCACTGGCACAAGTTTCCAGTTGAAGCTGTGGGGTCTGCATCCTTGGAGATGCTCAAAACCTGACTTGACATGGCCCTGGTGACCCTGCTTGACACGGAGTAGGACTAGACCGTCTCCAGAGGTCCCTGCCAGCCTCAGCCATTCTGTGGAAGGGAAGGGAGGAGAGAACATCCTTGGGAAATAAACCATGTCCACTTGTGTGGCAAGGTGGGAGTCTCTCCTGTGCTCCTTGAAGCCACCGTTTGGTGTAACGAGGATGTGCCTGTCCCAGTCTGTCTACTCCTTTAGAAGGTGGAGGGGCTGCTAATGCCAACCCTTTCCAAGCCCTTATGAGACTTTCTCCCACCCATCATGGAGAACATTGGGAGTGCAAACAGGGCTGCTTTGCCCCATATAGTGGCCTTGCGAGGACACGGTGAGCTCGTCATCCTGCTCCTCCCTCCCCAGTAAATCCCAGACAACCTCCGGATGGGCTGCGGAGCATGAGGGCCATGTGTTTGTCATTAGATCAGAGATAAAAGCTCTGGCTGAAGCAGATGAAATTCTGTCCTCTGAAGCAGGTGCTTCTGCAGGGCAGCAAAGTCCAGATGTCAGCACAGCTGGCAGAGATGTCAGCACTCTCGTAAGGCAAGGAAAGGGGCTGCTCCTGGAGAAACATCTGGGCACGGTGGCTGCTTGATCTGCTCCACTTGGAGATGGGCCCCTTTCCAACTGGTTTGGAGACCCAGCATAGGCACAGCTGGAGATGAACAACACTGGGAAGCACCTACATCCTTCCCGATGGAGAAGCTCGGTACCTACACCGGGTGGATATCCAGCCTAGATGCTTAATTTTGGTTTCATGAGTCCAGATGTGTTTTAAAAGGTCAATGGTTGAGTCTCGAGGCTGCTTCTGTAGACCACGGGGAGAACCAGCTACCTCCAGAGGACAATTCGCCTTACATCCCTGGAGACGGCATCAGCTGTCTTTTGGAAGTATCTTCCTCTTTGGTGCTAGAGACTCCTCTCAGACTTCCATGGTTGCATTTACCTACTGAAATCAGGCCAGGCGACCCCCCTCTCATTGCCTGGAGAAGGATCCGTACTTACTACGCCTTAAAAATGTTCTCCAGGCTGTGCAAAACATCAACCTTGAGGCTTTTGAGAGAATTAAGTCCAAATTCCCATGACCACTCTTCTTGAGAATGTTTGCTCAGAACATCTTGTACTCATAGGAAGTAAGATGAGGATGAGGATGAGGATGAGGATGAGGATGAGGATGAGGATGAGGATGAGGGTGGGGTTGGAGCTGGAAGGATGGTTGTGGTACACGGATCTGTACACAGCAGAGAAGTGCCTCCCACGCCTACTTCATTTTAGATATTTCCTCCCCAGGCTATGGCACCCCTGTGGCTTCTGCCATTGATGACAACTGTCCTTCTTGGTTGGACCAAGGTAACCCTTGAATTTTGAGGCTGGTGGCTTAAGCGAAAGGCTGAGCACAAAGAGCCAAGGTTGCATCTGGTTTGGTGAAAAAGCAAGTGAAATACTGGGCTGGTGAGAAACTACTCGGTTAAGTGAAGGTTGGAAAAGAATTTGTGGCATGAAGAGGACCTTCTGTCCCACAAGGGCATCTCACACCTCACTGACACCATGGACGTGAAGCGAAGAAGGGAGCAGGGCAGGGAAGGTTGCTCTGGGTGGGAGAGTCAAAGGGCTGCAGGTCAATGGTTTCCTGGGACAAGTTCAGGGTAGTTGTGATGGCTGTCAGCCATGTGGCTCCAGGCACAAAGTGCCACCGGTGCTCAAGTAGTCTTAGAGGGGGTCTCAGGCAACCACAGAGGCCCTCAAATCACTGAGTCTTCAGCAATCACAGCAAAAAGGGGCACTGGGCTGCTTGTCCTCAGAAATAGGGGTCAGAGCAGCTCCCATGTGTGGTGGGATGTCTGAGCTGGGCCCTCTGCTCCAGCTCCTCACCCTGGCTGCTGCAGTGAGGTCAGCTTTCTGAGGGCCTTGAGCAGCTCTAATCAGCCTCTCCCTTAGCCCAAACAGTCCCATTCCCACCAGTCGCTGGCTCCAGCCTGTGCTTGCCCTCCAGGGCTACTTGGCTCAGCGCCGTCGGGGACATCTTGCACCTTTCACCCACCAGGGAGAAGGGGAGAGACCCACCGAGCCTCACATCACTCCATGCATGGAGGAGCTGGAGGTCCCTCTCCTTCAGCAATACCTCCCAACACCCCTCTCCCATCCCTCCCAGTGCATCCAGGCTGAGGCAAACTGGTTCCCAGTACAATGTCATGAGAAGAGAGTAGAGTGGGGTTGATGGTTGGGCTCGATGATCCCAAGGGTCTTTTCCAACCTGAGTGATTCTATGATTCTTCTATGAAAAGGTGGAAAAAATAGAGGAAAAATGGGTGCAACCACGTATTTGCTGCCCCAAATCTTCCCACACACACCCCCAGCCCGCAAAACCAGCTGGCAGGGAAGGGGTGTGCTCCCAGTTTAAAAGTGCTCCCAGTTTAAAAGCACGGGGAGAGTGTTTTGGGGGGAGATAAGGTCTGGTACAGAGGCGGGGAGCTGGGCTGAGATAACGTGTGGGAGAAGGGCCATTGGCAAAGCCCCGACGGGCTGCAAAGCCTGGAATTGTTTCAGCTCCGCGAAGCCACGTCCCAGGGCCAAGTGACCCTGGACTCTGCCAGAGATAGGAGAGGGACACACGCCGCCAGCCTTGGGGGCACGGACACATCCTGCCCCTCTGGGAACAGGTCCAAAATCGTGTAGGTTCAAACCAGATTGCTTTGCTCTGCTGCCCTTTACATGCCTGAGGTTAAAAATCACCGCTATAAATAAGTGTGTCGGAGCAGCCACCGGCACCTTCATCCAGGCGGAGCTCGGGAGCTGATGGGAATTGGGATCAAGTGGTGTAAAGAGGTCAGAAAGGGTAAAAATGGCCCTTCGGCAGAGCTGGCTGCTTTTCCAAGCAGGTCAGCAGCACGTGTGGGACCTGCCATGCCCTGAGTGTTGGCACTGACCACCTAGCTGTTGGGACTGTAGCTCTCATATGGGTTCTGCATTGCAGGAGAGAAGGGACCTTCTCTGGAGAGAGCCCCCACGGCTATCCCAGCAGCACAGCTGACCAAAAATTCATCCATGAACCAGAAACAGCTCCAACGTCCTCATCTAGACAGAGAAGCAAGTGGTCACTGCTCCAAACAGTGACCCAGAAGGTCCCTGTGACCTGCTTGGGGGTATTTGCTGTCTCCCTACAATGTCTTTAAGCTGGCTGCAAAGACTCTCCCCATGCTTGAACATGCACGTGTGGGCAGGAGAGACCAGCGCAGCTCTGCCCTTCCCCCTGTGAGATCCAGGCTTTGGCCCCTTCTCCGGTTCTCCGGAGAACCCATCATGATTGGGTGCAATGTCAAGCTCAGGGCTGTTTCCCTTGGGAAATCACCCCGGCGTTGGGTGTTTCCCTTCGCTTGGCCTTCCCTTTGACGCTTGGAGGTCAGCTGCCCACCCCAGGTCCTTCTGCTTAGTCCAACGTGTTGCAAACATTTATCTTCTCCCTCCCCTCCCCATCTCTTTTGATTTCAACATTGCTCTTGGCATCTTGCTCATGCAGCTCTGAGGAAAAAGACCTGGGAGTTCTGGTGGGCAACAGGATGCCCAGGAGCCAGCAATGGGCCCTGGTGGCCAAGAAGGCCAAGGGCATCCTGGGGGGCATCAGGAAGAGTATGAGCAGCAGGTGGAGGGAGGTCATCCTGCCCCTCTGCTCTGCCCTGGGGAGGCCCCAGCTGGAGCACTGGGACCAGTTGTGGGCTCCCCAGTTCCAGAAGGACAGGGAAGTGCTGGAGAGGGGACAGCAGAGGCTACAAAGATGATGAGGGGCCTGGAGCATCTCCCTGCTGAGGAAAGGCTGAGGGACTTGGGTCTTTTTAGTGTGGAGAAGAGAAGGCTGAGGGGGGATGTGATCAACACCTCTAAATCCTTCAAGGGTGGGTGTCAGGAGGATGGGGCCAGTCTTTTTTCAGTGGTGCCCAGGGACAGGACAAGAGGAAATGGGCACAAACTTGAATATAAGAAGTTCCATCTCGACATGAGGAGGAACTTCTTCACTTTGAGGGTGGCAGAGGCTGCCCAGAGAGGTGGTGGAGTCTCCTTCAAACCCCACCTGGACACGTTCCTGTGGGACCTGCTCTGGGTGGACCCGCTTTGGCGGGGGGGTTGGACTAGATGATCTCCAGAGGTCCCTTCCAACCCCAGATCATTCAGTGATTCTGTTATGCTGTTATTCTGTGATTCTGTGGTCTTGAGCAGGTCTAAGAATCCCTGAGGATTTTCCTGGTTCCCTTCCCTTTGGCTCAGGAAGAATCCTGCTTTAGTTTATCTGTTCACCCAACTCCGAGGCTGCTTTTCAAAGGACAACGCAAGCAGTTAATGCCACAAAGGGCATCGGCTAGCGATTTCTGAATATTTGGGGACAAGGCCTGGGATTATGCAGAGCTCTTTCGCTGCCTACCGCTGAATTGCAGTGACCTCCCACGACCGGCGACGGTGGGAGCGCTGGGGAAATACCAGTGCCTTAGAAATAGCGCACACAAACATGCAAACAACACAGGCAAAGCCAAGTATTTGTCCTTTCACATTCCTCCAAAGAGAGTTTTCCTGCAGAAAATGGAGCCATCCCGGCCCTAAACTGGGATGGAGTGGAAAAGGCGGAGGGGAAGAGAGGCTGGAAGGCAACAGGTCGGCTGGGAAATAGTAACAGGGGCAAAAACCCCGGCAGCAGGATTTTAGCCAGATCCTGAACGGTCAACTCAACTCCTCTTCGTGATGTTTCCTAGGACACCAAGTCTTCTTCCTTGCCAGTTTTAATGGCTTACTTTAACCAAGCGTTAACGTTAACACCTGCCACGCTTCTCACTGCAGCCAGAGGCAATTTCGTCGGGACATTTCAGTGTGTTTGCCCCTGGGACATGGTGCCAGAGAAGAGCAAGAAGTGGCAATGTAATATGGATCAGAATCCCCCACCAAGAAAGAAGGAGAGCTGGTGCTTCACTAGCATCTCTAATGACAGGTCTGGTGGGCTTGTCCCAGTTCACAGACTGGGAAGTGCTGGTTCCTGAAGTTGCAGCTTTCTGGCCCCTCTGTGAGGGCAAGGGATGCCTGAAAAATACCGGAAAAACTCTGGGATGAGAAGATAAATATAGAGAACCCAATAATAGAACATGTATTAAAAGCTCTTGTGTTCTTGAAGGCAGCTGTATTTGATTTTGGAGGGGCCTGGTGGTATCTTTTCTAAGAAAATGGGTGCTCGTCCCCACACTGGACTGTGCTTTTGTGCAATAAGTTACTTCTGAGGCTGTTGGTTCATTTGATCACACCTGGTGGAAGGTGGAAAGCTCAGAGATGCTCATGTTCCCACCAGCATATGGACAAGGAAGGAAACAGACCCTGAGTGATCCCTCTATGGGGGACAAGGCAGGGAGAAACTCCTATTAGACTTCAGAGAATCCACTTGTGATAAAGCCTCCATCTTCTCCAGCTCCACAGGGAGCACACGAAATGGTCATTGTGATAAGGCATGTGGCTACTTGTCCCTTGTCCCCCCACCAGCACAGTCAGAGAACCTACAGCCCTTGTCCTTCTTCTCCTGATTGTCCACCGTCTTGATCGCAAGGTGCCGGATCAGGGACCCAGGGTCTCATCCTGACTCTGCTACTGTATGACCCCAGGCATGTCACTTCAGTCCCTTTCCACCTCTGCATCCCTGGTGACCTCACTTGAGGAGCAAAGCCTGGTGAGATGTGACCCGCCAGGTCAGCCTGCCCTGGGCTTTGTGTCCCAGTGGTCCCTGTGGCTTCCCAGCCAGCACAGCCCAGTCTTCTTGGTCCACAGCCACCTCACAGCTGCCACGAGATCAGAAACCGTTCCCTCTCCGTCTTCCTTCCCTCTGTGCCCTGGGGAATTTCCATTTTTGCTTTCTCTCTGGATTGGATTCAAAACCTCAGGCCACACAGAAGAGCAGCAAAGAGCCAAGCTGGTGGCAGGGAACGGTGTTAAGGGGAGAAAGGTGACGCCCCCATTTTCTGTTCTCCGTGAATTTGAAAAGCTGAGTGGTTAGGAAAGGGGTTCACCCCAGAGGACCCCCAAGAAATCCACATGGGATTTTTGCCCCTTGACCTGTGCAAGGACTTATACACCATTCTTCATGCAAAAGGGGGGCTGGATGCATACCAGGGGCATCTGCATTTCCCCATAACATTTTTGCCCCAAGAAGAGCGTCTTTGGTGTAGCTGCCCAAGACAGTGCTTTTACTCTCTTGTGTAAATTTGCAGATGCCGAGCTTTCCTGGAAAAAAGGGGCTATAAGTTGGCTTTAGGGTGCAGTTATACCATCAAGCCAAGTCATTTTGTAGGTCCTGCACCACTAGAAGTTGGGGATGCTTCTCCGTAGCTTTTCCTTTTCTTCTGTAGCAGCCCTGCACGAGGTCCTGGTGCTGTTGCCGAGCTCAGAGGCAGCCAAGCCATGATGGCCACAGTTGGGGCATGGTCTTTGTTGTGCTATGACAGCCCGACCTGTGACTCTCCAGGGCTCAGGCTGGGAAGTTAAAACACCCTGGCCCATGGCCAGTTGCTCTGGGCAAAGCCAGAACAAATATTCCTCTTAGACTAATTAGACTGAGGCTACGTGTCGGGAAAGTCACTGCTTGCCCTGAGTCTGCTGGCTGGAGGTCCAGAGAGGTTGTCCCTGGAGCAGCGTGGTCAGAAGGCACTGTCATCCCTAAGCGGGGTGACCACACTGGCTCTACTGGGCAAAAACCCAAGCCCCAGACTAGAAATGTCCATGGAAACCAGCTCCTGTCTGAAGCACCCTTTGGTTCCTGCCAGCTCTGGCTGTCCCAGAACCTTGTGTGTGTCAGGGAGGGCCCCCCAGGATGAGAGCCAGGCTCTTGCTATCTCCACCAGCCTTGCCCTAGGAAGGTGTTGATGGTGGTGAGATCCCCTGGCCCCAGGTATAGACCGTGATATAGCTGAAAAAGGCATCTTCTGCAACAACATTTGCTTTTGAGACAATATACTTTCCCCTCTCTTATTGAGACAGTCACAAGGAGAGCTGGTCCACTGGATGTATCTGCTGAAAGATGCTCTGGGCTTTTTCTTGCAGAGGTCCACAACAATTCAACCTCTGTAAAAGTCTTGAAAGCTCTCAGGTCCTGAAATCCCTCCTGATCTAGCCCCAACTGCATGTTCCATCCTTGGAGAGGACAGCTGTATGGCCAACCTATAGGGTTGGCCGTGCTTGGGCATTATCTTGATGGGTTTGAGTTGGCACAGGCCAAACACCTGCATGACCATGGTAAGCAAGTAGTATGGATTTAGCAGAGGAGGTTCAGTGACTGTAAAGTATTTGCAGTGGAAAAAAAAGGTAGGACTTCAGTGTTTAACTGCAAAAAGGGAAATTACAGAGAAATGAGGAAGCCCCTCAGAAGTAGGCAGCTGAACACAAGGATGAAATGTTTGCAGATGGAGTGGAAGTGGACTGAGGATGCAAATGCAAAACACTAATTCAAAAAGGCCATGAAAAGGTTCCCTGGGGCAGCCAGAGCTAAACAGCAGAGTGAAACACGTCCTTAGAAGAAAGAAAATCTTGTGCAGGGGGTCTATGCCACATCCAAAGGGGGAGACATGGAAGAGGTCACAAGCGTGACAAGCTGTATGCAAAAACCCACTTGAGTATGCATCGAAAATTTTGGGGAACAACTCGCTAAGAGATGAAAAATGAGTTAACAGGAACCAAAGCCCACAGTGAAGAGCTGCAGAGCTTTATGGTGTTGAATAAAATTCGTTGTGCTGAATTGCAATGGTGGTGAGGATGTGCCAGCATCTCCCATGAGTTGTCCCTGTCCTGCAGTCCCACAAGGAGATCACAGAATCACAGAATCACATGGGGCTGGAAGGGACCTCTGGAGATCATCTAGTCCAACCCCCTGCCAGAGCAGGGCCACCCAGAGCAGGTTGCACAGGAACGTGTCCAGGTGGGGTTTGAATGTCTCCAGAGAAGGAGACTCCACCACCTCTCTGGGCAGCCTCTTCCAGGGCTCTGCCACCCTCAAAGGTGAGAAGTTCCTCCTCATGTTGAGATGGAACTTCCTATGTTCAAGGTTGCGCCCGTTCCCTCTTGTCCTGTCCCTGGGCACCGGTGGTGTGCTGATGGGATGGAGCTGTAAGGAGCACCAAGGGGGTATGAAGCTCTCCTCCAGTAATTATTCAGCTCCTCCTTGTAAAAGACCTGTCCGAGACCCACGTTACCATCACCAAGAGATGGAGCATGAGGGTGACAGCCAGCAGTGGCTCATCCTCCCAACACCCACTCTGTGTCCTACCTGGAGGAGGCAGGGCAATGCGTGGAGGTTCTAAATGTGGGAAAGTTTCTGAGACAAGGAAATTTTCTGGAGATTATTGAGCCCGCTAATCCCCCCCACCTCCGTCTCACAAAATCCTGCAGCCACAAAAGCAGGGCATGATTCAGAGCAGGTATCACATTGCTCATTCCTTACCCCATTCTTTTCCCAGTGGCCTCTGCCAGCGATGGGGCACTGGGGCTTATGTAAATATATATATATATAAAAACGCACAACACGTTTTAAAAAAAAAATAAAATATGTATATTTACATATAGCACATGTTTCACAACCCATTTTAAAAGTGTCACTGCTGTTACCAGGATATCTTCAGATACCCATAGGAAATTCCCCGGTGGGCGGGACGTGTGTGGATGGCACCTGAGAAATACAAAAGAGGCCCCTTTGGGTGGTGTCAAACCATGTGGTTAAACCTGAGATTACCTGGGGTCAGTTTGCATCGCGCAGGGTAAACATTTGCTCTTACTGCAAAAGGATTGCACTATCTTTCCCTGCTTTTGTGAGCGCTTCATCTGGGGGGTAATGAAGCAACAAAGTCTTCCTCTTGCTCTTTTCCTACTAAATCGGGTTCCTTACAGTCTTCTCACTGATTCCTCCTCCCACACAGGGTCGACGTCAAGCGCGCGCATCCACCGGTTTCACAATAAACCCATTAACTCGCAACCGGACAAAACCCACAAAGCCAGCCCGAGCGGCGAGGCCGGGGCAGGAGGCATTTTTCGACTGGGTGGTTGAACCAAAATTTGGGAGGAAAACACGATCCCGGTCAAAGGGAGGTCAAAGTGAATAGTTTCTGTTGGGTTTTTTTAACCCTTGCCTGTTTTTGTTCGCTTGTTTAAAGAAAAAAGATGAGTGCTTTTATTTTGTTGTTGAAAAAGTGTCTTGTTGCAGTGAGAAGTCAAGTGCTTTGTATCAGAAAAGGGAGAAGGGGAATACTTTGATGCCTCCTGAGCAAACCACTTCATTTTTGAAGAGAAGACTAAAAATCTCCCAAAATTATCACGTGTTCTGGGAGTCAAATTATTCCCCCCAAAATATCTCCCTTCTCTGAGCAGCAGAACAACTCTTTGGGGGAAACCTTTCCATCAAACCCTGTGGTGCTCACCTGGCGTGATTCAGTCTCCTTGGACATTGTTGGCCAGATCCATGCCTCTGGGATGCAAAAGTCCAGATTAATCATTGCACCATTGCTGGCATTGTTTGGACCTGGACTCCTCCAAAGCAGCTCTTTTTTTGTCAGGATGGTAAGAGAATAACCATATGGGATGTGTAGCCAGAAGATGGGTCCTGGAGGACCATCCTCATAGACCAGCACAGCCATAGCCAGGAGGAGCTGCGTGGGCTCCTGAAGGGACCATCTCTTCCTTGTGGGTTTGCATGGCATTGGGCATAAGGGTCTTGAGCAGGTCATGGCCAACATCTTTCCCAGGAGAAGCATTAAATTGTCCACCCCAAGCATCTGCTGGGCCAGAGTAGGGAGGAGGAGAACCCCAAAACATCACACACACTCATCAACCAGATCGCTGAAGGAGGGAAGCCAAAGGGGTGAAGCTCTCTTCCTCCATCTATGGGCAACCAGGAGGAAGAACAGCTGCTACAAATTAATTTTTACATCATGTTTCAACCCAGCTGCCTTCTGGCGATGCTTGAGGTGTTACCTTAACTTGGCAGTCCTTTCCTAATTGGGACAAAAAATGGAAATATTTTGGAGATGAGGGGCGTTTTTGGTGCTCAAGGGGTTCTCCTAAAGGGCTGCTCTTCCTCCAGGCTTCATGCTGTGGAGAGGAGAGCCTCGCATCACCCACCAGATGCTGAAATGCACATATGGGTTGCAACATCTGGGAAGTATCGCCTGGGAAGGGGTGATGAATTTCTAGGAAAGGATCCCAGAAAGTCTGGATGAGGCTCAGGCCAGTGGGGTATTAATCACCAGCTGGAACTGGGGCCACGGGACCACGGGCACTCGCCGCTGTCCACAGCCCTGGCTGGAGGCATCATTCATATGGATGCTGTTTGATCCAAGCCCACAATCCTGAAAATTAACCCCCCCTCAGCGCTGTCGTTGCTCCCCACCCCGGCGCATCACCCCAGGAGCCGACCACAGAGGGGTCCCTGAGCCCAGACCACCCAGCCAGGAGCCCACAGCTCGTTTGCCTAATGAAGAGCAGATGGGGAGGCATCAGCAGGGAGGTTGCTCCGGGGCTTTTGATACTTCCTTGACAAACCCCCATGGTTTCTCGGATGCCTTCGCGCAGCCGTGGTATGCCAGTTGGGATTCGCGGCTGGCATCGGCGTGCAGATGGGATTGGGAAGGCTGACGTTAGTGATGGGATGGTGACAGCAATGCCCACCCACCCGCTGCCCCCATTGGGTTATTTTTAAGTCTTAGCCCTGCGAGCTAATCCTGGGAGGATGCTGGAAGGGTGAGATGCTGGAGTAGCAGCATCTTGCTGAGCATACGGCTTCGGCAGTGTTGCAAAGGCTCTTTGGGGGCAATTTGTGCAATTTAACAACTCCCAGCTGGCTGGCCAGGCTTTCTTGATACCTGGTGGAGAGAAAAAGGCATTTCTGGGTCATGGACCCATGGACCCCCTTGAGATGCAGCTCTGGGGTCCATTGAGTCATGTCCAGGATGCTCTGATTTTGGAGCTAGCCTTGTTCTGAGCAGGAGGTTGGACCTAAAACCTCCATGGATCCCTTTGCTAGATTCTGTCTGATCCTATCCTGATGGACCCCAGGCAACCACCTCAATGGAGGTGCCACCAAAGCAGGTAGGTCTGCCAGAGTAGGTCCCTTTGTTTCCCCTAGAGCTGGTGGAGGGGCAGCCAGTCTCCCTTGCCTTCCACTGATGCTTGGAGGTCCACTCAGGTGGGATACATTCCCCTGGGGACCTGGACTGTGGGAAATGCATGGATCATGGGTCCTGCACAGAGGGATGAGGGCATGCATCAAGCTCCGGGGTGTCCAACAGCTCCCCAAAAGCCACAGTTCTCCTAGTGTGGAAGCTGAGGTTGGTGAATCCTTTGCCCAAGGAGGACTTGAAGCTCTGTTAACCAGACAAAGCCACCCCCCTGAGAACCTTCCCCTCCTTGCAGCTTTTCTACTTGGCCCTGCAAATTGCAGCGTG
Source organism: Calidris pygmaea (assembly GCA_003697955.1). Lineage (NCBI taxonomy): Eukaryota > Metazoa > Chordata > Aves > Charadriiformes > Scolopacidae > Calidris > Calidris pygmaea. The sequence continues at coordinate 47,840 of QJSC01007018.1, read as the reverse complement.
CAGTGATGGGATCATACTGAAGATCCAGCTGCTCCCCAGGAGTTACGACCTGCTTTGCAACCCTGTCCCAAGGTGCTCAGGCCCCTTTGCTCATTTGGGACTAGATGGACTCGTTCAACCATGAGGAAGAGCTGCCGTGCCAAGGCATTGCACCCGCACCCTATTTGCAAACAGGCTGTGCTGTCACCCACGTGGCATCTCGTCCTGCTGCCAGGCTGCAAAATGCACTCAGTCACGAAACAAGAGCAGGAGAAGAACCGCATCCAGCTGGGGGTGGTGGAGATGTTCACCTAATGAAGGCCTTAAAAAAGGTCATCGCATCCTCTTGCATCCCAGCAGAGGAGGTTTGCAGGCACCTGCCAGGGCTTGGCTTGTACCCCACATCCTGGTGCTGGGCTCCCAGCTTCACTAATGGCATTGCAGGAGTGCTCAGGGGACCAGGCTGACTGGTCCAACGGTCCAGCCATGGATGAGGTTGGGCAGAATGGTTCATAGCCCAGATGAAAGGCAGATCAGGGACATCCTTCCAGAATAAACCTGTTTCCAAATGCAGAGATGGTGGTAAATCCCCATTGTGAAGGACATATATCGAAGTCCTTCCTAATGTGAGTCCCAAATGGCCTTCACCTCCGTCCATGCACTTGGGCTTGCACTTGGGCTCCTTTCCTAATGGTGGGCAGCCATTTCCAACCTGCTTGCCCCAGTTTTGATGAGAAAAGGATGAAAGGATGTTAAATGAACATCGAACCTTTACACATGGGCAGGGATGGAGCTGGAGCGATGGGTGGGTGGCTGGATGAAAGGCAGATGGTGACCTGGCTCTTTCCTTGCCCTCAAAACCACAGGTCATGGGAGGAGAGGCTGATTCCCCTGCTGTCTCGCAGGCTGAGACTTGGCTCACGCAAGGGGAACTTCAAAGCAAATAGAAAACATCTCCATCCCCTGGAAAGTCCCATGGGTGTAAACCAGGACCCTGCCTTGAGTGGTCGTGTGTGTCTGGGTGGAAACCCTGACATGGGGACAGGGAACCTGATGGTCCCACCGCTAGCCTGGGACTCTGCTCCAATCCCTTGGTTTGGTCTCAGGGTGTTCCTAGGGCATTGTTAGCACTCCCATGGGGGACCCCATTTTCCCCCAGGGTGGATCTGAGGACCCCTTGCTCCTTGCTGCCGCATCCCCTTAGCACCAGCAGAGGACTCTGCTGCAGCAGGGTTCAGTTTATTCAGTTTATTCAGCACCACAGGGATTGCAGTCTTCTGTGCATCTTCCAAGGTCTCCCACTGGTCATCCCACCAGCTGGGATGTCACCTGGAACGCCCCCCGTCCCTTTCTTTCCAAGGTCAAGGTTGGGAGCATGATGGTTTGAGGGGTCCCTCAAGGATTTGGGGGTAGGAGCTGGAAATGGGGCTGTGACCTGATGCCTTTTCATGGTGGGTGGTGTAAACAGAGGAGCAGGATCTGGAGGATCACGTACCACCAGCAGCATCAAATGTGGCTCCAAAACCCAGCCAGTCAAGATGGGTTTTACTGGGGGGGAAGAGGGTTGCTTTGGCACATCGTTTGTGGCGGGAGCCTCCAGTGCCAAGCTGAGTCCTTGCAGCTCATCTCATGGGTGATGAGCCACAGCCAGGCAGCTTTCAGCTCGCTGGGACAATTTGAAGAGTCACTATTTTTGAATAAATTAGGAGTTTTTTGGGGTACAGAGGGCTGTTTTGCACACTTTCCCGTGCCCTTGGGAGGGCAAGCCCAAGGGCTCAAACCCTTCTCCCCTCCTGGAGTGTGGGAAAGATGCTTTGTGAGCATATATGTGCTTATATACATGTGCATGTGTGCATAAACGTGTGTACACGTGTGCACTGGCAGTGTGACAGTCCAGCTGCTCCCCAAAGCACGTACCAAGATGTTGGTGTTTAGCCAGTGCTTAAAATTGTAGGCATTTGGGGAGAAAGGAAAA
>QJSC01007018.1:29880-45864 GCA_003697955.1 Calidris pygmaea | reverse complement strand
GGGGAATTTCTGCAAAAACGTGATTAGTTTGAGGGGTCTGGGAAATCTCCTCCCTTTGTTTGAACCCAGCGCCACTCTCCTGGATGGCTTTGGGGCACCATCTGTCACCTTTCCTCGCTCATCATTGATGGTGGGATGACCACTTTCCCAAGCCACTGCAGTCTGTAGCGTGAGAGAAGTGGGTGTGGGTTCTCTGATGTCTAATATAAAGGTTGAGCTGTTGGGTGGGTGCTCCTTTGGCTCTTTCTCCTTTGTGTGACAAGCTGGTTTCTATGAAACCCATAGGAGCGCAACAGGGCAGAGGCTTTGTCCCTCTATAGAGTTGGCCAACTAGATCAGGGGCCTGGAGCATCTCTCTGATGAGGAAAGGCTGAGGGACTTGAGTCTTTTTAGTCTGGAAAAGAGAAGGCTGAGTGGGAATCTGATCAACACCTATAAATTCTTAAAAGGTGGGTGTCAGGAGGACGGGGCTGTTTTTTTCTCAGTGGTGCCCAGGGACAGGACAAGAGGAAATGGGCACAAACTGGAACATAAGTCCAGTCCAGAAGGAACATTCCATCTAAACCTGAGGAGGAACTTCTTCACTTTGAGGGTGGTAGAGCCCTGGAAGAGGCTGCCCAGAGAGGTGGTGGAGTCTCCTTCTCTGGAGACATTCAAACCCCACCTGGACACGTTCCTGTGCAACCTGCTCTGGGTGGACCTGCTCTGGCAGGGTCCTGGGTTGGACTAGATGATCTTCATCCAACCCCATATCATTCTGTGATTCTGTGATCAGAAATGACTTGGAGGGGCAGACAGGCTTGTTCCTTGGAAAACCAAGCTCCAAGGAGGAAAACTAGAAGAAAAATGAAACTACTCGAAAAAGAAGTATCAAGCGGTTCACAGCAACAACATGAGCCACTGCCTGGCTCTGCCAGATTAAGGGTCTGCTTCCTAGAAAGGCACGACTGGGAAGGAGAAGCCCTGCACGTGGATGCTGGGAAGGTCTAGCAGAAATCCGCAACCCTCCCGCCCACGTGGCAGATTTGTTTGCTTGGCAGGAAACCCTCCCTGCTCTTAACTTTCTCTTCCTGCTCCCAGTGGTAAGAGGTATTTAGAAAAAGTGGTTTGAGGGGTTTGTTTTCTTTTTTCTCTGAAGTAAGTGCATGACGGCTGTGTTCCCTGTCAATGGGTGTTACTCTTGCTTAATTCTCATTCTTGGGTTTGAGTGACTCACATGAGCTATGGAGAAATTGCTGCAGGAAAAGCTCGAGTGAGATGCTGTAAAACCCAGGAGCTAAAGCTGTTCACATGCGAGCCCTTCATCACAGAACCATAGAATCATTTAGGTTGGAAAAGACCCTTGGGATCATCAAGTCCAACCATCAACCCTACTCTACAAAGTTCTCCCCTACACCACATCCCCCAACACCACATCTAAACGACTCTTGAGCTCATCCAAGGGGTGACTCAACCACCTCCCTGGGCAGCCTATTCCATCGCCCAACCACTCTTTCTGTGAAGAATTTCTTCCTCATGTCCAGTCTAAACCTACCCTGTTGCAGCTTGAAGCCATTCCCTCTTGTTCTGTCACTAACTACCTGTGAGAAGAGACCAGCACCAATCTCTCTACAGTGTCCTTTCAAGTAGTTGTAGAGAGTGATGAGGTCTCCCCTCAGCCTCCTCTTCCTCCAACTAAACAGTCCCAGCTCCTTCATCCACATGGCATTCACCCCCGGGGTGGGACTCCAAAAACCTGGGCTGAAAATCAAGACGGGAGTTTCAAAGAGTGTATTTTGGGATTATAATTCAGCAATTTGGGGGCTTGCAGCTATTTCTTTGCCTTTATGCTTTTGAATCTTCATGGTTTGGCAACTACAAGGGCTAGAAAGTTTTTGTAAAAAGAGAAAGCAATAGCAGAGTTTTCCCCCACGGTGCAGGGGACCTTGAAGTGTTTCTCCCTCCCACACTGCAGAGCAGTGGGCACTTCCCGTGTCTGCATCTTAAAGACATTGCTGGGAGATCAGATGGGGCAAAAAGGCATGAAATTAATTTGAAGGCTGGAGAAATCAGCCTCGGGATGAGAGAGAAGGAATTGGAGCTGCTCAAATTATTGCCAGGCAGATTTCAAAATAACTTGATCACAGTTTGTAATAAATTCATCAACTGAGATGAGTGTGTCCTAAAAGACTCGTTATATTGGCAGAGAAAGGCGCAGCAAAAGCCAGATGGGGGAGCAAGCGGCAGATAAATTGCAGTGGAAAACAAAATATGTACTTTTTCATGGGGACCATGGTTACATTCTGGAAATCTTCTTCTCCTGGTGTCTGTGGAGGAAGGTGAGAAACCTTTGAGGACAAGAGGCTTCACTCCAACACGTGGAGTGAAACCTCCTTGGTTTGGTGGCTCCAGGAATTGCTGGGTGAAGCAGAAAAAACACGCTCTATGGGACAGGAGATAAATCAGAGATTCATTAATTAATTACCTGGTCTAGCACCTTCTGGTCTTCAACAGGAATGTCCTCAGGAGAAGCCACCCACCATGTCCATAGAGATAAAACCAAAAAGACTTGGCTACTGATTTCTTCATGCTATGAGGGTTTTTGGCCCCTGTAAAGCCCTGCTGTGACCACACAGGTGTCTCCACACCTGAGTCTTGCCAGAATGCATGGAACCAAACCCCCGCAAGCACTGAATTCAAGAGGCTCTAGGTGGAGATTCACAGAGGAGGTTTTGCTTGGCAGATGGACTCCAGGAGCAGTGGTCTCTCGTGGGGCATTTTTTACCCCACCTGAATCTTTGCCAAACCTTTAAGGGGTAAATCAGGGGTTTCAGGTCAGCCTGTTGGCGTTACGGGGAAGTGCTGCAAGGGTCTGCAGTGGAGGAGTTGCACAACCCCACCAGGGATGGGTTAGAGGTAGGACTGAAGACCTGCTCAGCAGCTTTTGAGGTCCAGAGGTTTGCTCTGACCAGCTCTAAGGAGCCATCCTGGGGTGTACTCGGATGGTCCAACCTGTCTCTGCAGCAAATTCTGATACAGTTGACTTGCTCCTCGGGGTCTTCCTGTCTCTAAGAAGCAAAGATGTGGGATGAACACTGGCGTTACTGGGATTTCTGGAAAAGGGGAGATGGCAGCAAGCTGAAGTGAAACCCTCCCCAGTGAGCTTCTGGGTTTGGGATGCTCCAGCAGCCCTTTCCACCTCAGCTCCCTCTCACCTTGCCCAAGGATGAGAAGACCTGTCTTTTGTGGTGACCAGCTCTTCCATGGGCTCCTACAGCAGTTTAGATGCTGGAGGTATCTACTGTGGAGCCCATGTGTGGACAGCTGTATCTGGAGCTTGAAACACATCTATGACATTCAACAACCCAGTTTCTATCCTCAGTATCCCCTCTTCTTTGACTATATCGAAGGAAAAGGCAGAAGAGTGCTCATAGTAGAAATAAATTTATTTACTATAAGAAATCTGAGGTGTCTGCATGTTACAAAAATAAAAATGTACAGTCATTGTCACAAAACCCACATTTTTTTTTAGTATAAGTTAGTGCTTTTACAAACAAAAAATATATATATATAAATTTCCAGTTGGTACCTCTCCAACCGCTCTCAATGTGAACAGTGTCACTAGCTTGTGCAGGACCAGGATCACAGAGGGAACCCCTCGATGGGGCTGGCAGTGTTGCCCAAGACGGTGGTTTGAAGCTCAGAGAAAGGTGGGATCACCCAGCAGGGCCGCAGGAGTGAACTCTGAGCACGTTTTTGTTGAATTATTCAGAGCACGTAACTTGGTGTTCACGCTGCTTTTTTGGCAAGTCTTGAAAACCAGGCAAGACCTGGCCTGAAGTAACGTTTGTACCAGTTCAGTGCTTCGTTTGAATTAATTTCTCCTGATTATTTGTCTCACCCCGGTGATCATGCCATGACCCTCCACACAAAGCCAAGTTTCCTTCAGAGGCACAAGGAGAAAAAGGTGCTGCCATGGTGCAACCCCTATCTTAACCCAACCCTATCCTAAAAGTTCACTCAAGGATGAGATGAACCACCCTTCATCCTATTTTTTCTTTGCCGACGGGTCTCAGAGCTGAGACAGTCCCCCCCTCTGCCTCCTGTGGCTATGACATTGTTGGCTTGTACAAGAGCCCTCCATGGGACCATGGCTCCACTGAGCCGGGACCACAAGAACCTCCCAGTTGACCCTGAACGGTCCCAGTTGTCCTTGGCTGAACTCGTCTGGTCACATCATGGTGTGTCTTTATCTCCACCAAACCACTTCATAGGAAGGAGGGATGGGAGAAACTAAGAAGAGGTCTGAGGAGTCGGTCTAGACCAGGATCAAAAGTGTTTATCTAACCCTAAAATAGAGCCAGGGCTGCTTTTACAAAATATGACTCGTCCAGTGCTGCATCACAAGCAATTTTCATTTTTGGGGGAGGAATCAGCATCCTCTTGGCAAGACTGGGCAAGGAAACGATGGGCCTGGGCTCTCGGCTCTCTAACCCAGCAATTACAGAGAGAAAGACCAAGTGGGCCTTCTAGTGAAGTGTTTTCTGGGCATTTTCTCCAGTTTACTTTGAACTGTCCTGGTTGATGTGGGATGCAAGGCCAAACCCAGACGGGACCAGGGCTAAGCTTAGCACCATGTTTACTGGTACGACTCCTAAACCCAGGGAAGGTCGCACTGTCAGTAAGGGTTCTGCTGATTGGCTCCAATGGAGCACTGGGATTACGAGGAGACCAGTCAACAGCATCTGGGCAGCATTTTGGGTCACAGCAAGCTGCAAAAGGTCACAGAGGGTTGTCACCTCTGAGCAGCAGTGAGGATGTGGCAGCATTAAGCCAAAGGGATGAGCAACAGTCTTTGCTTCTTTCCTGGAGACATGAGCCACTAGTAAGGGGGTTAAAAACAAGACAGGAAGAGCTCGCCCTGAATTTTAAAAAGCTGGAGATCATTATTAAAGTCAACAGCTGAGGGAAAGCTATGGGTGCCTAAAGCTCTTCAAGGGTGAACGTTGCGGTTGGAAAGCACTAACGGGTCTTTGGGAAGATGTTGACCTCACTGGAGAAACCTACAGGGGACCTCCTTGATGGGACCACTAAACTCAAGTGGGATGGTATCAGCATACTCCAGTGGGGTGGAAGGTCCATCAGCACCCTTTTGAGTGGGAAGCCACCCCTTGGACAGGAGCTGGGAGTCCCCTCCCAGCTCTGCCAGCAGAAGCCGGGACTCGAAGCTGGGAGAGCCTTTCTTTAGGGATGCAAAGCTGTGGGAGACTCTTTCCTGCTGCGGGTGGTATTTTGCGCTTGACATTTTCATTGACTTGTTTATCAGAACCACAGCTGACACTCCTCATCGACCGAAAGCCTTCCCTCCCTTGCCAAGACACAGAGAAACCCTCGCTACCTCCATGCCAGGGAATCTGGAGAAAGGCAGATGGATTTCTTCAGGAGGACCTTTTGCCCACAACGTTTCTGCCTTAGAAAATGATGAAAGACATTCGAGGCCTGTTATTATTTTTTTTTTGTTAGCAGATTTGGCCACCCCACGAGAGAGGTCACCCAGCCTCACTGGCGGAGAAATGACATTCAGGGCCGAACAGAGAGGCAGGCTTGGATGAAGAGGCAGAGATATGGAGTTTGTGTGTACAACCACAGCAGCATCTTCCTGAAAAAATATGTTTTGAAAGCGGCGAGCAGAGGACCACGTTTAGCATGGGCCGTGCTGAAGTGGGTGCAAGCCAAGGCACCGCAAACACCAAAATCCTCGGACCCTGAAGCATCCTGACCTCCCTTCACACCTGGGATAAACCCTTCCGTCGCGGAGACGGCGCTGGCCACGATGGAGCAGAGCTAGGATTTCACTTCCTTGGATAACGAGCTTGTGTCGTCAGTGGTTCCCAGGTGATTGTTGGGCACGGTCCCCAGAGCCATCTCATTTTGAGGCTTCCACGGCATCTTGCTGCCTGCAAACTTCATAAATCGTTGTCCTGCTAAGAAATACAAAATGGGATCCAAGCAGCTGTTGGTGCTAGCCAGGGGACGGGTCACCTTATAGGCTAAATTGATGGCATTGAGGGTCTGACAGCTCAAGTCCCAGCTCCGGAAGGAGTAGTACAAGGTACGAGTGACATGGAAAGGAAGGAAACAAACAATGAAGACCACCAAGACGATGATTATCATCTTGACCGACTTCTTTTTGGATCGGGACAGCCGGGACATCCCCCGTGTCGGCTGCAGCAGCCTGCGGGCCATGAGGCAGTAGCAGACGATGATGATGAGGAAAGGGATGCAGAAGAGCAGCACCAGCATCACTGAACTGTAAATGACAAACTCGCCAAAGAGCTCCTTGCTGGACGTGTCGTGGCAGGTGATGGTGTCGCGCTTCACGCTGGTGGTGACGAAGAAGAGCACGGGCGACTGGCAGACGACGGTCACCACCCACACGATGACCGACACCCTCCGGGCGTAGCGAACGTGTCCCCACTGCAGTGACTTCAGTGGGAAGCAGATGCCCAGGAATCGATGGATGCTGATGCAGAGGAGGAACAGGATGCTGCAGTAGAGGTTGGTGTAAAACAGGAAGCGGACTATCTTACACAAGCCCACGCTGAAGGGCCAGTTGTCCCCCATGGCATAATAATACACCAGGAGGGGCAGGGAGACCACGTAGAGTGTGTCCGACACGGCCAGGTTGAACATGTAGGTGGTGGAGGCATTCCAGGTCTTGATCCTGAAGATGAAGGCGTAGAGGGCCAAGAGGTTGAGAAACAGCCCCACCACGCACACGATGCCATAGGAGACGGGCAGCAAAACATACTTGAAGTCCTCATCAAATATGCACTTGTAGGCATTGTCTCCTGTGCTGTCTGGGTCCAAGGAGCTGTTGATGACTCCGGTCCAGGCTGGAGGAGTCGTTAGGTTTGCCATCACCCTGGGGGGAAAGCAAAGAGGCCGTAAGGACATGGAGATGAGGAGTCCCTGGAAGAGGTGGGTTAGATGAGAAAACCCCAGTGCCACAGTGCTGTGACATGTTTTGTGGTCCATGCTGTTGTCATGACAATATTTGCACCCTTCCCTACTCCTACCATCAAAGTTGCCATCAACGCTTTATCCAAAAGCCACCTGCAAGCATGGCTCACTCTCTGGTAATGCCATCTCGTTGCAGGTGACAATGACTTGAGAGACAGCAGTGGATGCCTCCTGCCAGCACGTGGCATCCCCCTGAAGATCACGGTCTCATTGTGTTGGGTGTTGACACAAGCGAGGTAGTCCCTAGCATGGAGGGCTTACGGTCAAGCAGATAAAGGGAGTTTTATTTATCCTCATTTTGCATCTGGAGCACACGGGAGGAACCAAGCTGGTCTAGATTCACCAACAAATCCCAGGTCCCAGCTCTGGGAAATCAGCTCAGACTTCCTGCAGCCCAGTCCAATGCCCCAATCCACCCTTCCCACCAGGTTCACCCAGCAATTTGGTCTCCCGTGCTACAGGACAGCAAAGATACTCCATTCTGTGCTTAACCATCCACTAGAAGTGACTCAGCTGAGCACTGTGAAAGGTGGGTCCTACTAAACCCAGGCAGAAAGGGCAAGAAAAGGGAATGAGCAATCCCTGCCGCTGGCAGGACTCTGATTTCAGAGCTCCCCGTCTCCTTCTGGTAGAGCAAACATCACCACAACATCAGGAAGTCCCTTTGATTACCCCAAGGTAACCAAACCTTGCAAAAGAGACCGTGTTCTCCACCAGAGGGGCTATGCCTGGGTTTATTGCTGCTGCTGCTTGTGGGATTTTTAATACCAAGGGTTTTGCTTGGGTTGGGCTGATGGTGGCCATCTCGCCGGTCCTCATTCCTGCCCTTGAGACTTGCTCCTCCAGCATCACCACCACCAGGAAGTCCGGCCCGTGCTTGTGCAAGGCTGGTTTATGCACGGGAATGACCGGCTGAGACGAGAAAAATGGACTCGAAAGAGTCTCTGCAGACACGGGGAGAGTCTGGCACTGTCTGTATCAGGAGAAACAAGGGCCCTTTTGTGCGTCGGGGACAGCCCACGACCCAGCCGACACACGATCGCCCAGCGAGCCCATCAGCCAGGAATCAAATAAAGATGCATTTGCCTCCCTTCCCGTAAAACAAGCCGGTTTGATCTCAGGGGACGCAACGTGCTGAGCCCTGGGCTGCTGTTCCCTGTCACGGGGAGCCCGGGGAAACGGGGTTATGGGGAGATAAATCCACTGCAGGAGCTCAGAGACCGGGAGCTACTACAGGAGAAAGGGTTTGGGTAAAGGCGCCCATTGAATGAACGTGTGGGATGCGCCCTGACCCAAATCTCACCATGATTTTGGGTGGAAAAGAACGATACCAGCCTTCTCAGCTAAATGGTTCAGTGCTAACCTGGTGCCACCGTGCTGCAGGACGGTGTGGGCATGCTCTTGCAAATAAGCACCATTTTGACCCAGAGCTATCCTGCACCTACCTCCAGTTCAGATTCTGTAGGGAAGGAGGCAATGAGGGTCTCCTAAAAGCTGTCAGCCTGGACGATCTCTCACCAAAGTGAAGCTCCACAGCATGAAAAGGCACCTTGACAACTCACAGTCAACGGAGAAGGGGTGAAGTGATGCTTCCAGCCCATCACACAGGGGTAACTCCAGCCCTTGCTCCGGGGACTGGATCAAATAGCCTACCCAGATGCGCCATGGACATGATCCTCCCTGATGTTCTCCCAATTTCACTGCTTTTCTCCTCGGAGCAGACCACAAGCAGTGCTGGCTGAGGCTCACACTTCCCAGGAACGTGGGCAGAAACCACACACACGCTCACACCCTGCCTAATCTGCAACATCTGCAAAAAACCCAAATATAATTTTGGGAACCGCTCTGTGATGAACACGAGGAGCCAGGAACATCTTGCTCTGTCCTCACCCCAGGGTTTTCCTTTTCCTGTGCCCAGTTCAGCTTTGATCCCACCACCCTTCATCCTACTTCCCTCAAGACCTTGGTATCAGGATTTGTCCCTGCAGAAAGAGAGGGTTGACAGTGCTTGGGCAGATGGTAAAACACTTTCCAGCTGCTCTTCTTCCCAACCTCTTCCTTCCCTCTGAGCTTTGCAGATCTGTGGTCAATGAGGCAAGAGGTTGCCCGCAGACCTGGCAGCCGATTAAACGGGTTGGACAAGCCACCACAACCAAGGGGAGCCACACAAGGTGCCCTAAAAGGCATGTGGAAGGGTTACAGAGCTCCAGAGACTTTGGCTTTGCACGTGGCTTCTCCCTGCATCCAGTCTGTCCCCTGTGGACAACCGGTCACCCAGCTCTGAAGCACCGATGGGGGCAAGATCACCCCATCTTCCAGCCCACCTCCTTGCAGGCTCCCGTGAGCCCAGCTAGAAAACCTAACAAGGCATTTGAAACCCTTCTGTAAGGCAAGGTGGGGAATCTCCTCCAGCGTGTGGGGCAGCACGGGCTGCCCCAGGCCATCCCATGGCCACGGATGTGCCAAGATGCACATCTCCATCTTCAGGACAAGGAGCACACAGGGCTCTCTCTGGTTGGCTCAAACAGGGTAATCAGGGAGACAAAACCCGGCTCACAAGGCAGTCTTGTCCTTGTTGTCGTGCTCTCCCTCCTTTTCTTCCTTCTGGAAATGCAAAAGCCTTTCTTTATTTCTTTCTTTTTTTTTTTTTTTTTTTTTTGCCTACTTTTGCCCGGAATCTCTAGGACAAAACCTGCTGTGTCTGTCGGGGCCGTGGCCGCGGTCCACCCCCTTCGCCCCCGGCCCCGTTGCATCCGCAGGGAGCCCAGATGGAGAGGACACGGCCAGCCAAGGCGTGCGAAGGCACAAAAGCCAAGGCAGCTGCCCTTTCCGCTGCCTACGGGCCGGATGGCACGAACGCCAGCTCCCACGGTGACGCATGGAGAGCCCCCGCCGGGGACAAGGGGAAGGAGAAAAGCAACAGCGATCCCTGAGGACAACTACTTCTACGACTCACCCAAGCAAACCCACCAGGATGCTTCGGCGAGGACCACCCGCAGCTGCTCCATCAGCTCTCCCAGCCCTTCCCGGGGTCACAGCAGGCGGTTTTTTCTCCGGCGTTGGATGAAGGTGGCCACGGAAGAGCTTTTTAGGTGCCCTTCAGCCACCTGTGCACAGCAAGGTCATCGCCCCGACCAGCTTCCTCCATGCTAGACCACGTGTCGGGGCTGGATGAACCTGGTTGCAACAGCTGGACCATCACCTTCTTTGCAGCGTGGCCTTGGACCTGTTTATCTCATGGGACATGGGGAGTTTTTTCCCCCAGAAAACGGGTACCATCAGCTCTAGAGGATGAAGAAAGCATGGGAAAGGAGCCCTGTGATGAGAGGAGCCCAGGCGGATGGGTGGTGTAATCCTGGCAGCCACGTGCCCTCAAATATATATACCCACAGGCATGTGCATGTGATGTCAGCATCCCAAAATGCTCCCGTAACAGTATCTACCACGGCCGGGCCGGGGATATTGAGATGAGTCAACAGGGGGAAGGAGGGGGCTGTCATCGGAGAAGGTCACGGGCAGCTGAGGGACATGTAGCACCCAGGGCCGGCGTAGGGGGGAGACCAGCGAGTTGGGCGCTGAATCACTAAGGAAAAGGGCTTTAAGCTTGTTTTCTGCCCCATTTTTCAGCATTCCCGGTGCCATCCCAGCAGATCCCATCCGTCCCGTTGGCTTTTGCCCTTGGGAACCCTGCCAGCAGAAGCGAAGTCACGGAAGCAACCAAAGAGCAACCAAAGGACGGCTGCGATGAACGCGTTTTCAGGGGGTGGCAGGGGGGAGGCTGATGAGGTTTAATTGACCTTCCCGAATAATTAACGTGGATTAATTTACCGGCAGGACCTCCCAGCTACAGCCCTTCCTTCTGCTGGTGTGAAGCCCTGGGAAATCAAAAACCAGGGCTTTGATTTGGGTGGGCTTTGATTTGATGGGACCACAGCTCCCATCGTTTCACGCTGGAGGTCGAAACCCCCCTCCATTTCCTGCATCTTCCCCCCACCGACCCCTTCGCCCACGGACACGAGGAGAGCCTGGGTGTTTTTTCCCTGCCCTCCTTCATAGGCGTTTTTTAGCAGACTCATCAAAATCCTCGCTCCGGATCGGGAACTGCTCGAGACGCTGGGAAGCCAACGACCTGGCATCGTTTTTTCTCTCCTTTGGGGATGGTGGTTTGAAACCAAAAGCAAACAGGCGGCGCGTTCGGATGCTACCGAGCCTGTCTGGTCGGGAGACGTGAGATGGGGACCAGGCTGAAATCTGAGCCTGGCCAAACTGCCTGGTTTTCGTCTGCCCTTTCCATTTGGCTCCTTTCTTGCCACCCTGACCTTCAGCGCCTTTCTCCTCTGGGCTGGCTCCGGCCACCGGCGTGGGCTGAGGACATCCCCTCCCCTGTCCCGCTCCCACCATCCGCGTCGCTCCCCGGCGCTTCTCCCCAGCGATCTCAAGGCAAGATATCTCCAAATATATACGTCCAAAATACTCAAAAGCAAGATTTATACCGACTTAAGGTGCTTTACCCGTCTCCCTGCCCGAAGCTCCACACAATGGCCCCTCTTTTATCCCCCATGTGTCTGATCTACCCCTTCCCCCATCCCCAAAATAACCAGAAACCCTCATTCCTCCCCAAATGAGCTTGCAAAAATCTGTCTTTCTACTGTTTTCCCCCAAAAATGCACCTTAGGGGGCATTGGGGCCTCCGCTCTGGCTGACAGAAATGGAGCTGCTCCACCAAAGCATCCCCGTGCCTCAGTTTCCCCTCGGCCCCCCAGCTTGAGAAGCGGCAGAGTTAAATCTGTTTTCTCCATGAAAAGTATTTTTTGGGGGGAGTTTCAGTTTCCTGGAGGGTTTTTCAGCCACTTGACCCAAGCTAAAAAGGGGAGCACGCGTTTGGACAAAAGATATAATGACCTTCATGACTTTGGCTGTAGGTCAAATAAAATGAAATATAAAGATAAAAGAATAATATAAAGATAAATATAAAAGATAAATAAAAAAAAAGATAAACATAAAATAAAAGAACTTTATGACTTTGCCCGTAGGTCAAATAAAATGTTTAGGTTTGAGCCAAACGACTTTTTCTGGGAATTTCTGTTTTCCCCCAAGAAACTCCCTGAATTCGTCCCGGAATCAATCTCCCTTCCAGCCTCCGCTTCCCAGGTGCTACCAAAACCTCCCGCTTCCGTCCCACCCCACGGGAAGTCAGTCCGGATTAACCAAAGCTGTGGTTTTCAGGTGAATTAGCTAAAAGCACTAAACCCATCGGTGCCGGCGCTCGTGCATTATTAAAGCCGCCTTCGTTTGGCTGAACCTGACTGAGTTCCCAGCACGGCAGGTCTCCAGGGATGGATCCTGCTGGAAACAAGTATCACCCCGGCCAATATTTAATCCTTTCATCGCCAGATCTAACAGTTCCCTTCCTCCTCGTCCAAAAGTGATGCCTCTTGCCTGGTTTTTCCCTGAATCACCCGCCCTCCGAGAGACCCTGCAGCATCCCGGTGGGGTTGAGGGCAGATGCCATCCTATTTGAGCCTCTAAACCCTGATTTTTACTTATTGCAGGGGAAAAACGGGGCACTCATATCCTTTAGGCCTCCTGGGGGACAGAGAGGAGCCCAGTGCTGGTTTTTAGGCCAAAAATTTGACTTTGGTTCTGGCCTCCAAGACTTTCCGGTGCTCACCGGAGGAAGCGATGGTCGGAGCGGGAGAAGATAGTGGGACTGGTTTCTGGCTGATCGCTTGCTCTTGGTAACTCTGCTTTATCCTACAAAAATGGGTAAAATTTTGGGAAAATTTGGGAGAGTTGGGCAGAGAGAAACCTAATGAAATTCAACAAGGGCGAGTGCAGGGTGCTGCACCTGGGGAGGAATAACCCCATGGACCAGGACAGGGTGGGGGTGACCTGCTGGAGAGAACCTCTGAGGAGAAAGACCTAGGAGTCCTGGTGGGCAACAGGATGCCCATGAGCCAGCAATGGACCCTTGTGGCCAAGAAGGCCAAGGACATCCTGGGGGGCATCAGGAAGAGTGTGAGCAGCAGGTGGAGGGAGGTCATCCTGCCCCTCTGCTCTGCCCTGGGGAGGCCCCAGCTGGAGCACTGGGACCAGTTGTGGGCTCCCCAGTTCCAGAAGGACAGGGAACTGTTGGAGAGGGGACAGCAGAGGCTACAAAGATGATGAGGGGCCTGGAGCATCTCTCTTAACAAGGAAAGACTGAGGGACTTGGGGCTTTTTAGTGTGGAGAAGAGAAGGCTGAGGGGGGATCTGATCAACACCTCTAAATCCTTCAAGGGTGGGTGTCAGGAGGATGGGGCCAGTCTTTTTTCAGTGGTGCCCAGGGACAGGACAAGAGGAAATGGGCACAAACTAAAGTATAAGAACTTTCACCTAACCATGAGGAGGAACTTCTTTCCTGTGAGGGTGGCAGAGCCCTGGCAGAGGCTGCCCAGAGAGGTGGGGGAGTCTCCTTCTCTGGAGACATTCAAACCCCACCTGGACACGTTCCTGTGGGACCTGCTCCGGGTGGACCTGCTCTGGCAGGGGCTTGGACTGGAGGATCTCCAGAGGTCCCTTCCAACCCCAGATCATTCTGTGAAAAAACGACATTTCCCCAGAGACCTAACAGCCTCCTGCCCAACCCAAGGGAGTCACCCATCAACACCACAACCCCCGCCTCCCCCCAGCAAAACCCAACACCCTCTCCCCGTCTGGGAGATAACCAGCATCCGAGACTGGGGATAACACAATTATCAGGCTCGACCACGACACCGACAGTTACAGCAAAGCCAAAGCAGCACCAAACCCCGGAAAAACCCACTCGGGGCAGACGTCGGGGAATAATTTGCTCCTCCATAAGGAGCATCCCGTGGGAGAGAAAGGGTCTTTGCTTCATGGACCCGTTCCCGTTAAGGCTTTAAACGGGTGATGGTCGGGGCGAAGGAGGGACGACAGCGTGGTCGGCACCACGCTCCGCTGCCAGCCAACTATTCAGGGCTTTGGCTTTATGTCAATAAATACGGAGATAAAAATCACACTGGGCAGAGACGGGGTAAAGCCACTCGGTGCCAGGACAGTTGAAAACACTTCTCAGGGGTTTATAACTCACTAAACCCCCAGGATGTGGCCGTGCTCCAGGGCTCGGCATATTTAGGGGTCTTCCCCTTCACTCCGGAGCTCTTTAGCCCGTCGGCCACCGAGGCCGAAGGCCAAAGTTCCTTTTGCTTGGGTGTAAATGAGGAAGAAGAACTCAGGGCACGTGCCCGGCGGGAATGAAATAGCCCAATTTCGGCAGCCGTGAGCCTTGAGCCGGGGGGGGGGCACCGTCCTCGGGATGGGGGTTTGCTGCTCCCTGCCTCCTGCCCAGGAAGGCAGTGGGTTGCCAAATGGGTTTTGCAAACAAGCCGATAAGAAAAGCGCAGCAAAAAGAGAAATAAGAGGTTTCGCTGTCGAAGTTGCCCCCGCGGTGATGCCACCCCGTGCCCAGCCCCGGGAAAGAAGGTGGGTTTTTTTTGGCGTTAGGAGGAGTCAAAGGGTTTTGAAACCAGAGCCTCACCGACACCGGTGCAAATTGAACCACCCCAAAATAAATTACATGGGGAGCCCAGCGTGCAAAGAGGTGGAAAAACACAAGCTGGAGTAAAGCAGGGAGGCAGCTCCAGGGCTTTTACCAGAGGTGTGTACAGGAAACCCCCGATAAACAGCCAGCGAAATCCCCCGGGAACAGAGAAACCGAGCGGCAAAAAAGAGATTATTGGGAATTAATGCATAAACAATCAAATCATTCAGGCAAAGAGAAGCAAAGGGAGCCCAAGAGGCGTCCTCGAGTGCCCGCCTTGAACCCTTCACGCCAGCACCAGCCCATGCCAAGGGCTCGCTGCCCGCCGCTGCTCCGACCACCCCGTCTTTGGGGCAGTTTGGGGGTTTCGGGGTAGTTTTAGTGGCAGGATGTGGGGTACGAGCTGCCCCCAGACCCAGGAGGAGAACTGGGGTTCGGCTCTGCCCTTCCAGGGCCCCGCTCCCTGCTTTGGGTGCGTGGGGACCCAGTGTCACCCGTGTCACCCACCCAGCAGCAAGTGCCACCCCACTCGTGTACGTGTGCGTGTGTGTGCGTGCGTGCACAGAGGGGTCCATGTGTGTCCTCCCCCACCCGTGTGCGTGTGTGTGCACATGCACAGGGGGTGTGCGTGTGTCCTGGCCCCCCCATGTGTGTGCACAGGGGTGTGTGCGTGTGTCCTGCCCCCACTGTGTGTGCACAGGGGTGTGTGTGCATGTCCTGCCCCCCGCCCCGTGTGTGCGTGTGTCCTCATCCCCCATCTACGTGCAAGGGGGGGATGTGTGTGTCCTGGCCCCCCATGTGTGTGCACAGGGGTGTGTGCTTGTGTCCTGGCCCCCCGTGTGTGTGCACAGGGGTGTGTGCGTGTGTCCTGGCCTCCCCTGTGTGTGTGTGTCCTCACCCCCCATCTATGTGCACGGGGTGTATGTGTGTTCTCGCCCCCCCTGTGTGTGCACAGGGGTGTGTGTGTGTGTCCTTGCCCCCCATCTATGTGCACAGGGGTGTGTGCGTGTGCCCTCTCCTCCATGTGTGTGCACAGGGGTGTGTGCTTGTGTCCTCACCCCCATCTATGTGCACAGGGGTGTATGCGTGTGTCCTGGTCCCCCTGTGTGTGTGCACAGGGGTGTGTGCGTGTGTCCTCGACCCCCGTGTGTGTGCACAGGGGGGTGTGCGTGTGTCCTCCTCCCCCATGTGTGTGCACAGGGTTGTGTGCGTGTCTCCTCACCCCCCATCTACGTGCACAGGGGTGTGTGCGTGTGTCCTTGCCCCCCATGTTTGTGCACAGGGGGGGGTGTGCGTGTCCCCCCACCCCCGTACGCGTGTGTGTGCGTGTCCCCCCCACCCGCGTGTGTGCACACAGGGGTCCCTGGGTGTCCCCCCCAACCCATGTGCCCACTCCCACCCCGTACATGCGTTGCACCCCCGCACCCCGGGGGTCACCC